>JAJAGP010000094.1:179528-383539 GCA_025084515.1 Ancistrus triradiatus
GTAAGCGTTTATCAGTGATCATTTCATTTACAATCACTGCTTTGTTTGAAAGTGATCTAATGTTAAGTAGTCCTAGCTTTAGTCTAATGTTATTATTTCTTTGGCAGCTATCTGTGTTTATACTAATGAGGTTATTAAAACAGACTTTTTGAGAGCGTTTACGTTTAGGGCAGATGCGGGTAACAGACACAGTTTCAATAATGTGGGTTCTGGGTGACGGTGCATGGCTACCAGCAGACAGTTGGTTAAGTCGGTCTGTCTGCTGCCTGACCCCTGCTCTGGATAGTCAGCCCCTAATCAATCGGGCCATAAGACTATGGGCAATGTTGCAGGAGATTAGAGCAGCACCCTTCCGAGTGGGATGGACACCGTCCCATCCTAAAATCATCCTAAAACCTAAAATAATCAGCCGGTACGAGAAGAAAATGATTAAGATGTTGTAAAAACCTACTATATATACGATAATATACGATACAGATGCAATCGGGAATGAAAATAGTTCAAAGGTAATAAACTGCTAACAGCTACAAAACAGCGTGCGTCCTGTGTGCAATCGGGGAGAACGTGTCTGGGTTGTCCAGATGGTGGTCATTTGCATTCCGAAGTGTCATAAGGTTTGTGACTTGGTGGGGGAAAAGGGTGTATAGAGGGCAGCCAGAGTTGAATGACTGTGATTCAGGTATTAACGCTACAGGAGCAATTGTAAGACATACAAGACCATTTATAATCTCCCTTGATCTAGGGCTCCATGCAAGATCTCATCCCGTGAGGTCAAAATGATCATGGGAACGGTGAGCAAAAATCCCAGAACTACACGGAGGGACCTGATGAATGACCTGCAGAAAGCTGGGACCAAAGTGACAAGGCTACCATCAGTAACACACTACGCTGAGAGGGACTCAGATCCTGCAGTGCCAGGCGTGTCCCCCTGCTTAAGCCAGTACATGTCCAGGCCCATTTGAAGTTTGCCAGAGAGCATATGGATGATCCAGAAGAGGATTGGGAGAATATCATGTGGTCAGATGAAACCAAAATAGAACTTTTTGGTAAAAACTCAACTGGCCACTCTGTAAATAGCATTTCAAGGTCCTGGAGTGGCCTAGCCAATCTCCAGACCTCAACCCCATAGAAAATGTGTGGAGGGAGTTTAAAGTCTGTGTTGCCCCAAAACATCACTGCTCTAGAGGAGATCTGCATTTAGGAATGGGCCAAAATATCTGCTACAGTGTGTGCAAACCTGATGAAGACTTACAGGAAACGTTTGGCCTCTGTCATTGCCAACAAAGATTATGTTACAAAGTATTGAGTTGAACTTTTGTTTTTGACCAAATACTTATTTTCCACCATAATGTACAACTAAATTCTTTAAAAATCCTACAATGTGATTTCCTGATTTTTTTTCTTATTTTGTCTCTCATAGTTGAAGTGTACTTATGATGAAAATTACAGACCTCTCATCTTTCTAAGTAGGAGAACTTGCACAATCAGTGGATGACTAAATATTTTTTGCCTCACTGTATTAGTTTAGATAAATTAGTTTCATTCTGAGATTTATCATTCACGCCACCCAAGGAGGTGGCTCCCTTGTTGAGTTTTGGTCCTCCCAAGGTTTCTTCCTCATAACGGTTAGGGAGTTTTTCCTTGCCACTGTCACCCTAGGTTTGCTCAATTTATGATTGGACGTAGATATTAGGGGATAATCTAAAACTGTAAAGTTGCTTTGAGACAATGCTCCATTGTAAAAAGCGTTATATAAATAAATCTGTCTTGACTTGACTTAAAGTTATCTGTCTGGAAACCACTGATGCAGCTCTCATGCAAAAAAAAAAAAAAAAAAAAAAAATATATATATATATATATATATATATATATATATATATATATATATATAGAGAGAGAGAGAGAGAGAGAGAGAGAGAGAGAGAGAGTATGAAAAATTACAAGGTTTCTAGACCAGTAAACCCCCCAGGATCTTGTGCATCCTTGCCTTAGTCATGTCTGGCCTGCCTGCCTTGTCATTTAGTTAGTGTTGGGTGGGTGGTCTGGCTGTACTGGGCTTCAGCCCTCTTGATCTTACTTGTGCATCCTTGCCTTAGACTAAGGGCAGAGCTGGGGGTTCATAGTCAAAGAGTCTTAGGGTGATCAGAGATATTGGGTTGCTGTCTTCTGCCTTGCTGTTGGGTTGCTGTTGGGTTGCCGATGTCTCATGTGATCCCTCTTGGCTGTGTTACTTTCCAGTTCTCCTCTTTCTAGCTATAGTGCTATAGCTAATGCCGGAGTCTCATGCTACACATGGAATCAGTGATTGTTAATAGACACTGTGCTCTTAATCAAAAACTAATTACATTATCTGTTTTCTCTCCGAGCTGTGTTCTGGTACCAGTTCCTGCCCCACACATGATGTTCATCCGCTTCAGCTTTACTCAAGCTGTTTCCGTCATTAGCTCCAGTCCCACCATACCCAGGCCACACCAGAGGGCAGTAACTCTCTCCCTCCTCCAGTTATCTGAGGACGAAGTGCCGCCAAGGACTTTCTTGCTTAGGCTCAAGATCCTGAAGTAACTGTGTATCAGACTACTTAATGCCGATGTGAATATTTTACATTTTACTTAAACTATGACTCCATGACTTATTAATTTTGATAAATTAGTTTCATTTTTACATTTATAATCTATGCCGCCCAAGGAGGTTGGGTCCCTTTTTGAGTTTTGGTCCTCTCAAGGTTTCTTCCTCATAACGGTTAGGGAGTTTTTCCTTGCCACTGTCACCCTAGGCTTGCTCAATTTATGATTGGACGTAGATATTAGGAGATAATCTAAAACTGTAAAGTTGCTTTGAGACAATGCTCCATTGTAAAAAGCGCTATATAAATAAATCTGACTTGACTTGACTTAAAGTTATCTGTCTGGAAACCACTGATGCAGCTCTCATGCAAAAAAAAAAAAAATATATATATAAATATATATATATATAAATATATATATATATATATATATATATATATATATATATATATATATAGTATGAAAAATTACAAGGTTTCTAGACCTGTAAACCCCCCAGGATCTACGACAACCCACTGTTAGCTTTCGAATTCACAAGTGAGTTTACACGAATGCATGGTCGCTACCATCTAAAGAACCTTATGTTATGGTTACCAGCAAAAAAATTACTTTACCGACATTTTACCTGCAGTTCCACTGTGTCATGTGGTTGCTTTGATGGCAAGTGAAATGTCTATGACAAAATCTTAATTTACATTATAAGTATATTTTAAGAGGCTAAATTGTTGGGGAGGCATGGTTGTGTTTGTAAACAAAAATCTAGGATAGCTGTGTTCAGTATGAGATTTCTGGTAAATGGTTGCATGTAGATGGTTGAAAATCAGTAAGCAGGTTACTTATACTTATAATAATAATTCTAAGAATTTTGAGTTGTGTCTTGGACTGTGTGTTAAGAACATTTGATGTTCTTAAGCATTCTACTTTTTTGGAAACATGTCCTTTAATCTCCATTGATATGATTTCTTTGAGCAGCACATTACAGAGATGCTCAGTTATATTCTGAGAAATTTGGAACCCAATTCAACACAGAGAATCCTTTTTCATGTTCCTTAAGTCATTCCTAAGCAATTTTGCACTGTGCCAGCATCCATTATCCTGCTGAAAGAGGCCACTGCCATTAGAGAATTACCTTGTTGTACTTAGTTTGCAAAAATGTTTAGGTAAGTGGTACTTGTTAAAATAACAACCAAATGAATACTGTTAAAGCCACATGAATCCTTCTGTTAATTTGTATTTTGCTTAAGTTTACTTTAGAAATTACAAAAAACTTATTTATAAAGTAATCTAGCTTAATTCTTACATATATCATATACAGTGGTGCTTGAAAGTTTGTGAACCCTTTAGAATTTTCTATATTTCTGCATAAATATGACCTAAAACATCATCAAATTTTCACACAAAACCTAAAAGTAGATAAAGAGAACCCAGTTAAACAAATGAGACAAAAATATTATACTTGGTCATTTATTTTTTGAGGAAAATGATCTGAGTGAGTGTCAAATGCATGTGAACTTCTAGGATTAGCAGTTAATTTGAAGGTGAAATTCAATTAGGAGTCAGGTGTTTTCAATCAGTGGGATGACAATCAGGTGTGAGTGGGCACCTGTTTTATTTAAAGAACAGGGATCTATCAAAGTCTGCTCTTCACAACACATGTTTGTGGAAGTGTATCATGGCATGAACAAAGGAGATTTCTGAAGACCTCAGAAAAAGAGTTGATGATGCTCATCAAGCTGGAAAAGGTTATAAAACCATGTCTAATGAGTTTGGGCTCCACCAATCCACAGCCAGACAGATTCTGTATAAATGAAATCCAAGACCATTATTACCCTCCCCAGGAGAGGTCGACCAACAAAGATCACTCCAAGAGCAAGGCATGTAATAGTTGGCAAGGTCACAAAGGACCCCCAGGGTAACTTTTAAGCAACTGAAGGCCTCTCTCACATTGGCTAATGTTAATGTTCATGAGTCCACCATCAGAAAAACACTGAACAACAAAGGTGTGCATGGCAGGGTTGCAAGCAGAAAGCCACTGCTCTCCAAAAAGAACATTGCTGCTCATCTGCAATTTGCTAAAGATCACGTTGACAAGCCAGAAGGCTATTGGAGGAATGTTCTCTGGATGGATGACACCAAAAGAGAACTTTTTGGTTTAAAAGAAAAGCGTTATGTTTGGAGAAAGGAAAACAGTGCATACCAGCATAAGAACCTAATCCCATCTGTGAAACATGGTGTCAAGTCAAGTCAAGTCAGATCTATTTATATAGCGCTTTTTACAATGGAGCATTGTCTCAAAGCAACTTTACAAGTTTAGATTATCTCCTAATAACTACAACCAATCCCAAATTGAGCAAGCCTAGGGTGACAGTGGCAAGGAAAAACTCCCTGAGTGTTACAGGAAGAAACATCATGTATAGGATGGACATCATGTGTGGGGCTGGAACTGTTACCGGAACACTGCTCGGAGAGAAAACAGAAAATGTAATTAGTTATTGATTAAGAGCACAGTGTTTATTACCAATCACTCATGCCATGTGTAGCATGAGACCCCGGCAGCATTAGCTATAGCAACATAGCTAGAAAGAGGAGAACTGGTAGGAAACACAGTCAAGAGGGATCACATGAGACATTGGTAACCCAACGTCTCTGATCATCATAAGACTATTTGACTATGAACCCCCAGCACTGCCCTTAGTCTAAGGCAAGGATGCACGAGTCAAGATCACAAGGACTGAAGCCCAGTTCAGCCAGACCGCCCACCCGACACTCCCGGCTAACGGACAAGCCAGGCAGGCCAGACATGACTCCAGACTTCGGCGCCAGTGACCCGAGCCATGCATCCTGGTCTAAATCTAGTCAAAAGTCTGCGCAAATAGGTATGTCTTTAGCTTAGACTTAAAACTTTGGAGAGTGTTTGAGTCTCGAACGAAAGTGGGAAGTTTATTCCATAGTTGGTGGGCCATGTATGAGAAAGCCTTTCCCCCTGCTGTGACTTTTTTAATTCTAGGAACTAAAAGAAACCCTGCACCCTGCGAACGAAGTAGACGAGTTGGATTTTAAAACTCTAAGAGTCCACTCAGATAATGTGGGGCCAGGCCATGTAGAGCTTTATGAGTTATAAGAAGTATTTTGTAATCAATGCGGAATTTGACTGGTAACCAGTGTAGTGATGATAGAACAGGAGTGATATGATCAAATTTTCAAGTTCGAGTTAGCACTCGGGAGGCTGCATTCTGAACTAACTGAAGTTTATTTATAGATTTACTAGAGCATCCAGTAAGTAAGGTGTTACAGTAATCCAACCTTGAGGTTATAAATGCATGAACAAGTTTTTCTGCATCATTAAAAGAGAGGATATTTCTAAGTTTAGCGATATTACGCAATTGAAAAAAAGCAATTCGAGTGATGCTGTTAATGTGCACATCAATGGAGAGATCTGAATCAAATGTGACCCCTAAATTTTTTACAGATGGACTGGGCAATACTGGACAGCCATCTAGATTTAGGATAGATGTAGCCAACCTGTCTCTCACAGCCTTTGGTCCCACTAATAGAAACTGAGTTTTATCGGAGTTAAGTAGGAGAAAATTAAATAACATCCAATCTTTTATTTCCTTTACACAGTACTCAATTTTGTTGATTGTAAGGCTGTCATTAGATTTGGCTGACACGTACAGCTGTGTATCATCTGCATAGCAGTGGAAAGTAAAGCTATGCTTACGAATAACTGAGCCTAGTGGCAGCATTTACAGAGAGAATAAAATCGGACTAAGCACTGACTCCTGAGGCATGCCATACTTCACTTTTGAAAGCTTAGACCTTAGATTATTTATATGAACAAACTGGTACCGGTCGGTTAAGTAGGATTTAAACCAAGAAAGTGCTAATCACTTAATACCTACAGTATTTTCTAGTCTGTTTAGTAAAACATCATGATCTATAGTGTCAAATGCTGCACTTAAATCTAACAGAACAAGAAAAGAAACACATCCCTTATCTGAGGACATTAACAAGTCATTTTGTACCCTAGTTAATGCTGTTTCAGTATTATGATGGGGCCTGAAGCCAGACTGAAATGTTTCATAAATTTAATTCCTTTGGAGGTAACTGCAGAGCTGTTGATAGATCAGATCAGATTCATTTATTTGTCATATGCAGGTTAAAAACAAGTTCAACAATGCAATGAAAGGCTTTTGATGAGAAGGACCATTTCAACTCGCTAGTAGGAGTAAAGTATTAAATAGAGAAAAAACTATTTGCCATATTGCACAAATTGTAGGTATTGCACATACCGTTAAAATAGCATATATATATATATATATGGCACAAATATTGCACAGTGTTAATATACGTAATATACGTAAACTATATTGCACATGGGTTATTGCATGAATGGTGGTACACATGATGCAGGTATAATGTGATGTGATGTGGCGGCAGCATGAATTGAATACATTATCACAGTATGACCGTCATATTATGGTGGGTGTTATTGAGTAGCCTTACGGCATGTGAATAACAACTGTCTCTGAGTCTCTTTGTGTGTGCTGATAGACTCCTGTACTGTCTGCCAGAAGGTAGCAGACGGAAGAATCCTCGTGCTGGGTGGGTGTGGTCCTTAAGGATGCTGCGTGCTTTACGCAGGCACCGGCAGTTGTAAGTGTCCTGGATTGCAGGGAGTCTGCTGCCAGTGATGTCCTCTGCCGTTCGCACCACCCTCTGTAGTGCTTTCCGGCTCTGGCTGGTGCAGCTCCCGTATCACACTGTGATGCAGCCCGTCAGCAGGCTCTCGATGGTGCACCTGTAGAAGTTCGTGAGGATGTTGGTGTTCAAACCAAACTTTCTCAGCCTTCTCAGGAAGTAGAGTCGTTTTGTGTTGTCCAGGACAAGTCCTCAGTGATGTGAACGCCGAGGAACTTGAAGCTGCTGACCTGCTCCACCTCGGTGTTGTTTATGTGGATGTGGGGGGTGTTGGCTTCCACGCTGTCTCCTGAAGTCCACTATCATCTCCTTTGTTTTCCTGACGTTCAAGGAGAGGTTGTTTTCCTGACACCAGCTTGTCAATGATTCAACCTCATCTCTGTAGGCACTTTCATCATTGTTCGTGATGAGTCCCAGGATGGTGGTGTCATCAGTAAACTTGATGATGACATTTGAGCTGCGCCTGGCAGAACAATCATGGTGAAGAGGGAGTACAGGAGTGGGCTGAGTACACAGCCCTGGGGAGCACCAGTGCTGAGAACTAATGTGGATGAGAGATGGCTGCCTATTCTCACGGCTTGTGGTCTGTTTGTGAGAAAGTCCAGTATCCAGCAACAGATGGACTTCTCCAGTCCCAGGGTAGTGAGCTTGTTGACCAATTTGGAGGGAATTATGGTATTAATGCCGAGCTATAGCAATGATAGCATCCTCACATAGGGTTAGCCTTCTCCATGTGGCTGAGGGAGGTGTGGACTGCTAGAGCAACAGCATCCTCTGTAGACCTATTAGATCTTATATGCAAACTGTAGGGGTCCAGAGTGACCGGGAGGAGGCCACAATGTGGTTCCTTGAGGATGGCGTTCAAAACACTTCATAATGACAGAGGTAGTGCTTATGGGCGCCGAAGTCATTTAGACATGCATGCTGCAGGGGTCTTTTGGATAGGGGAACACCTGTTTGAAGTTCCTTGAAAGATTATGGTATTGTCGCCTTGCTCAATGACATGTAAAAAAGTGGGTTAAACACCTCTGCGATTGGTCTGCGCCATGCCTCTCAGTACCCGTTCCTGGGATGCCATCAGGCCCGGTGCCTTGCGGGGGTTTTACTTTCCTGAACACCCCGTCTTACTGTATCTGGTGTTATAAGAGTGGTGGCTTCTTCACTGGTCCCTGGTGGTCTGTTACAGGCATGGTGTTGTCTTCATCAAACCGGGCAGAGAAGTTGTTGAGCTCATCCTGGAAGAAGCACTTGAACCGTTTCCACAGTCCTTTTTCTCCCTTGTGTCTGTGATGCAGTGTAACCGTGCCCACACTCGCCTCGGTCTGGCTCTGTCTGGGCGGATTCCCCTTTCTCTCTGTATTTCCTCTGTGATGCTTTGTGGTCCTTCATGAGGTCGTACTTGGCTGCCTTTGTATGCCTCTGGGTCTCCTGAGTTGATGCGTGGTCGGGGCCCTTTAAGTTTGGCAACAACCTCTGGCCACCCATGGTTTTTTGGTTAGGGTAGTGCAGATGGTGGTTTGGGTACAACATCATCTATGCATTTCCCTATGTAGCCTATAACAGAGTCTGTGTGTGCATTGATGTCACCATCAGCTGCATCTGCAAACATCTGCCAATCAGTGGTATCGAAGCAGTCCTGTAGGGCCTCATCAGCTGCGTTGTTCCACTTGTAGATTTCCCTGGGAACCGGTTTTTCCTGTTTGAGCCTTTGTCTGTAAGCAGGCAGCAGCAGTATAGCATTGTGATCTGCTTTATCAAAGGCAGGGCGGAGGAGGGGTTTGTAACTGTCCTTGAATGGGCTGTAGCAGTGGTCCAGGATCCGTTCCCCTCTGGTGGGAAAAGATATGTGTTGGTGGAATTTAGGCAGAACCGTTTTCATGTTGGCTCTGTTAAAGTCCCCCAGAACAATGAAAGCGGCGTCAGGGTGAGAGTTTTCGAGTCCATTTATGATCCCATACAGTTCATCCAGAGCTTGGGTTTTAGTAGCCTGGGGTGGGATGTATACTGCTGTGAGGATCAGTGAACTGAATTCTCTAGGCAGGTAGAAAGGTCTGACTTTAATGACTAGCAGCTCTAGGGCTGGTGATAGACGGCTTTTTCTAAGATTTTGGACAGAAACGGTAAAATTGGTCTATAATTAGATATCATACAAGGATCAAGATTGGCTTTTTTAATCAGTAATTTGATAACGGCATACTTAAAGGATTTGGGCACATAACCAAAGGTAAGGGATGAATTTAAAATAACTAACACTGGCTCTATAATACTAGGTATTACTTGTTTGAGTAAACATGTAGGAATTGGATCTAATAAACATGTTGATGACTTGGACGAGGTGATCAGTGCGGATAGTTCAGTATTAGTAATTGGGGTAAAAGTTTCTAGTCTTGATGTACGGCTAATTGAACAGATGTCTTCACTAGTGCTGCATCTGGATGGTGGCTGAATAGTTTGGTGATGTGATGAGCATTGAGTTTTATGCCTAATGTTTACACTAATATGTAATATTGGACCATTTTCCTCAATCAATAAATGACCAGGTGGATTTTTTTTTTTTTTGGTCACATTTGTTTGACTGGTTCCTCTTTATCTACTTTTAAGACCTGTGTGAAAATCTGATGATGTTTTCGGTAATATCCATGCAGAAATATATAAAATTCTAAAGGGTTCACAAACTTTCGGGCACCACTGTATGTGTATATATAATATTTCTTTTTAAGTATTGTGAAATTGTGTTGGCATAACATGTATCATGAAATTTTACACAAGTTTGTGGAGTCCATACCATATTTAGTGTGCACTTTACATTGCAATAAGTGAGGGAACGTACCACGTACTAATAAAGTCTGAAATGAATTTATGTTGTTTGGAGACTTTTCACTGAAATTGGTATGCTTGATTATATGATTTGTAATAAAAAATGTTATATTAAAATTAATAAAATTACAAAAGATGCATTTTCTCTAGCATACTCAGACAGAGCTTCTTCAGATGTTAAAATATACCTGCATTTTATATGTAGTTGTCAAATATTGCCTAACAAAGGCACACATCTCAAAATGTCTCAGTTCCTATGTTGATGAACAATACATACTATGAAATGCAAGTATGTGCAAGGTTGGCACCAACACCTGCACTTTCTTAATGTGGCTTCCTACTTGTAAAAAGTTCAGCACAAACAGCACTATTTCAGAAATGGCTCAGCCGTGCAACTTACTACACAATGGAGTATACATAACACTGATTCTTATTGTAGTATCATGTAATTAAATTAGATACATTAGTTATATTAGATGTAATAATAATAATAAGAAGAAGAAGAAGAAGAAGAAGAAGAACAATAAAAATTTCTATTTATATGTCACGTTTCACAATCTTAAAGTCAGTTTTACTTCATGTCATTTTATCAGGCAGTAGATATTAACTTATCACGTGTAGGTTATACCTTAATTGAAATGCATTTTTTATTAAACATATTCTTTTCTTTATTACAGGTACAGATAAAATTGGACCAATGGAAGAACATACTTACATAATCAGGAATGAAACAGACATTGTTACTTTGAAATGTTCATTTCAGTCAAGTAGCAATTACATTTATCTTTACTGGTACAAACAACATCCTAACAGTAAACCACAGTTTATACTGTATAAAGGTGCAAAGTCAGGTAGCTCAGACCAGAGCACTAGCAGTGACACTCGACTGAAGGCAACAACAACTGATACATCTATTGAACTTACAATACGCAATCTAAAGCTTACCGATTCTACACTCTATCATTGTGCTCTTAGAGAAGCAGCCCAGTAATACAAAGACACTGAGAGGCTGTACAAAAACACTACTTAAAGTACAAAGATAACCACATAATATCAAAGGTATTTTTATCTCATTTTACACATTGTTTTAATTCAGCCAAAAACCTGACAAAAAAGACACCTGAGTACCCCCCAAAAATGTTGTCTTTCTATCATTGTTAGGACTTTCCACTGACACAATATTGCTTTTTCTTAAACAAAGGCACAGTTTTAGTTAAAAAAATTATTTCTCTTGTGGGGATCAGTAAATTGTCCCTACATAGTAAAAATATTAGATATTTCTATTTTGTTGGGACATTTTGTTTCACACAAATCATGTTGTTCTGTGAAATTGCATAAAGTGGACAACTATAAATAATACATAACAAAGCTATATAGGATATTGTCATGTAGCAGTGCTGAATAAATTGCTTGGATTGCTTGTTGTTGTTATGGTTCGCCATATTAAAACGATGATGAACCGTATTAAACAAAATATAAATGGGTTGGAACCCAAATGCAGTTAGCTCCAATTGGTATTTATAACTAAAATGAGATAAATAAATAAAAGCAAATGAAATCAAATATATAGATAACTAAAGAAACTAAATAAAAGATATGATAAATAAATAAAACTAAATAAACTAAACTGCATGCCGTAAGCGTGATGTATTTTAATTCGCAGCACGCTTATGACGTGCCTCCATTGCGCAATATAAGCGGCGGGCATGCGCAGTGCGCAGTAACCCAGACGGAGCTTCTGCGAGCACGTGCGGCTCCACCGCGATTCAAACGCGGCCGTGGGGGCGTGGCACGGTCGCAGGAAAGTGAAAAACAAAAAGAAAAGAAAAGGTGAATGAAGAGGACGGGTGATAACACTCACATGCGTCCTCTTCTGACACGCAATCGGGGAATAACACACCCGATCGCGGGGAGGAGGGGTGAGGGCGTGAGGAAAAGACGGCGGGATAAAGGCCGAAAGCTGCAGGTGCAGCTTGGTGAAAAGTAAAAGATAATTAACAAATAAAAAGCTGACCCTACCCTATCTAGGGCCCTACCAATACCGAGCTGCCTCCTAGCAGCCTCCCGTCTGAGAGACTTGATTCCCCCAGACTACCTTTTTCCCTAGCCAACATAAATAACAAATAAAAGAAATTAAATGGGCCGCAAAAGGCCGAAGAGCAGGCAGCAGCGACAGTGCATTCAAAAACGCCGGGTGCTTCAGAGTGTCACGTGAGCGCCAGTCACGTGACCGAGGGCGTAGGCAATGGCAGCCACTGAGTTCATAAGGTGTGTTTATATAGGCAGGACTCCAGGTGGCGTCACTTATCCATAAATGGCCCGGGAAAACTGGTGCATGCGCGATCGCGCTGCTGCAGCTCACGCCGTCAAGCCGGGAAGACTCCTGGCCGATAGCGGCCAAGGAGCGATACCTAACAGTTGTCACAGTGTTGGTGAATGGTTGCTCTGAGAATGATGCTAATTTCCAAACAGAACAGCTGCAGTTTGCTAAAAATCACGCAGAAGGCTATTACAGTATATTTTGTGGATGGATGAGATAAACATAAATGTTTTGGTATAAATATGGTATAAATTTGTTATATTAATTTATAAATTTTATATAATAAGTGTTATATCTGGAGAAATGGAAACACTGCATTCCAGCATAAAAATCATATCTCATATGTGAAACATTGAGATGGCATTATTATGGTTTTGGTCAGTTTTGCTGCACCTAGTAATGAAAAAAAGATTTCTTTATTAGACCAGCAAATTATCGTACCAGCATTCCAGAATTAAAGCAGTTCTGTATGGTTAAAGGGAATAAGATTGTGCAAGCCTATATACATGACTAATCAGATATTACCGGAAATGTTCAGCTGCAGTTACTGCTGTACAAGTTTGTTAGACATAAACTAAAAGCAAAGTTTCATATACTGTACTTTTACCACTAACAGATATGTAACAGTGGATCATTTTCCTTAATAAATAAACTACCAATTATAATATTATATTGCAAATGCTAATTGGATTCTCTTTATCTGCTTTTAGAACTGAAAATCTGATGATGCTTTAAGTCGATTTGCAAAAATATACAACATTGTAAAGGGCTTGATGCATGCTCAAAAATACAGGTAAGTAAATCCCAGAAAAAAACAGTTCATGTGGAAACAAGGTTTTGGAGGAACGAATGTTTCGTTACTCATCTAAGTGACTTCATAACTGATGCTGACAGGTTTTACTGAGCAGCCCACGAGATTTGAAGGTGAAATTAGGGTCAGGTGTTTTCAATCAATGGGATGACAATCAGGTGTGAGTGGGCACCCTGTTTTATTTAAAGAACAGGGATCTATCAAAGTCTGCTCTTCACAACACATGTTTGTGAAAGGGTATCATAGCATGAACAAAGGAGATTTCTGAGTACCTCAGAAAAAGAGTTGTTGATGCTCATCAAGCTGGAAAAGGTTACAAAACCATCTCTAAAGAGCTTGGACTCTACCAATCCACAGTCAAACAGACAAACGGTGAACGAATGGTGGACATTCAAGACCATTGTTACACTCCCCAAGACTACCAAATATCAATCCAAGAGCATGGCGTGTAATAGTTGGCGAGGTCACAAAGACCCCAGAGTAACTTCTAAGCAACTGAAGGTCTCTCTCACATTAACATTAGCTAATGTTCATGAGTCCTCCATCAGAAGAACACTGAAGAACAATGGTGTGCAAGGAGAAAACCACTGCTCTCCAAAAAGAACATTGCTGCTCCTCTGCAGTTTGTTAAAGATCACGTGGACAAGCCAGAAGACTATTGGAAGAATGTTTTGTAGATGGATGAGACCAAAATAGAACTTCTTGGTTTGAAAGAAAAGAGTTATGTTTGGAGAAAGGAAAACACTGCATTCCAGCATAAGAACCTTATCCCATCTGTGAAACATGGTGGTGGTAGTATCATGGTTTGGACCTGTTTTGCTGCATCTGGGCCAGAACAGCTTGCCATCATTGATGGGACAATGAATTCTGAATTATATCACAGAATTATAAAGGAAAATGTCAGGTCATCTGTCCATGAACTGAGTCTCAAGAGAATGTGGGTCATGCAGCAAGACAACAACCTTAAGCACACAAGTTGTTCTACCAAAGAATGATTAAAGAAGAATAAAGTTAATGTTTTGAAAAGTCAAAGTCCTTACCTTAATCCAATTTAAATGTTGTGGAAGGACCTGAAGTGAGCAGTTAATGTGAGGAAACCCACCAACATCCCAGAGTTGAAGCTGTTCTGTACGGAGGAATGGACTAAAATTCCTCCAAGCCAGTGTGCAGGACTGATCAACAGTTACAGGAAACGTTTAGTTGCAGTTATTGCCGCACAGGGGGGGTCACACCAGATACTGAAAGTAAAGGTTCACATAATTTTGCCACTCACAATATGCAATATCGGATCATTTTCCTCAATAAATAACTGACCAAGTGTAATATTTTTGTCTCATTTGTTTAACTGGGTTCTCTTTATCTACTTTTTGGACTTGTATGGAAACCTGATGATGTTTTAGGTCATATTTATGCAGAAATATAAAAACTTCTAAAAGGTGCACAAGCTTTCAAGCAGCACTGTACATCTAGGTGCCAAATATTGTCTACCAAAATAGCCCTTTAATTCCAAAAGTCTCAAGATTTAATGTTTGTGAACAATACACACTATGAAATTGTGAAATGTGCAAAGTGGGCAGCAACACCTGCACTTTCCTGATGTGGCTTCCTACTTCTTATGGTATATAATGAGTTCAGCACAAAAAGAAGTATTTTTGAAATGACTCAGCCATTCACCTTACTGCACATTGGACGATACATAGCATTGATCCTCACTGTAGTAGCAGGTAATTAAATTAGATCTATTGATTATGTTTATAATAATAATAATAATAATTCTTCTTCTTCTTCTTCTTCTTCTTCTTCTTCTTCTTATTATTATTATTATTATTATTATAGCATTTTACACCAATTTAAATGTCAGGTTTATTTAATGTCCATGTTATCAGGCAATAAATATTAATTTAACATATTTATGTTTTACACACATTTTTCTTTATAACAGGAGTTCTTGCAGCTAAAATTGGACCAATGGAAGAAGATGCCAACATCATCAAGAATGAAACAGACACTGTTGTTCTGAAATGTTCATATGAGTCGAACATGGATTACATTTATCTTTACTGGTATAAACAACATCCTAACAGCGAACCACAGTTTTTATTGTATAAAGGTGCAAAACAATATAGATCACAGGAGAGAACTCCCAGTGACACTCGATTGAAGGCGACAACAACTGACACATCTACTGAACTTACAGTACATCATCTAAAGCTTACAGATTCTGCACTCTATCACTGTGCTCTCAGAGAAGCAGCCAAGTAATACAAAGACACTCTGAGAGGTTGTACAAAAACACATACTTCTAGTATACAGAAAACCACATAATGTGAAAGGGTTTTTTCACACATTTTTATCCTTCAACCACAATTGTGAACATTCATGTACAATGCATTCATGTACAAATAATTCTAAAACACACATTCAAAAATGCCTTTCTATCAATACGAGGACTTCCCACTGACATAACATTGCTGTAGATAATGAAAGCCACACCTATACATATACCTAATTCTTAACCTCAATAACCTAAACCTATTTTTGTGTCCCTTTTAAAGAATGTTGCAGTCTTTGTTAAAAATCATCTTGTGGGGATCATTATATTGTCAGGTAAAAAGGTTTCTGTTCTTGTTTGGACATTTGCTTTTGTACCAAATCATGTTTATAATCACCTACTGACATTACCTGTTTAAAATCATATCATTATTTAGTTGTTTTTTTTACCTCATTTCTAGCCCTGAATTGTATCTGTCCCAACTTTTTTGGAACGTGTTGCAGGCCTGAATGCAGGAATGGCTGTTTATTAACAAATTAAATGAAGTTGACCAGAAAAAATCCTGAAATATATTGGGTTCATCTGCAATGAAATAAAAGTAAAAGGAAATATAACAAACACTGCATATGTTTTTATTTGCATATTCCTTACCATCCCAACTTTTACTGATTTTTATGGTCATCAGTAAAACTCCTCCCCATTTGTATAATTTCATTACTTTTTTATAAATAAATAAAAACATAAAAAGACAAATCCAAATAGTATACGGTTATTAGGCTTTCTCTACTCATTCCTAATTTATGTCCCTGTAACAATGTGTTTTCTCTGACTGCTTCACATGCACCTGTCTGTGAGATCAATCTCACATAGCTTTCCTCCATTGGGTGTTCAGCAGTCAGTGTGTCTTTTTTTTAAACAATGTTGCAGTTCAATGTTGCAAAAAATCTTGTGGGGATCGCTATATTGTCAGGTAAAATGGTCAAATAATTCTTTTCTCATGGGGACCTTTGTTCGACAAAGTGCGACATCCAGGTATTTGGTGTTTATGGTTGTGCGATATGATGACGTATATCGCCTGATGAAAATGTCTATCGTTTAATATTACACTCTGTTGTTTATTTCATTGTGCCACAAGCTGTATGGCAGACTTTTTGTTGTTTGGATGACGCCTTAAGGTAACACAACCAAAAATGGAGGAGAGTGAATGCAACACAGAATAGGGTAATTTTGAACAGTAGAGACCAGCAAGCACAAAATGAGGAGCTTGTACCTAAAATGGGAGCTACTTCTACTGCATGGACATATTTTGGATATGAAAAGTCTGACATGGATCAGAAATTGGCACTTTGCAAGCTATGCCATGGAACAGACAAAACTATGACAGAAATCTCTTTTACCACTATTGCAAAAATCATGTGTTACAGATGAACCTATTGATCGGCCAGTGACCAGAATCAATCGTGTTTTAGCATGGTAAGACATAACAGGTGGTCGGTTGATCAGTCTCATATAATTGCATCTGTTTCAGTCACATTTAACTTGTGCAGCGCCCTACAGTGGCAGTGGCACAAACACAGCCACTCATACACAGCACACTGTTTTGATTAACCATTACTACTTATATCTATTGCAAACATTCCTTTTGGATCTCATTGCTTGTATTTAGTTAATTATCAATGACACATGCTGCTCTAGAGCATCAATGTCACAAATACAACCGCAAATCAGAAAAACTTGGACCAGTATGAAAAATTCAAATTAAAAAAACATGCAGTTTTCCTTACAGTGGTACTTAAAAGTTTGTGAACCCTTTAGAATGTTCTATATTTCTGCATAAATATGACCTAAAACATCATCAGATTTTCACACAAGTCCTAAAAGTAAATAAAGAGAACTCAGTTAAAAAAATGAGACAAAAATAGTAGACTTGGCCATTTATTTATTAAGGAAATTGATCCAATATTACATATTAGTGAATGGCAAAAGGTATGTGAACACTTAATTTCAGCATCTGGTGTGACCCCCCCCCCCCATCCTCTGTTCAGAACAGCTTCAACTCTGGGATGTTGGTGGGTTTCCTCACATTAACTGCTCGCTTCAGGTCCTTTCACAACATTTTCATTGGATTAAGGTCAGGACTTTGACTTGGCCATTCCAAAACATTAACTTTATTCCTCTTTAACCATTCTTTGGTAGAACGACTTGTGTGCTTTGGGTCGTTGTCTTGCTGCATGACCCACATTTTCTTGAGATTCAGTTCATGGACAGATGTCCTGACATTTTCCTTTAGAATTCTCTGATATGATTCAGAATTAATTATTCCATCAATGATGGCAAGCTGTTCTGGACCAGATGCAGCAAAACAGGCCGAAACCATGACACTACCAACACCATGTGTCACAGATAGGATAAGGTGTTTTTATTTCTCCAAACATAATGCTTTTTTTTAAACCAAAACGTTCTATTTTGGTCTCATCCGTCCACAAAACATTCTTCCAATACCTGATGACATACCGGTTGAGGTATAGAAATGTCTAGGAGAGCTGGGAGTGGTGTTTTTGACTAGATTATTCAATGGAATTCTGGTGAATGAGAGTATGCCGGAGGAATAGAGGAAAAGTTTACTTGTACCGATTTTTAAGCAGAAGGGTGATGTACAGAGTTGTGGCTCTTACAGGAGCATAAAGTTGATGAGCCACACAATGAAGATTTGGGAGAGAGTTGTGGAAGCTAGGCTCAGACAGGAGGTGACAGTGTGTGAACAACAGTATGGTTTCATGCCAAGGAAGAGCACCATGGATGCGATTTTTGCTTTGAGACTGCTGATGGAGAAGTATAGAGATGGTCAGAAAGAGCTACACTGCGTCTTTGTGGATTTGCAGAAAGTTTTATGACAGGGTGCGCCAGGGAAACTGTGGTGGTGTATGAGGAAGTCTCGAGTGGCTGAAAAGTACGTTAGATTAGTGCAGGACATGTATGAGAACAGCGTGACAGCGGTGAGATGTGCTGTAGGAGTGACGGATAGCTTCAAGGTAGAGGTGGGACTGCATCAAGTATCGGCCCCGAGTCCCTTCTTATTTGCTCTGGTGATGGACAGACTAACATATGAGGTCAGACAGGAATCGCCGTAGACTATGATGTTTGCAGACGACATTATGATCTGTAGTGAGAATAGGGAACAGGTAGAAGAGAACTTGGAGAGGTGGAGGTATAATCTGGAAAGGAGAGGAATGAAAGTCAGCTGTAGTAAGACAGAATACATGTGGTGTAAATGAAAGGGAGACAGGTGGAAACGCCAGGCTGCGGGTCAGCGGTCACAAATTCCAGGAATTTCAGGTCTTGGGTCACGTCCAAGGAATGGAAGTGTGGAAATGAGGTGAAAGCATAGAGTAACAGAGGCAGGAGTGGAGGGGTGGAGAAGAGTGTCAGGAGTGCTGTGTGACAAAAGGGTCGCAGCAAAAGTGAAAGGAAAGATTTATAAGAGAGTAGTGAGACCAGCCTTGTTGTATGGCTTAGAGACAGTGGCACTGACAAAGAGACAGGAAGCAGAGCTGGAGGTGGCAGAACTTAAGATGTTGAGGTTCTCTTTAGGAGTGTCTAGGGTGGACAGGATTAGGCATGAGATCATCAGAGGGACAGCACAGGTTAGAAAATTGGGAGACAAAATTTGAGAGGGAAGATTGAGATGGTTTGGACATGTGCAGAGGAGGGATAGTGTATATATTGGTGGGAGGATGTTGGAGATGGAGCTGCCAGGAAAGAGAAAGACCAAAGAGGAGTTATTTGGTTGTGGTGAATGAAGATATGCAGGGAGTTGGGGTGAGAGTAGAGGACGTGGAGGACAGGGTGAGGTGGAAACGTTTAACTCGCTGTGGCGACCCCTGATTAAAGGAGAAGCCGAAAGAAGAAGAATAAATAAATAAATAAAAAAGAAAAAGTGAGCCTCTGTGTGTATGAGTGAGCTCAATGAATCTCACACACACACACACACACACACAGAGGCTTACTGCCACGCTGCAGAGAACGAGGGAAGGGAAGGGAGGCGGGGCTGAAATCCCCCGCCACACTCCAGCCTAGAGAAGAAGCTGGGAGGCGTGGTCCGACACGCTGCTCAGTGCATGCCAAGCACTGAGCAAACTGCAAGGCGATGCCCCAGGTGCAGAACCGCGCGATGAGGATGCGATATAATACAGTAAATGCATGAAAACTCACTCTACGCTACCTACTGCCCTAAAGAAGTTACCTCACACTTCCCAGCACTATGGGAACTGACCTTTGCAAGGCCAGTCTATCGTCTGACACTTACCAAAATAATAAAACAAAACTAGAAAGCGCAGGGGCTCTTGAACAGAGTGGAGAGACAGGTGAGGTCTCAAACACGCTGCAAAACCGGTGATCGCGTGGCACGGACGGCATGTGGATTGGAGGATGCAACACCTACTACAACTGCCAAGGCTCTTAAATAGCCAGGAGTAGCAGGTGAAGCATGTCCAATCAAGCGGCTTTACTGACAGACGGCTTGATCGCAGAGGCTGTCAGAGATCCTACCAAGGGAAAAGTGAACCAACGCTACCATCTAGCATCGATAAAGGGTAGGATCTCTAACACCTGTAATAATGTTTTATGTCCCAGTGCTTTCTCTGACTGCCTCAGTTGCACCTGTCTGTGATTTCAATCTCACATAGCTTTCCTCCACTGGGTGTTTAGTGGACTCTGGCACTGTGTAGGATGGCTGCCTCTCCAGTAGCTCTGTTGTTTTTTTTTAGCTTTTTAGCTTTATATACTGTATATCCCATGGATATTTCTAACTTTAAGATGCAACCAGGAGCCAGTTTTCTCACTTACAAGAGAGAAGAGCTGCTGGCCCTGAGAACAATGGGACGAGCTGGGATACGACATCCCATTCCGGCAGAGCTGAGGAGAAGAACCAGGGGATCTAAAGCCGGGGCTAAGCTAACAGCTAAGCTAGCGGAGAATCGGCGGTGCTGTAAACCATCCATTCCCTCCATTATTATGGGGAATGTAAACTTGCTGCCGAACAAGACAGACGAGCTGTCCGCACTAAAGAACCAACGGATTTACCATGAGAGCAGTTAATATTCACGGAGACATGGCTAACCCGGCTCGTACCAGATGCTAACGTGGATCTGCAGGGATTCACCACTGTAAGAGCCAACAGGAATACCAAAACGTGCGAGAAAAGCAAATGTGGGGGACTCAACATCTATGTTAACAACCGTTGGTGTAATCCAGGACATATCTCTGTAAAGACGGTCCTGTGCTGTTCGGATCTGGAGCTTTTAGCAGTTAGCCTGTGGCCATATTACCTGCCGAGGGAGTTCAGTCACGTGATCACCATGTGTGTTTACATTCCTCTGATTGCAAACGCAGCCATTGCATGTGAGAGGTTTCACTCTGTCACAGCAAGGCTGCAGACACAGCACTCTGATGCATTTATGATAATTTCTGGGGACTTTAATCATGCTACTTTGGACTCCAAAGGACTCTTAGGTGCTTTTTACCAGGTTGTAGATTGCCCAACAAGAAACAATAGGACAATTGACTTGCTGTATGCTAATGTGAGAGAGGCATACAGAGTCACACCCCTCCCCCCACTTGGGAAGTCTGACCACAACCTGGTTCATCTGCAACCGAAGTACACTCCCCTGGTTCAGAGGCAGCCTGCAACAACCTGCCCTGTTAGGAGATGGACCCCAGAAATGGAAGCCGCTCTCAGAGACTGTTATAACAACACGGACTGGGATGTGCTGCTTAGCCCACATGGCGAGGACATAGATGGGATGACGCACTGTCTGACGGATTATCTCAACTTCTGTGCAGAAGTGGTCTCCCCCATTAAGACTGTACGATGTTACCCTAACAACAAACCATGGGTACCGCAGGAAGTCAAAGCTGTCCTCAACAAGAAGAAGGTCGTCTTTCAGAACAAGAACAGGGAGGCGATGAAAGCAGCACAAAAGGAGGTGAAACAATGTGTGAGGGAAGCTAAGGACAACTACAGGAGAAAGGCAGAGCAGAAGCTGAAAGAGAACAACATGAGGGAGGTCTGGGAAGGTGTGAAAACCATCACAGATCACAAATCAAAGACCAGAGCTGTAGAGGGGACTATGGAGAAGGCGAACAAGATGAACAACTTCTTCATCCGGTTCAACCAGTTTAGCCCCCCCACACTCTCTCCCACAATACAGCCATCTCTCCTCCTTCCCTAAACACACCATCCCCTAATCCCTGCAGTAGCTCCCTCCTCCCCCTCTCTACCCATCTCGACACAGACACAGACTACATACTTCAGTGTAGATCAGGTTAGAGGTCAACTGAAGAAGCTTCACTCCAGGAAAGCAGCAGCATGGTGTGTTCCAGACTACTGAAGACCTGTTCTGCTGAGCTGAGTGATCCTTTACAATGTATCTTCAACCTCAGTCTGCAGTTGGGGAGAGTACCCACCCTCTGGAAGACATCGTGCATAGTGCCAGTTCCCAAAAAGAACAGGCCCAGGGCACAGTGCTGGCCCTTCTCCTCTACACCCTGTATACTGCGGACTTCTGTTACAACTCGGAGCTTTGTTACATCCAGAAGTTTGCAGATGACACAGCCATTGTGGGGTGTATCAAAGATGACAGCGAGGAGGAGTATAGGAGCCTGGTGAAGGACTTTTCTGTGTGGTGCAATAGGAACCATCTGCAGCTCAACACCACAAAGACCAAGGAGCTAGTCGTTGACTTTGGGAGATCCAGATCAACTCCACGACCGGTCCTGATCGAGGGGGTTGAGGTGGAGGTGGAGGATTCCTATAAGTACCTCGGGCTGTGGCTGGATAGCAAGCTGGACTGGTCCTGTAACACCAGTCACTTGTATAGGAAGGGTCAGAGCAGGATGTACTTCCTGAGGAGGCTACGATCCTTTAACATCTGCAGGAAAGCATATCCAAAAAGGACACATCCAGATTGGACAAATTGATTAGGCGAGCGGGTTCTGTGATTGGCATGAAGTTGGATTCTCTGGTGACGGTGGCAGAGAAGAGGATTATGGACAAACTATTGAACATCATGGAAGATGCCAGTCGTCCTATGCACACTGTCATCATTAACTAAAGGAGCCTGTTTAATAACAGGCTTCTACATCCAAAGTGCAGGACCAACAGACTGAAAAACTCCTTTGTCCCTCATGCCATCAGACCGTACAACTCCTCTTGGGGGGGTGGGGGGGGAAGTGTAACAGGAGGACAGAGGATAGGAAGGAATTGTAGAAGTTGTAGTCTGACCATAGCAAAACACAAAACATGTGTGAAATATTTTTATCATTGTGCAATTTATAATTTATATTTTTCCTTTCTTTCTCTTACTTTCTTTCTTTGGATACATTCAAATTGATGCTGCTGGAAATTTAATTTCCCTGAGGGAAAACTCCCAAAGAGATCAATAAAGTTTTATCTTATCTTATCTTAGCAGTCAGTGTGTGTTTTTTTTGTTCGACCATGACAAGAGATATCCTGTTGAACTAATTTTCAAAACAAACATACACAAAAACATCAGCATTTGCCACATACACAACAAACGACTACATAGGTATTGGACTAAAATTGCACACTGACCTTAAATAATATTTAAATCTTAAATATATCATTAAAATAAATAACAAAGACATGCAACATGTACTACTATGGCAAAATATCATTAACCTGGAAGACAACAAAAGCAGCAGTAAACAGGTACAAATACCTGGTTATCATACAATGGACTAATACAACATACAAATACAAAATTAATACTAATACAAAGAACTGCATTGGACTCCCAGCTGCAGTATCAGAGGAGTTTTCCTCAATTGGCACTCCACAGCACCAACCAAAACTAATTACTTACATTCATTCATTGTTTAGCATGGCTTCTGCTGTGGTTGTTCCCTGTGCTGAGTATGGCATGTTTCATTATTCTTCCTCTGTCTTTAGTGTTAATTTTATCTGTGATTATGTGTAGCCTTGTAGCTAGCCTAAAGGAGAAGACTGATGATTTAAAGGTGCACTTCCAGACATTAAAGAGGGCTACCTAGACTGCTTGTGTAAAAGGTCTGGATGCCACAGACATACTTAGTGCTCTGGCATCGCTCTCGCAGCAGGGCAAGTGGATGATGGTTAGGTGACATAATTGTAAAGCTAAGACTAGCCCACAAAAACAGGCTAGAGTGCTTTTGCTAAACTCAGAAAGAACTGAGGTTTTATTTGTTAGAACAAAACTACGAGAGACAGGTTGTCTACTGCCTTCCTAAACGTTGATAGCTTTGTGGTAACATCTGTAACACTTTAGGTATCAATTTTGATTTAGATCTCTCCTTTGATGCACATATTAGCAACATTACTAGAATTGTTTTCCTTCAACTACGTAATATTGCTAAACTTATATACACATATAAGTTTCTATATATAAATATATGGAAATATATTCTTGTATAGTTGATGAGAAACTGGTTCATGCATTTATAACCTCGAGGTTGAATTATTGTAATGCTCTATTTGCTGAATGCTCTACCAAATCTATAACTAAACAGTTCAGAATGCAGTGGCTCGAGTGCTAACTACAACTAGAACATTTTATCATATCAGTTCTTTTGCTTCTGCACTAGTTAACAGGCAAATTCACATTCACTTAGATTACAAAATACTTTTTTAACATATAATGCTCTACATGGCTTAGCCCCGCAGTAACTGAATGAACTCTTAAGAGTCTTATAATCCAACTCATCTGTTTTGTTCACAAGGTGCTGGCCTTCTTTTAGCTTATATAATTTAAAAAGTCAGAACAGGGCTAAAGGCTTTCTCAAACATGGCCCCCAGCTATGGAATAAACTCACCACTTTAGTTCGGGATTCAGACACATTCACAATTTTCAGGTCAAAATGTACATTACACAGGCATTTGGTTGAACTTAGACTGGGTTCCTGGGGCTGGAATCTGGCTTAGGGTTAGGCTTGCCGGATTTGTCATGCCTTGGTCATGTGGCCAAGTGTCCAGTGGGCTGTCCAGCTGTTCTGGACTTCATTGCCTTAGACTAAGAGCAAATCTGGTGGTTCATAACCAAAGAGTTTTGTATGATGGTGGGGTGTTGTTCTGGTTCTTCCCTTTCTATCTATGCTGTCATTGTTAATGCAACTAGCATCTCATGCTACTCTTGCACAAATGTGTTATGTTAATAGACTCATAGCATAATTAATATGTATCCTCCCACATTTCAGACAGTAGGTTTTCATTAGCTGTGCATCTTCAAAGTGCTTCTGAATATGTAGGAGGAGGGACCACTTTATGTGTAACATCAGATGCACAGACCAGATGCTTGCAGAGTTAAAGGTCTACAGCAGGTTTATTGAAGGCATTTGCAACAGGCACACGTAAATCCACGGTAACAATCAGAACTTCAAGGGTAAGAAAATTGGAGAGTAAACAGACAGGCGAGGGTCGTAACTGGCAATCAGTTCCATGGGCAAACAAAACCAAAGACGCTAAGCAAAAAACATAATTTGTAATCCAGAAAGAAGGGCGTGTTCATAAATCCAATCAAAAAGAGAACGCTCGGTGTGCATGTTAAAATACAGAGACAATACTTCACATTGGAAATGCCAACCTGCCAGGTATGAAAAAAAAACAGACAAGCCCAGGTGTGTTCAATCAATACCCTGGCAACTGTGATCTGGAGAGACAACTTCAATTGGTTTGGGGAGTCACGTGGTCCACCGGAGGATTGTGTGCAGGCCGAAATCTATGGAGGAGAGTGGAGTGGAAGTCACGGTAGAGTTGTGAGACGTGACAGTACCCTCCCACAAATAGTCCGAGACTGAGCAAGAACAAACCTGATGCTGAAAACCACTTGGCCTCTCAGCAGTCCTCTGAGACTGGTCTAGAGTGCTGCTGTGGATGTAGGTCAAAGCTCTCCTGTCAGAATACCCCTGGGACGAATCTGGTGAGTAGCAGATTTCTGACATCTAGGACAATCTCTGGCACAAATATGGTGAGTAGTGGGTTGCTGACATTTAGGAAGACCTCTGGGACGAATCTGGTGAGTAGCGATTTACTTACGTCTAGGACGACCTCTGGGATAAAAATCTCGATGATCCGGATCACGCCGATGGAAGTCCTCCTTCAACCCCAGATCCAGGACGTCTTTAGCTGGGACCCAGCTCAGCTCCTTGGGGCCGTAACCTCCCACTCCACCAGATATTGCATTAACCCTCCTCTCCTTCATGAGTGCACCAGCCGTCGAGCGGAGTAAACGGGGGAACCATCTACCTCGATCGGAGGGAGGGCCTGTGTCCAAGGATGTCAGCTTAAAACGACTGGCTTGAGAAAAGAGTCATGAAGTGAGTGGCAGATCCGGTATTGGCGAGGCAGATCCAACTGATACGTTACTGCATTTAACCTTTTAAGATTTTAAAAGGACCAATGTTTTTTGAATTGAGTTTTTTACTTCCCTGTGGTGTTCAGACATACCAGTGGAGAGCCATACTCGATCCCCAGGGGCATAGGATAGGGCCTCTCTCCTTCGTCGGTCAGCTTTCTGCTTGTGGCACTCAAGGACATGTTCGATTTGTTGATGGGTCTGCTCCCACACCTGCTCGCTCCTCCTCATCCAGTCAGCCACTGCTGGGACATCCAAGGGTGAGGGTGACCAAGGAGACACTGGTGGCTGATAGCTGAAGATGCACTGGTATGCAGTAAGCCTGGTGGAGGAGCTGATCAGGGAGGTCTGGGTGAAAGTCCAGATAGTCCGACCAGTCTGAAAGGTTTTTGTGGCAGTAAAGCCGTAGAAACTTCCTGAGCTCTTGATTCACCTGTTTGCATTGGCCATTAGAATGGTGATGGTAACCAAAGTTTAGGCTCACCGTTACTCCTAGTTGTTATAGAAAGGCTCTCCACATCTTGGAGACAAACCGTGGGCCCAGGTCAGATACGATGTCCTCAGGAATACCAAACACTCTGAAAACCTTTTGAAAGAGGGCCTCTGCAGTCTGGAAAATGTTGGGTAAGGCTGACAATGGGATAAATCTCAAACCTCATGAGAAACGGTTCACCAAGGTCAGAATGGTGGTGTAATTATGGGAGTTGGGGAGGTCTGTAACAAAGTTGAGTGATGCGTGACCACGGACAGGAGTTTACCTGCGAGCAGAGTCTATGGCACCTTGCATTTGGTGCAGGTAGTGCAGGAGGAGATAAACTTGTGGATGTCTTCCCACCAGAATGCGTTGGCTACCAGTTGCTGCTTGCATGTCTCTCCTGGATGTCCTGAGGTCAAAGAGGAATGTGCCCAGGTGACAAGGCGGTCCCGGAAGTTGACGGGGATGTGCTTGCAATCCCTGGGACATTGTTCAGGTACAGGTTGGGAGGACAGGGCCTCGTCCATGCCCTCATCAACCTTTTCTTAGATTTATCATCTATGCCGCCCAAGGAGGTTGGCTCCCTTTTTGAGTCTTGGTACGCCCAAGGTTTCTTCATAACACTTAGGGAGTTTTTCCTTTCCACTGTCGCCCTATGCTTGCTCAATTTGGGATTAGGCATAGATATTAGGAGATAATCTAAACCAAAGTTGCTTTGAGACAATGCTCCATTGTAAAAAGCACTATATGAATAAATCTGACTTAACGATCAGAGAAGATCAGAGACGATTGGGCTTGTCGGGGGTTTGGGCTTAGTCGGGGGTCCCCTGATCTGTTTCTGACTAAGTTGTAGGCACTACGAAGGTCAAGCTTTTGTTTGTTCCAGGGCCGGCCACGGGAACTAGGGGGAAAGGGTAAGAATATTCTTGGGTAACCTGGTTAAGTCCTTGGTAATCAATGCAGGGCCTAAGGAGTCCCTCCTTCTACTTGACGAAGAAGAACCCAGACGCAGCGGGAGACATGGACAGACAAATGAAGCTCTGAGCAAGTGCCTCTTGTACATACTCCTTCACTGCCTGTTCCTCCTCCTGAGTGAGTGGGTAGACCCTGGACCTGGGGAGAATCGCCCCCACCTTGAGCTCGATGGCACAATAGTAACTACGATGGGGATATAGGTTCATGGCTGTCCTTTGACTGAAAACCTCCTTGAGGTTGGTGTATTTCACAGGGTTCTTGATAGGTTTGTTGGAATCGGAACTTTTGATGGTGGTAGATGTGATGACCAGATCTGGGTAAAAGATGCAGTGATCCAGACAGTATGGGGACCAGTAGATTATCTCATTTGTCTGTCAAAAGATGGCTTCCTTAGATTTCTTAGCCAAGGGAGTCTAAGAATTACTGGGTTAGCTGCGGACTCGATGATGAAGAATCGGATCCTCTCCTTATGCAGGGCACTGGTCGACATGTCGAGGGGTCTGTTATGGCTGAATTGACACCTTCACCTACTGGGTCTCTCTTGACAGTGCTGGGAACACATGGTCAGCTTTAGAACAATGGAGTGTTACTGACAGATGGAAAGCCTTAGCCACCATTACAACAAGAGGTTTACTCACCCTGCGAGGACTAAGTACTGATGCTCAAGGCGGACACACCCTGTGCTCCCTGATATGATGATCTGGCATGCCACAGTATAAGCACAAACCCCCCTCTGTGTTGTCGCTCCTCGGGAGGCTAGTCATATTGACTCGAATTCTTGAGGGTCTGATGAGGACTGGGCATGGGGAGAGTGTTCTCTGAGGATGACTCAGTTGAAGCTGGTCGATCCTGATAGCCATATTGATTAATCTCTCCTGAGAAAGTCCCTCCTCCCTGCAGAATCTGCAGAATCATAATCTCTGGAAGGAGACTATGGTGAAATGCCACGAGTAAAGTGGGTTCGTTCCATCCACTGCCAGCCGCCAGTCTGCAGAACTCAAGGACATAGTCAGCCTCGAATCAGTTCCTTTGACGAAGCAATTGCTGATGGCGGGGAGAACTGAATTGGAGCTGAGCAGCGATCTCTTCATACCCTCTGTGATCTGAGTAAACTGGGTCTGTTGTCCTTCCTTTTGTAAATTCAGCGCTTCCACACATAGAGCCAATGAGTCGAACAAATGCCGGCATTGATCTAAGGTTAACGCCTGGTTACTCACAGCAGAGAGCAGGTTCTTTACTTCCGCTGTCTGCATGGAGGCGGAAGTAAAGAACCTGTAACGTTCTGTAACGTCAGACGCACAGACCAGAGGAATAATATTACCAATAATATTAAGAAATTCAAAGAGAAACCCCACAGAATTAATGTTATGATTTAAATATCAATATCTTCAAATTTAAACTAGTCCCTCCTCCCACATAATCACAAGTACTTTGAAGATGCACAACTGATGAAGGACCTCTGAAAATTTTGTGTACTTCCGTACAATGTTTATCATCTCTCTCTCTCTCTCTCTCTCTCTCTCTCTCTCTCTCTCTCTCTCTCTCTCTCATATATGTTTATATATACAGTACCAGTCAAAAAATTGAATACAACTTTCATTCAAGTTTTTTCTTTATTTTTATTATTATTTACATGTAATATTAATATTGAATTATGTAGTAACCAAAAAAGTGTCAAATGAACTACAATATGTTTTATACTTCAAATTTTTCAAAGTAGCCACCTTTTACTTTGATGACAGGTTGCACATTCTTGGCATTCTCTCAAATCAGCTTTACAAAGTAATCACCTGGAAAGGGTTTCAATTAACAGGTGGGCATTGTCAAGAGTTAACTTGAGGACTTTCATGCCTTCTTAATATGTTGCAACCATCAGCTTTGTTGTGCAGAGGTATGGTTGAAAGTATAAAACTTATTTTGGTTTGTTTAACAGTTTTTTTTTGTTTACTACATCATTCCACATGAATTCCCTCATAGTTTTATAGTGTCCCTCATAGTGTCTTCAATATTAATCTTCAATGTAGAAAACACTAAAAAATATGGAAAAACACTGGGTGAGAAGGTTTTGACTGGTACTGTATATAGCATTTATAAAATTGTTTTTTCAGCATTATCCTGCTTAAAATTTTTAGTTGAGTGCATCGTAGAGCATGTCAATGATCTCCCACTGAGATACACTATCCAAAAGTAGCCTCTGATACCCTTTTTGTAAGGCAGCAGGGGAATCACTTTCATGTCTCTTGTGGCAAGACCAAATGTCTAATCTGACCATATCTGTTAGCATTTACATGGCTACCTGAGACATATTTAGACAAACAGATTTCTTGGATGCCTTTTCACAGTCGATTCACATCTGTGGATTTTGCAGGCCAGTCCAGATATGTGACTGCTCCTGAATGTTCATCATGCCAATCAATCACATTTAAAGCAATGTGAACACAATAATTGTCATACTGAAATACAGCGATAGGAATGTTAGGTTCCTCTGTAAGATAATGAGCAAAAGGCAGTTCAGTGTATGCATTGTGGTTCAAATTTACTGTCACCTCAACCTAAGGACCCAATTCCGCATGATTAAAATACGACCACAACATTACAGAACCTCCTCCAGCTTGAACCACACCTTGCATGCAGTCCTAATTGAAGCCTGTCTGAGGTGTTTGATAAACACAATTCGTATCATCATTCACATACAGGCAGAAATAAGATTCATCTGACCATATTTCCAGTCATGAACAGTTCAATTGTTTTTCTCTTTTCGCTCACTGTAAGCAGACATCTTTATGAGCAAGAGTGAGCAAAGGCCTCTTGCAAGCCACTGTGCTCCATATTTTGATGGCATGTAGTTCCCTACAGAGAATTCTTTAATAATTTCTTTGCAAAGGACCCACTTTGACTTATAGAAGCATTTTTTTTCCTCGAACCAAAGTAGTTTTTATTGACAAGCCATGAAACATGTTGGTGGTCCCTGTCTATCTGTTTCAGCTTTAAGTCACAATTCTGATAACAATTTCCTTTAGACTGGGATTTTTACCACTGTTTACCACTTTGGGCTTGCCAAAGGCCATACTGTGAAGGAAGTATATATATATGACTGTGTGTAGAGATTCTATTTGGGCTTGCCAAAGGCCATACTGTGAAGGAAGTAGCTGAATTTGCAGGTGTACTGAACCATATTTTCATGTGGGTCTGCCAACAGTGGTAAAAATCCCAGTATATATACATTGTTTATATATATATATATATATATATATATATATATATATATATATATATATATATACACACACACACAGTGGAACAAAAAAATATTTAGTCAGCCAGTGATTGTGCAAGTTATCCGACTTAGAAAGATGAGAGAGATCTGTAATTTTCATCATAGGTACACTTCAACTATGAGAGACAAATTTACAAAAAATTTTTTTAAAGAATTTAATTGTAATTCATGGTAAGTATTTGGTCACCCACAAACAAGCAAGATTTCTGGCTCTCACAGACCTGTAACTTCTTCTTTAAGAAGCTCTTCTGTCCTTACCTGTATTAATGGCACCTGTTTGACCTCGTTATCTGTATAATAGAAACCTCTCAACAGCGTGAAACAGTCAGACTCCAAACTCAACCATGGCCAAGACTAAAGAGCTGTTGAACGACACCAGGAAGAAAATTGTAGACCTGCACCAGGCTGGGAAGAGTGAATCTACAATAGGCAAGCAGGTTGGTGTGAATAAATCAACTGTGGGAGCAGTTGTAAGACATGCAAGACCACTGATAATCTCCCTCGGTCTGGGGCCCCACGCAAGATCTCATCCCATAGGGTCAAAAAGATCATGAGAACGGTGATCAAAAATCCCAGAACTATACAGTGCTGCAGTGCCAGGCGTGCCCCCCTGTTTAAGCCAGTACATGTCCAGGCCTGTCTGAAGTTTGACAGCGAGCATATGGCTAACCCAGAAGAGGATTGGATCCCACGAACTCCACAACTACTGAGAAGCATGGGGGTGGAAACATCATGCTTTGGGGCTGTTTTTTGCAGAAGGGACAGGACGACTGATCCGTGTTAAGGGAAGAATGAACGAGGCCATGTTTCATGAGATTTTACAGTCGTATGAAAAAGTTTGGGCACCCCTGATAATTTTCATGATTTTTCTTTATAAATCATTGGTTGTCCAGCTCAGCAATTTCAGGTAAATATATCATATAGCAGATGAACACCGTGATATTTGAGAAGTGAAATTAAGTTTATAGGTTTTACAGAAAGTGTGCAGTAATTATTCAAACAAAATTAGTCCGGTGCATAAATTTGGGCACCCTTGTCATTTGAATACCTTTAGCGCTAATTATTGGAACACAAAATTTGTTTTTTAAGCTCATTGACCCTTGATCTACATACACAAGTGAATCCAACTATGAGAAAGTGTTAAGGTGGCCAATTGGAAGCTTTTCTCCTCTTTGCATCTTCTCTGAAGAGTGGCAACATGGGAGCCTCAAAACAACTCTCAAATGGCCTGAAAACAAAGGTTGCTCAACATCATGGTTCAGGGAAAGGGAAAATTAACGCAGTGGATCCCATCATGGTTCAGGAAAGGGAAAAGCGCTCTCAGAGATTTCAGCTGTCAGTTTTCCACTGTGAGGAACAATAGTGAAGGCAATGGAAGACCACAGGCACAGTTCTAGTTAAAGGAACCCCGAAGTGGCAGACCAAGAAAAATCTCAGATAGGCAGAGGCGGAAGGATGGTGAGAACAGTCATAGGTCAAGCCACAGACCACCTCCAAAGACCTACAACCTCATCTTGCTGGCAGATGGTGTGTCCACTGTTCAACTATACAGCGCACTTTGCATCAAAGGAAAGGGCTGTATGGGAGAGTAATGCAGAAAAAGCCTTTTCTGTCAGGACACGCTAACAAACAGAGTCACTTGCAAAAGGTGTGCGACAGCACATTGTGACAATCCAGCTTCATTTTGGAATAACGTGCTGTGTGACTGATGAAACTAAAATTGAGTTATTTGGACATAACAAGGAGCGGAAAAAATGAGAAACAGCATGTGTGAAGATGATGTAATGATTGAAAAACTTAATCATCGTAAATGGAGTTATTTGGACATAACAAGGAGCGGAAAAAAAAGAAACACAGCATCCCAAGAACAAAAACTTTCTACCCACAGTAAAATTTGGTGGTGGTTCCATCATGCTGTGGGACTGTGTGTGGCCATGCAGGTAACTAGGAATCTTGTTAAAGTTGAGGGTCGCATGGATTCCACGTTAATATCTCCAGATTCTTGAGAACAATGTTCAAGAATCTCGTGACAAAGTTTGTTGCAACCGAGGCCAACGACCCCCAAACCCTGCTCAAAATCTGCTAAGGGCATCATGCAGAGGAACCAGTTACAATGTTGCTGGGAATGGCCATCTCAGTCCCCAGACATGAATATTACTGAAAGTGTGGGCTTGTCCATGCTTCGGGAAACCATCAACCTGACCTGACTGAAACTGGTGAGCTGGTTTCTAAGAAGGATATGGTCCAAACGCAGCACCTTCAACCCAGAATCCACCGACTGAGGAAAAGCTGTAGGACCTGCGTTGGGGCGGCTGTTTATTTCCGTTATTCCAAATGGGGGGATCTATACTAAATATTGATGTGAAGATTTTCTGTTGGGATGCCCAAATTTTATGCACGGCCTAATTTTGTTTTGCACATGGGTGTGTCTCCCGGAAAGAGACCCCATTGCTTTACCTGCTCGCCTCCCTCGAGTTATCCATTAGTGTATCAGGTTAGTGTGAGGGTTTAACGTGGTTAGAGATGTAGGGGGGTTTGTTGGGGGGCGTTGGGAAAAAGATGAGGGGAAGAGTAAGTGGGCGGAAGGGTGGGGGAACGATTGTGGGAGGTGAATGGTAGAGAGGAAAGGGTTCAGCAAGGGTGGTGAGGGATGTCGCCTGCCAAGGGAGCTTGTCTTCCGCAAGGACCTGGACTTGGGTACCTCGCCATGGAGGTAAGCTTGTTTATGGAAATTGTCAGCACTCCGGCATGGGAGTCGGGGCAATGGCGTAGGTCCGGCCCGGGCTGATAAGGGAAGTGGGCGTTTGGGGGATTTGAGTACCCGACCGGGTGGGGGCGACTGCGGAGGTCACACCAACAAAAGAAGGATGGTAGGGCACGGGGGGAAGTGGGGTAGAATAATTACTGCACACATTTCTGTAAATCCGATATACTAAACTTCATTCCAACATTCTCAAATATCACTGTGTTCATCTGCTATATGATATATTTAACTCAAGTTGCTGATCTGAACAACCATGATTTATAAACTAAAATCAGGAAAATAATCAGGGGTGCCCAAAACTTTTTCTGTAGTACTCCTCCCATCACAGTGGAGAGCATTGAAGATGGAACGTGGCTGGGTCTTCCAGCATGACAATGATCCCAAACAGACCACTCGAGGGCAACGAAGGAGTTGCCTCCGTAAAAAAACGAGCGATTTCAATGTCCTGGAGGGTGGTCTGGCCAGTGGGGGCCAGACCCTAACAACCCCATAGAAAAATGTGTGGAGGGAGTTGAAAAATCTGTGTTGCCCCAAAACATCACTGGTCTAGAGGAGATCTGCATGGAGGAGTGCAGGAGTGGCAAAATTATCAGCTACAATTTTTTTGCAAACCTGGTGAAGACGTACGGGAGAGGTTTGACCTCTGTCATTGAGAACAAAGGTTTTATGTAAACAAAGTATTGAGTTGAAACCAAATTTATTGACCAAATACTTATTTTCCACCATAATTTACAAATTAAATTTCTTTAAAAATCCTACAATGTGATTATTCCCCTTTCCTGGATTTTTGTTTCTCTCATTTTGTCTCTCATAGTTGAAGTGTACCTATGATGAAAATTACAGACCCTCGCTCATTTTTCTAAGTAGGAGAACTTTATACTAAAATTCTTTTTTTGCCCCACTGTACGTGTCACGGATCGCCCCAGACCTACGTCTCGCTACGCCCCTCCTCGTCACTAGGGGCAATCCAGACCTGTTGTAGTTTTTGCGGTGCTCTGCCGGACCGCAGAGCACCAGAAAAAAAAGAAGAGGCTAGGGCTAATGAGCTGATGAGACTCAGCCATCAGGGACATTATTTTAAGCTCGGCCTTAGCCTCTGCACGTTGGCAGGTTACCCCCCCACATACGTCTGTGCATGGCGCTTTGCCCGTCTGGGTCCCCTTACCTCTGCGTGCCCGCATATGTCAAGTTGGTGGGGTAACGGGACCGTGTCAGGAAACTCATGTTGCGGTAACGACCACTTCAGGAAACTCATGTTTGCAGTAAAGACCGCTTTTGAGAATTCCCAGAAGTTGAATCTGTTTCATCTGGACATAAGGTTTTGTGGGAGAAACGTTTCATCACTCATCTAAGTGACTTATTCCAGTTTCCGCAAGTTGTTAAAAACTTCCCCTATCTTGTATACAGGACAGTTTGCATAAACGACTGATACCACACCATTGCATAACAGTGGAACCGGTGATCAGTTTAATTTGCAGATTGCCATACCCATTATTAACAATGGATATGGATTCACAATCCTGTGTGAATGGCACACAGGATTGGTGAATGGCTGCGATGGCGGCGTTGTTAAGATGGTGAGAGGTGATTCCTCCTCTCTCCGTTCTCTGTTGTCTATTTTAACAGTAATGACTTTCTTTAATGACTTTCTTTAATGATAAGATAGAAAACATTAGGCATAAAACTCAATGGCTCATCACATCACCAAACTGTTCAGCAACCTTCCAGATGCCAGCACTAGTGAAGACATCTGTTCAATTAGCTGTAATGTAAATCAAGATTTAGAATACTTTTACCCCCGATTACTATTACTGAACTATCCGCACTGATCAACTCGTCTAATTCATCAACCTTGCTTATTAGATCCAATTCCTACACGCTTACTCAAACAAGTAATACCTGTAGTATTATAGAGCCAGTGTTAGTTATTTTAAATTCATCATCCCTTACCCTTTTGGTTATGTGCCCAAATCCTTTAAGTGAAGTGTGCCCGTTATCAAAAACCACTGATTAAAAAAAGCCAATCTTGACCCTTGTGTGATATCTAATTATAGACCAATTTCAAATCTACCATTTCTGTCCAAGAATCTTAGAAAAAATCCTCTATCAGCAGCAGGAATGAAATTTATGAAACATTTCAATCTGGCTTCAGGCCCCATCATAGTACTGAAACGGCATTAATTAGGATACGAAATGACTGCCTTGTTAATATCCTCAGATAATGGATGTGTTTTTCTTTTCTTGTTCTGTTAGATTTAAGTGCCAGCATTTGACACTATAGATCATGAATGTTTTACTACCACAGACTAGAAAAATACTGTAGGTATTAAGGGATTAGCATTTTTCTTGGTTTAAATCCTACTTAACCCAACGGTACCAGTTTTGTTCATATAAATAAGCTCTAAGGTCTAAGCTCAGTAAAGTGCTTGGCCCACTTTTATTCTCTCTGTACATGCCTGCCACTAGGCTCAATTATTTGTAAACCATGGCAAAATTTTTTTCCACTCTATGCAGGTGATACACAGCTGGTACATATCAGCCAAACATAATGAACAGCCTTACAACAACACCCAACCAGTGAGGACTGTGTAAGAAAATAAAAGATTGGATGTTTATTTAAGTTGTCTTACTTAACTCAGATAAAACTGAGGTTCTATTAGTGGGACCCAAGGCTATGAGAGACAAGTTGGCTACCATCTATCCAAATCTAGATGGCTGTCCAGTATTGCCCAGTCCGTCTGTAAAAAACTTAGGGGTCACATTTGATTCAGATCTCTCCTTTGATGCACACGTTAGCAGCATCACTCGAATTGCTTTCTTTCAATTACGTAATATTGCTAAACTTAGAAATATCCTCTCTTTTAATGATGCAGAGAAACTTGTTCATGGGTTTATAACCTCAAGGTTGGATTACTGTAATGCCTTACTTACTGGATGCTCTAGTAAATCTATAAATAAACTTCAGTTAGATCAGAATGCAGCTGCCCGAGTGCTAATTCGAACTAGAAAATTTGATCATATCACTCCTGTTCTATCATCACTACACTGGTTACCAGTCAAATTCCGCATTGATTACAAAATGTATCTTATAACTTATAAAGCTCTACATGGCCTGGCCCCACATTATCTGAGTGAACTCTTAGAGTTTTACAATCCAACTCGTCTACTTCGTTCGCAGGGTGCAGGACTTCTTTTAGTTCCTAGAATTAAAAAAGTCACAGCAGTGGGAAAGGCTTTCTCATACATGGCCCCCCAATTATGGAGTAAACTTCCCAGTTTCATTCGAGACACAGACACTCTAAAAAATGTTAAGTCTAAGCTAAAGACATACCTATTTGCGCAGGCTTTTGACTAGATTTAGTCCGGGATGCATGGCTTGAGTCACTGGGGCCGGAGTCTGGAGTCATGTCTGGCTTGCCTGCCTTGTCTGCTAGCCGGTAGTGTCGGGTCTGGCTGAACTGGGCTTCGGTCCTCGTGATCTTGACTCGTACATCCTTGCCTTAGAATAAGGGCAGAGCTGGGGGTTCATAGTCAAAGAGTCTTATGGTGATCAGAGACGTTGGGTTGCTGTCTTCTCCCTCCCAATGGGTTGCCAATGTCTCATGTGATCCCTCTTGGCTGTGTTACCTACCATTTCTCCTCTTTCTAGCTATGCTGCCATAGCTAATGCTGCCGGGGTCTCATGCTACACATGGCATCAGTGATTGTTAATAGACACTGTGCTCTTAATCCATAACTAATTATATTTTCTGTTTTCTCTCCGAGCTGTGTTCCGGTACCAGTTCCAGCCCCACACATGATGTTCATCCACTGCAGCTTCATTCAAGCTGCTTCCGTCATCAGATCCAGCCACATCATACCCGGGCCACTTAATGCCGATGTGCATACTTCACATTTTATTCGAACTATGACTCCATGACTTTAGTTTCGTTCTTAGATTTATCATCTACGCCGCCCAAGGATGTTGGGTCCCTTTTTGAGTCTTGGTCCTCCCAAGGTTTCTTCCTATAACACTCAGGGAGTGTTTCCTTGCCACTGTCGCCCTAGGCTTGCTCAATTTGGGATTGAACGTAGTTATTAGTAGATAATCTAAATTCTAAAGTTGCTTTGAGACAATGCTCCATTGTAAAAAGCGCTATATAAATAGATCTGACTTGACTTGACTTGACCTTATGGTGATCAGAGACGTTGGGTTGCTGTCTTCTGCCTCCCGTGGGGTTGCGTATGTCTCCTTCTTGGCTGTGTTACCTACCAGTTCTCCTCTTTCTAGCTATGCTGCTCTAGCTAATGCTGCCGGGGTCTCATGCTACATATGGCATCAGTGATTGTTAATAGACACTGTGCTCTTAATAACTAATTACATTATCTGTTTTCTCTCAGTGCTCAGTTTCTCTGAGCTCCGGTACCAGTTCCAGGCCCACACATGATGTTCATCCGCTGCAGCTTCACTCAACCTGCTTCCGTCACACGCTCCAGCCCCATCATACCCAGGCCACTTAATGCTGATATGCATATTTTACGTTTTATTTGAAGTATGACTCCATGACTGTAGTTTCATTCTTAGATTTATCATCTACGCCGCCCAAGGAGGTTGGGTCCCTTTTTGAGTCTTGGTCCTCCCAAGGTTTCTTCCTCATAACCCATATGTTATGTGGAAAATGGGATTTTCTAGCAAGCTAATATTTGCAACCCAAGATACAAGTCCAAGACAGACAACAGACGTGATATAAACTCGTTTATTTCTTAATGCAAGATAAACAGAGTGTAAGTAGCACGGGATGAAGTGGCAAAGAAATACTCAACCATACTGATTTAAATGCTGAGTCCAAGAAGTCTGGCGCAGAGCTATTATGACGACAGGAAAAAAATACGGCGGCGATGCATGGCAAGCCTTCCCCGATGACTTTGGTGTAATACAGGAGTCCAGAGAGATGACCAGGCTGGAGCCGTAGAAATCAAGTGCGCAGGTAGTGGAGATAAATGAGAACTGGAAAAGGAGAAGCAAAACATAAGCAATAACAGAAACCTGGCGTGGAAGCTGAAAACAGGAAAATGCTGGTGCCTACGAGACTGGGGTAACCTAGGTCTCTAGTAGGGCTCGAAGGTCTCTAAAGACCACAGAGACGAGTAACAACGACTAGGACTGCATAGCGGGAGGATGGTGCTAACGGCTAGGCTAAGCCGGTCTAGATACAGGATACATAGGCTAGGCTAAAGCTAGAGAGTGAGCAAACGGTAGCACAACAGAGTGCAGGAATACAAAGACTAAGCATAGACTATAACCAGATCGTGAAACAGACATAAATACCAGGTAACGTGACGGTAAGATCTGGCAATCCTTGGCTGCTGGTTCCGGCGTTTTATGGAGAGAGATGATGATCAGAGAACGAGGCCGTTTCTCAATACCAAGTACGCGAACTTCGGCTCGCGTACTTTCCAAGTCTGTATTAGGAAGTTTGACTTGCAAGTACATACTCCAGAGGATGGGAAAACGCAGTTCGGTTATTCTACAATTGGAACACCAGTGTACTTGGCTATGGAGACAACACGGTTTACTGTTTACACATAGATAAAACATGTTGTATAAAGCCTGTCAGTGGTGGAAGAAGTCCTCAGTTCTTTTACTTTACATTAAACAGTTTAATCTACGTGTAACAATGGACCGATCGCATTTAAGCATAAAATTGAAACCTTCCCAAACATAAGCCAGCACCAAACAAGTCTGATTTTAGAAGTTCATATTTAGAATACAGGCTGAACAAATAACACATATAATGCATAATAAATACGTTAATAGCTTCCCGTCACATCTCCGAAATCGTTTGAGCATTTTTTATGTAAGCTTTATCTTGATAAACTGACCGCATAGTTGAATTTTAAACAACTACATTCTCGCCTAAAAAACTCTTATAACTTCATTTTGTGACACAATAACAGTATTACTTTAGAAATTATACATCCAGTAGGGAGTTCTCTCATAGGGCATTACCGAGCTGGCAATGCATTGTGGGACATTTCGCTGTTCAAGTACGCACAAGTCTGCATCGATGCATCCTCGGTAATATGGGCGGATCGAGAACACATCCGGGGATTTGGAGCGTACTTGGTTAGATGCGAACTTGGAAATGGAACAGTACTTGGGCTGCCACTGATGACGTTTCACAAGTACACGAGAACACAAGTACAGAGAAGTACGCATATTGAGAAATGGCCCAAGAATCCGGTGTGCAGGGGCGGAGCTGAAGAGGAAATGTGGAAAGCCGCAGCCGATGGATCTACAGGGAAGGCAAGCACAACACGTGCATGCCGCCAAAACAAAAGCATGAGGGGATAATAAATAAACAGACCGCAGGGAAAGAAAAATAGCAGGAACCCAGCGAGCGAAAGAAAACAAGAAAAACGAGCCAGAACGAAACGGAAACCCAACAACTTAGGGAGTTTTTCCTTGCCACTGTCGCCCTAGGCTTGCTTAATTTGGGATTGAACGTAGATATTAGGAGATAATCTAAACTTGTAAAGTTGCTTTGAGACAATGCTCCATTATAAAAAGCGCTATATAAATGGATCTGACTTGACTTGACTTTCATATTTTTTAATATTAAAAAGTGTGCAGCTAAATGTGGATGTGAACTAACATCAAGATAACAGGAATTTCATCAGGTAACATTATGCTTATTCAATTAAGAGTAGGCTACATCCATAAGAAGGCTACACTCTGTCCCCAACCTCATACAGGAAATCATATTTTCGGTTGATTAACACATCTGTCTAGCCCATCCCGTCATGTAATGTTAACCTAATAAAACTGTGACGTAATGTGGTAAACAATAAATCTGTAGACTGTAGACCTCACTGGTATGACAGTTTGCTAACTTTACCTGTGCATATAAGTTCAACTTCTCACATTACTTATCACATTACCAAGTGACTAACCTATCTGGTGCATTCTGAGTTGCCTGATGAAATTCAATGTTGTTTGAAAATGATCCTGCATTATTTATTCTGATGCCACAGACTTTACATGTGGCTATTTGCTTGTTCATATTACAGTAAAACCAATAACAACAGAAGGCACAGCATGAGTTATGTTGCACATGGTAAGGGAGGGAACTGAATGCAACCCACCAAATAATTACATTAAGTAAAGATTGCTCATATATATATATATATATATATATATATATATATATATATATATATATATATATATATATACACACACACACACACACACACACACACACACACACACACACACACACACACACACACACACACACACACACACACACACGCACGCACACGTTTGCTCTGACACGCACTGTCAACTGTGTGGTCTTGTATAGGCAGCTGTTGGCAATACCAAATCAACCAAATTTACCACAGGTGGACTGCAATTATCAGTATCAGTGGAAACAAATGCACATCAACTCACTTCTGAGTGCCATATCAAAGGGTGTGCACACTTGTGTACATCTGATATTTTACATTTGATTTTTAATAAATTAGCACAAATGTTTAAGAGCCTGCTTTCACTTTGTCATCAGGGGCTATGTTGTGTAGAATTTTGTGACAAAAACTTAACTTTATCTACTGTAGAATAAGTCTGTAACATAAAATGTGGAGAAGGTGAAAGGGGTGTGCAGTAACATCCTTTCATCTAATGTGAGGGCTTTGCTAAAGATGTTAGAACGTTGCTACGAGGATTTGGTGGTATTTGGCATGACAGCATAAGAAGGTGCTAGTATTGGTTGATTTATTCCTCTATCACAACCTCCACTCCAACTTTTCCCAAAGGAAATGCATGGAGCTTAATTACTACAGAGAACACAGTTCTCACACCGCTCCAGTTCCCTGGGATTTAATTTCCCTCTTGTTCAGTGGACATAGTGACCTTCATTATATAAGGCTGCTCAAGCCCCATAGAGTCCCTACTAGCAATGGTGTCAGTAGTGGCTTAACAGGTTAAGGCTCTGCATCACTAATCAGAGGGTTGGGGGTCTGAGCAAAGCTGCTGCTGAAGTGCCCTTGAGAAAGGCATCTAACCAACAAACTGTGTGTATATGTTTCATTTAATGCATGGGTTGAGTGCAATGGTGAAATCCATCTGTGTGTAAGCACAGTAGATTAAACACGTTCACTTTGTGGGAGCAAATGAAAAAAGGCTAGAAAAAGGCTTGTAATGCCAACAGACACGAGAAAAAGCAAAGACTACAAATGAACCAGGACACCAACCCCAACGCTCATATCATATACAAGCAATATTATATAGTATAATATAATGAGAAACAAACAATTACAATATAATAAACAATAAAAACAGTAATGAAAGGAATAGGAAATACTGATTTTATTATTGTACAATATCCCACCAATCCACTAATGGCACACATTAGAGAAAAAACGCTCCCTATGGTTTAATGTACACACTGAAGAGAGTACACAGATGTGTACATCACCTTTCTGACACGTTTTTGGCTTCCACAGCAGGCTGGCTAATTACAGTCTGTTGTGTTGAGAGTATACAGTATAAGCCCTTTGTTGTGAGCACTTCCATATTTACAGCATTTAGCAGACGCCCTTATCCAGAATGACTTACAATTGATACAATCCTACAATCCAAGCAATTGTGGGTTAAGGGCCTTTCTCATGGACCCCACAGTGGCAGCTTGACAGAAGTGGGATTTGAACTCTGGACTTTGAACTTCTGGTTCATAGCCCAGTACCATCACAGTCCCCTTTCTAGAGATGATCTGGTGAGATTCTGTTCCAGGGACCAGCCAGAGGACATCCATTCCAGAGACCATCCAGAATCTGTCTGTCCCAGAGCAAGGGACGCCAGTCCAGAGGATGTCTGATTCGATGTCTGTCTAGTCTTGGAGCTGGCCCAGAAGATGTCTGTTCCTGAGCCAGTCAAGTTGACCCCCGATCGCCAGCAACATGACAGTGACCCCAATCGCACAGAGTACCAGAACCCTCCTAGGTGTCGTAATGGGAGGAAACCACCAGAAACTTCTGAGGATGAGAGGGACCTTTATTGGAGGCATCCTAGTGTCATCTCAGACTCCATGGGGGGGACTGTCACACCCTGCTACCAAACGCTGGCTTCCCCCTAATCTGCATCCGTTGTGGGCGAGCGGGACTATATCGCCCACAATTCTCCAGGAAGCCACAAGACTCTCACAGGCCAATCCAGGAGCTTCACAGATTCTGGATTGCCAAATTGCTTTCAGCTGGAGAATGCTCTTTATGAGGACGGTTCTTTGTGGTGTTCTGGGCAAAGGATTTTCTCTGTCCCATCTGCGCACATCGTACACCCCCGTCTCATCAATACATCTATTTTTCCTTTTCGCTCTCCTACCATTGTGGATAACCCTTGCTCTGTTTCTCCATCCTGGTTGGATTACTCCTGCCTGCTCTCCGTGCTCCGCGTTTCTTTTGAGCGTCCCTACGAGGGGCCAGACTGAACAGGTGAGACACATGCAGGTTCTAAAAGAAGTAAAGCTTTATTTAAGAAACAGTTCACACAACCTACCGAAAAACACAGCTAACCAAAAGCGAAACCGAAACCCGAATAAAAAACCAGAATGATAAGAAATAGTCCACAAAACTAAGAAGTGTAGAGATGCTTTAAATGAGCCACAGAATTAATGCAGAAACACGAACAAAACAGAGAGCATAGGGACAGTCAAAACGAGACATGGAACTAACTTGGTGAGCACGGAAAAACTTAAGTAAACAAAAAGTGTAACGACCATCAAACAAGCCATGGAACAAATGTCAGCACAACAACAACAACGTCAAACGTGAGCACACCAAAACATAAACAAACAAAGAGTGTAGGGACGCTCGAAACGAACTAGGAAACTAATGCGGAGTGAATCCACAAACAGGAGTGAATCTACAAACAGGCAGAGCTGCAAACAGGACTGAGTCCATGAACGGATGGAACACAAAAACACGCATGTAATGCAATGCAGACAGAACGCAAAACAAGCAAATAATCGAAGACGGACAGAACTGCAAACAGGAGTAAGTCCACTGGCAGACAGAACAGCAAACAGGAGTAAGTCCACGGACGGATGAACGGAACGTGAAAACAGGAACACGTGGTATGCTCGGATGTAACTGAGGCATTAATCCCCCCTGAATGTCTCTTGAAGCCGAGCTTATGAAGAGTGTTCCATAGCTGAATTCAATCTCCATTCCATCAGCTGTGGAGCTCCCGGATTGGTCCTTTAAAGTCACATGACTCTGCAGAGAGCTGTGAGTGACGTCACTCAGTTTGCTCACAGTAGAGATGAGCAGCAGGGAAAACTGGGTTCTGAGGCAAGGCATGACAAATGTATTTATTTTGCACTCTTTAAATAGAACATGTAATTGGGAATCGGAGATTCCCCAGGTGTAGAACAGAGGAACCCATTATGCAGTCAACAAGGGGACAACAGACTACGTAAACAGTATTTATTAAAGAAACCAGGATCAAATGAGATAAGAAAGAAAAAAACAAAATCGGGTAGCAAAAGGTCAAAACAACTGAGAGTCCAAGAAGCTGGCATGGGCACAGGAGGCGGCAGAAAGAGTGCGGCAGCAGCTGGCTTTCCTGGTGGGCAGATGTTCCGTGGTTGTCCAGAGACAGGGGTGAAGGCTAGATAGCAGGCTAGCGCGGCTAGCGTGTAGCAAACTAAGACTACACTTTAATTGGATTAATTTTAATTAAACTTTATTAATTAAAATGATATAAATTCATTAATTAATTAAGAAAAAGGGGCACCACCAAATCTTTATAATAATTATTATTAAAATAATTATTATAAATATAAATAATTCACTGGTAGATTGGGAGACCAGTTAAAGAGGGAACAACAACTTGATCAGTCTAGGTCTGAATAGTGAATTCAAAGTATATTTCTCGACCTTTGAATGAATGAACTCTCACACCAGGCGGCAAATTCAAAAGGTTTATAAACAAGTTTATTAACTACAAACAAGGCAATATCAACACGCTATCTGATGTAATAACGAGTGTATCACAGAGTTAAAATCATAAAATGACGATGAACATGTATATATCACAGTATAGAAACAGGAAATAGTGGCAAGCGAACATATCACAGTAATTAAAATCAGAAACCAAAATGACTCTAGGGGCAACTAAGTGGTCGAGATATATCTATCACAAGGAAGCGTTATAGACTAGTTGTATGGCAGTGACTTACTAGTGAAACAAATTATGCTGGTTCCGAACAGTACGGTGGAAACTACTTAGATGTAGGTAAGTCTATGTCGAAGCGTGGTTTTAGCTTAAAAACACGCAAAGTACGAGAAATCAGGGACCCAGACAGCCACAACAGTGGTACTTGCCGATTGCTTTGTGGAGGCTCACGCGAAGGAGATGGAACAGAACCGGGCCTCTGCCTGTCGTCCGACATCACACATGGAACTGAAGCGGTAAAAATCTTCTGATTCTGATGCTCCTGTTTGGCGGACTGTAAGATCTTGGCTATAGGCCTCCGGTCCGTGTCTTCGGTCCGTGTCTTCGGTCCGTGGGACCACAGATGTGTTGAGGGCCTCGCTCCGGTTTGGCTTTTTCCCAGCTGTTGGTGATCAGGTTCCTTGACCTCGACTTGCGGGCGTGCGACTCGGATTCTATCTTGGCCACAGATAAAGGTGGAGTCGAGCACGTTCTAGCACACGAGCTTCAACAAAAACTCGGAAAAACTTGGATTGTGCGAGAATAGTAGAGCTTAGAGTCTGGTTGGTCTTTTATCTATCTTCTAGTTCAGCGATACCGAACTACTTAAGACTGCTGTACACAGGAAACTTAAAATAAACGCGAAAACTTGAGTGAAATGAATAATCAAAAGCGCTATAAAAAGGAAAAACTACAACTATAAAAGACAAAGGAAAGACTTAAGGAACACAAAGACACAAGACTTGAAGCTAGCTCCCACGAGGTCGGCCCGCGTTGCTTTTGAATGTTCCGGATCGTAAGCGGTTGGAGGCTCGACATAAGGAGTTGCCCTTACTTAGCCAATGAGAAGCTGACTCCTCAGTAAAGCTCTCCTATCGTGGTTGTGTCTTATTTCACCATATGAGCCACAGACATTCTAACTTGGATTAATAGTATTCCTACATATCTAAAAGAGATTAAAAGTATCACATAATAACCAAAAATCCTCAAAGTTTAGATGCAGACTTCGTTGTAATGTTCAAATGATCAGGCACCTTGAATCAATAAACGAGAACATCTTTAAAGCATTCTAACTACAGCACATACATTTACTATACCTTTAAACACATAATACGATCGATACAAGATGTAGTAAACAGTACATTCTAAATAACTTCATTTCGGTTCTTTATAAGTATGAACAGTATTAAACCCCGAGCGATCGGTACACATAGACAAAGCTGTTATTTCTAATCATACTCAAACGGGATCACTAAGCATCAAAACAAAAAGATCATTATACTAAAACATTAACCAAGTAGATATGAAATACATAACATATCAGTACATACACATACGTGTTTTTATAATGGGGGTGCGATGCGTATGGGCGTGTTTGGACTCATCATTTGTAATTAAAAGGTTTCGATGAAGATAATCTGTCCCCAGAAAAAGTTGAATACAATTATTAAAGTTTGTCTCAGAAGAAAAGCTTGATAATTTCTTGGCGTCATAAATCCAGGGCTGTCTTTCTGGCGCCAGGCTGAGAGGTCGTAAAACGCAACCTAGGTGGAAGCATGTTTGCTTTCCTTGGGAGAAATTGTGGGAGATTTCTCTTGGGAAGGGTGAGTCTAGGGTGGACTTGTCAGGATTCCTTTTAAAACCACACATTGGTTTATTTTATGATGGAGAGATAAACAGGTTATCTGGGCTTGGCCATGTCTAAAGCTTCTTTTGTTGTTTTGAGGAAAAAGGTTGTTTATCTGGCCTGTTAAGCCAGAGTCTTGTCCAGATGTTGGGTCTTCACGTGGTGGGGTAAGATCTTGTCAAAAGGGGCCATTGCATTCCAAGATGTTGTAAAGTTTTATGACTTGGGGGAAGAAGGTAAAGAGAGGGAGGAACAGCGATCACGCTACAAGGGTAATGCTACAAGAGGCTAGGCTTGAAAGCTAGGCAAGACAAGAGGGATGAACTAACCATAGATTCGAGACATAGTAAAAAGCAAGGTATCAGGCAATGTCAACAGATGATCTGGTGATCTTCAACTGCATGGGGAGAAGCTTTATGGAGCGTGGTGATGAGAGGAAATGCAGAACCGGTGTGTGGAGATGGGCAGAGATGGGGAGTGGCAGCAGGCAGCCAATAGATCTGTGAGGAACACGAGCACATTGCACTTGCAAAAACAAAACAAAAGGCCGAAAGAGGCTACTGGTTTGATTTGAGAAACGTGGAAAGAAGGGTGTATGTGCATGTGGTGAGGTAGTTTACGATGGATGGAGGAAGAATGAATGATTTAGCAATAAGGAAAAGACCAATATACCTGGGCACCAGCTTCATGGACTCGACCTGAAGAGACCAGTCCAGTTGTCCAGGAGCGTAGGTGGGGCTGGTCTTACGGTGACAGTTCACGGAGTGTTGTGCAGCAACATAGGCCTTGAGGAGAGCTACCCTAGTGGTCTTCCAAATCTTCTGGCACCTGCGGAGGTGATGGTGGACAGACAGGACAGCCTCCTTCAGTTCCAGGTCCGGAATCAAGAACGGCTGGTAGCCCAGCAAGGCTTCGAAAGGCAAAAGGCCTTTGGTGGAGCTAGGCAGTGTATAGTGGGCATTCTTAGTCCAGCCCAGATGATGACTTCACTTGGTCGGTTTCTGAGTGGACAGGCAGCACAGAGTGGCCTCGACTTCCTGATTTGCCTGCTCGGCCTGTCCATTGAACTCGGGGTGGAACCCAGAGGTGAGACTGATAGTAGCTTCAGTTGCTAGACAGAGGGCCCTCCATACCTTGAGATGTAAACTGGGGCCCAAAAGGATCACCTGATGAGGCAGTAAACTCATGGCATGGTCCTTATCAAAGACCTTCCAGAGGTTGTGGTAGGGCCGAGGCACCCTGGAGAGGTCGATGGGTTCGGTGGGCCGAGAAGTGCATGGAGAGTTTCTGGAGGGCGGGACAGCAGAATGGAGGCAGCTCTGGTGGAAGGACTTGCACCATCCCAGAATCCTACCCTGGCTCCAGTCGATGGTGGGATTATGGAGCATGAGCCGGGGGAACCCGAGGACCAGAGGGGTCTTTTTAGTCTGGACCACAGTGAACAAAATCATTTTATGATGGTTTAATGACAAAACGAATTGAACAGGGAGGATCCAGTGGGTGATCTTGGCCAGGAGCTTGCCATCCAGAGCATAGGCCCACCTTGGGACCTCAAGGGCTTCCAACCAAGCCCCTAGTTGAGTGGCAAGACAGCAGGAGTGAGGAACGGCATGGTGATGAAGGGCTTGAAATAGTGCTCGCCAGGGCCCCCTAGTTCACTGGCAAGCGCCCCCTTTTGGGTGAACGGGGCATGATGAGAGTGCATGATCGGACCCCCCACAATAGAAGCACGGTCCCTGCTCCCTGCACTGAGAGCGTTCCTGGGGGGTGAGCTTGGTGTGCCCCTGTTGCATGGCCTCCGGTTCGGCCAGAGGAGCCGGCTCAGGAACCCGGGGAGGGGGATCAACAGGTGCAGTGGTCCACGGAGATGGGGTTGCCTGGACCAGACGCTGGGTTCTTTCCTTCCGACATTCGTGGAAGTACCGGTCCAGGTGAACAGCCAGTGCCAAAAAAGCCTCCAAGTTGGGAGGACCATCATGCGCCGCTAACTCATCCTTGAGCTGTTTGGACAACCCAGCACAGAATGCCTCGTGCGACACAGGGTAATTCCACTGGGCATCCATAGCCAGCGACCATAATTCCAGTGTAGTCAGCGACCAACCGTAAATCCTGCCGAAGACTGATGAGTTGGCTCGATGCCGCTTCCCCATGGGTAGAGTGGTCGAACACCTCCCTGAACCAATGGAGGAAGTCATCATACAAGACCTCCTCAAAACAACAACTGGATAGCATGGCCACAGCCCACCTCAGGGCTCTGCCTTGCAGGAGCCCCACCCGACCTTCGTGGCACCAGTGACAAAGGCCGCAACCTGAAGTCCACGTCACACTGCAGGAGGAAGAGCCGGCACCTGTCAAGTTCCCCACTGAAGGGTTCCAGGTGGATGATGGATGGCTGATGTTCAGGTGCCAGATGTTCAGATGTGGCGGGAGCAGAGGGAGCATTCGGGGGGGGGGGGTGAGAATCCAATGTGCTGCTGGAACTGGGGGTGGTCTGGCTCGTGGCGGTGGGAACAGAGCCCTGAGAAGAAAGAGAGAGAACCCTATTAAGTTTACCAGTTAAAGCACTGACCAGAGCAGACAAAAGGCGATTAGATTCAGTGAGCGACCTAAGCAGCTGGCCATGCTGGGTCAACGAAGCTTCTTGCTGCTGGGCAAGCATACCAATGGCTGTAGCTTGTGGGCTGCGGGTTCCATAGTGGCCAGATCATACTGTTACGGGGAATCAGAGATTCCCCAGGCATAGAATAGAGAGGAACCCAAGATGCAGTCAACAAGGGGATAGCAGACTAAGTAAACAGTATTTATTAAAGAAACCAGGATCAAATGGGATAAGAACGGAAAAAACAGAATCGGGTAGCAAAAGGTCAAAACAAAGAAACTTTGAGAAAGAGTCCAAGCAGCTGGCGTGGGCACAGGAGGTGGCAGAAAGAGTGCGGTGGCAGCGTGACTGGCTTCCCAAGAGGGCAGATGTTCCATGGTCGTCCGGAGACAGGGGTGAACCAAGTGGATGTGGAGTGCGACTGTGGGAGAGAAAATAAACCTAAGCAGGGAACAGAAACCTTGTGTGAGAGCCATCAATGGACGATCTGGTGATCTTCAGCTGCGTGGGGAGAAGCTTTATGGACCGTGGTGATTAGAGGAAATGCTGAACTGGTGTGTAGAGATGGGCGAAGATGGGGAGTGGCAGCAGGCAGCCAATAGATCTGCGAGGAAGCACAGCACAACACACGAGCATGCAGCACTTGCAAAAACAAAACAAAAAGCACGTGAAGCAGACAAAGGAATGTAAACAAAGAGTAGCAAGAACAAGCGGGAAAGAAACAGAAACCAAAATAAACAGAGCGTAACAACAACGGGGCGTGGTGGAGTGGACCCTGACAGATTATTGTCTCAAAGCAGCTTTACAAACAGTGTGTCACGGCGGGCAAGACGAGATGCAGTTACCAGTACGAAAACAGGGTTAATTAAACAATAAAAAAAGAGATGAAACAATAACAACCAATATATATCTTAAAAATAATGATAATGAAAACAGAGCAAGGAAAACATCACCATGACACAAAAACAATAGCTAAACAAACTCTTGTGAGCAATAATAAATTATAATACAAAGGACAGAAAAGAGAATAAACAATAGGCTATCACAGAAAGAACTGAGAGAACAAAATAAAACCTGGTGTGGGACCCGAACAAAACAGAGCAGAGCTAACCTAGGGTAAAAGCAAAATGAAGCCTGGCGTGTAGTCCCAACAAAGAAACTGGCTAACCCTATAAAAATAATAAAAGAACATAACATGGAGCACTTAGCTTGGCAAGACATGGCGTGGTATGGCGTGATGAGGCATGGCGTGGTAGCACAACATGGTGCAGCAGGAACAGGACAAGAGCATACAAGAACGAAGCGTCAACAGAGAATGTATGCTACCGCGCCGCAACTGGGAAAACAAGGAGCTTAAATATAAAAAATCCCAGCTGCGCACAGCAGCAAATAACGTTAAACTAACCAATAACAAACTGAAACCAAACACAAAGCAAAACGTGAGTGTCTGGTATGATCCGGCCATGTTAGTCTGCAAGGGATTGTGGGCGATGGGCGCTTGCCCACAACCGCGAAAAACAGAAAAAAAAGAGAACAGAACAAAGAAACATAGAAAAAAGAGAACAAAGGCGGGGCACGGATCCTAACACAGTGACATGGACAACACCAAATGTGCAAGCTCAGGAGAGTTACAAAGAAAAATAAGAGATTACAAATTAAATTACACAAATCTTCTAATTATGAGAAGAAATAAGATAAATATACACAAGGTAAATAATACACATATACTTAATACAACAGAAGACCTATGAGTCTCTAAGCATTTTTTGATCTGTTGTGGGTTTCTTCTGATGTGATCTGAATAGAGGTATGAGTTTTGGAACTGGTACCAGAGCATCACAGAGAGAAAACATAATGTGAAGAGAATACATTCGTGCTTAGAAATATTATTGATTTTTCAGCTGTGTGTAGTCACAAAATATTTTATGTTTTAAAGATTTTTAGAAGTATTTCTTTATTTTGCACTAATTATATATGTGTTTAATGTATTACAATATAGTTACATGAATAATTTTTTCTATCAAAGCATTGCTAAGACTGGGAGCTGCCAGCTGTTTTGGACACACATTAGGCTACCTAGTTCTGTAAATCGAGTTGAGCTGACAATCAGGACAACCATGTTACATTTTATCTTCTTGGTGTTTGTTTTTGTTTACCATACTGGTAAGTCATACATTGAATATTACATTTGATGCCTTTTTACATATCTTCCCTCTTTTAAGTTTTCTTTATTTAAGTTTTGGAATCTTATATATGTCATCTAATACTTTAGTTGTAATGTCGTTATAGTATAGCATTGTATAGCAGTAATGCTGATAGCATTAGGCCAGAACAAACCACCATTTCTTAAACTGAAGGCAGCAACACCACGCTGACCTGCACTTATGAAGCAACAGCAACAACTAACACTCTCCACTGGTATCGACAAAAGGCTGGCTCAAAACCAGAGTTTTTGCTACTCATCACTGAAATTACTAAACTAGTCACTGAGGCTCACCTTACTCACGACTGAATATTATACTTCAGAAAAATGAGGAGAAGAAGAAAGTAAATCTTGATATTCTCTCTGCTCTACCCGAAGATTCTGCACTGTACCACTGTGCCCTGCAGCCCACAGTTTCAAGAAACACACACACACAGGCTACACAAAAACTTTCATGTGATAAACCTTATTGCCTTGAGGTGGAGCTGTTTTTTTTACATTTAAATACTCACAAATGTTCTTACAGCTTTGTACAATGGTATTTTGAAAATTTCTTGAATACTATCTATGTTTATTTTAGTGTAAAAATAATGGAAAGAACATTGCTGATTAATTTCTTATAAAGTTATTATAATTTCTTCAACTGTTCCTTATTTTCTGCTATTCATCACCTTCATAAATACATATATATATATATATATATATATATATATATATATATATATATATATATATATATATTTATTATAATCACTCTAACTTGGTACAATAATGACTGGAGTTGAGTTGCTTGAGTGCAGCAGATACTCACAACGTGAGCTACTTTCCATCATATCTTGGTGTTTCTTAGTCCAGTAAACACAGTCACTGTAAGTTTGGTGGCATGGCATCTTCAGTCAACAGAATGTGGGGAGGGGCATTTAGTGCCCTCTGAAGTGGTCTGAGTAAAGATATGAGGACTGGTGATGAAAGTACAGCTTGAGTTGATGACCAGCCCAGATGGACAGACCCACCGTACACAACTGAATGTCCCCCAGAACCAGAGGTACACATCCCAGACTAAAGTCTGAGTCTTACCAAACCCTGTGTTAATAGTATGTATTTATTCTAGACCTGAACATTGGGAGTGTGTCTGAATCCCAAATAAAAGTGGGGAGGTTATTCCATAGCTGGGGGCCATATGAGAGAATGCCTTTCCCCCTGCTGTAACATTTTAATTCTAGGAACTAAAATTAGTCCTGCACCTTGTGAATGAAGTAGTTCACTCTTGTGGGACCTGTTGGAAAATCATCCAATATCACATCTGTGAGTAGCAAATGTATATAAATCTTAGCTTTCAGTATATGGTGTGACCCCCTTGTGCAGCAATGACTGCAGTTAATTTTCAATAATTGTTTATCAGTCCTCCACATAGGCTTGGAAGAATTTTAACCATTTCGTCCATACAGAACAACTTCAATTCTGGCATGATGGTGGATTTCCTCATAATGAACAGCTTACTTCTTACCGACTTGTAAATAATTTTGTTATATGTGTGTTAGAGGTCCTACCTTTTATCGACTTTAGAGGGCAGTGTTGGTCCACTTTTCCCTCGGTAGGATCTCTGGCAGCCACTGTCAGTAAACGGCTTGATTGCAGCGATATGCAATACCTGCTACTTCTGGCTATTTAAGAGCTCCATCAGTTGTAGTAGGTGTTGCATCTTCACGCGATCTACACGCTGTCCTGCGCCACGATCGTTGGATCCGATCCCTGTGTCCCGGTCAACAAGACGGATTCCTGTGCCGCGATCGTTGTTCCTGATTCCCTGGGTCACGTAGACCGATATCTAACGCCGTTATATTACACACCGTGGTCGTCTCTGTATCACCTTCTTGGCAGTGGTTGTGTTCTTCAGTCTGCCCGGCCAGACGCCTCACGCCCACCTTTCTTGCGGGTCTCGTCGGGTCGAATTTCGCCCAGTGCTGAACTCCGCCCCTCAGCCATTGAGCCCTGCCCTTGGGCCGCCGGCATCGAGCTCTGCCTCTGAGCTGCTGGGCTTCACCTCTGAGTCGCTAAGTTCCGCTCCTCAGCTGCCAGCGCTCAGTGTTGCCCTTGAGCCAATCAGCCCACCATGGGCGTTGGACCGACCATGACCTGCCCCACCCTCCTTTTCAGCCCCTATTTGGAGGCTTGCCCTGCTTACCAGGGCCTCCCTGTGCACCAGATGCTCAACCCACGATGCCCCTTGGGGGAAGGGTACTGTTAGAGGTCCTACCTTTTATCGATGCTAGAGAGCAGTGTTGGTCCACTTTTCCCTCGGTAGGATCTCTGGCAGCTGCCGCGATCAAGCTGTCTGTCAGTAAACGGCTTAATAACAGCGACATGCAAGACCTGCTACTCCTGGCTATTTAAGAGCTCCATCAGTTGTAGTAGGTGTTGCATCTTCATGCAATCTACATGCCGTCCGTGCCCCGCGATTGCCGGTTTTTCATGCGTGTTTGAGACCTCACCCATCTCCTTCTCCGTTTCGGAGAGACCTCCCGCGCTTCGCTTCCTTATTGTTTTGTTTTTATTATTTTTGAGGGTCAGAGGACGAGTTGGTCTCGCTAAGGAGGCCAGTTCCTGTAATGCTGGGAAGCATGAAATAACTTGGTTAAGGAAGTAGTTGGCGTAGGGTGAGTTTTTACATGTTTATTTTGTCTCATCGCATTCCCCTCGCTTCCTACTTCCTCCCTCATGGTTCTGCTCCTGTGCACCACCTCGCGCTCAGATCGCGCCCCCTGCTTCTCCTCGGGTCTGCCGCGGGCAGGGGATTTTTCCCTCCATCTTTCTCTCTTCCTCGTTCTCTGCAGCGCGGCCGGGAGCTCTGTGTGTGTGCGTCTGTTCAAAGATTCTGCGATTTCGCTGACACACACAAAGTCTCACTTATTCTTTGTTATTTATTCATTTGTATTTTATTAATTATTGTTTTATTTCGTTCATTTTTTTAGTTCACTATTACCATCTGGAGCTAACTGCATTTGAGTCCCAACCTATTTATATTTTTGTTTAATACGGTTCGTCATAGTTTTTAGATGGTGAACCGTAACAATGTGTCCCTATGTGTTTACTGTTTAGCTTGAATGCTGACTAATGACTGCACCGCTGTTCATCTTATTCAAAACCATATATTGTGCTGTTACAGGAGAACCACCTGATGCATCCAATAATTGAGAGGTTAAATGTCAAGCATGTAGATTGTGCAATGTTATACTTTTTATGGGAATCTGGACAGTGGGGGAAAAAAGTATTTAGTCAGCCACAGATTGTGCAAGTTCTCTTACTTAGTGAAAGAAGAATGCCGAGTTGCATCCCAAGAACACCATACCTACTGTGAAGCATGGGGGAAGAAACATCATGCTTTGGGGCTGTTTTTCTGCAAAAGGGACAGGACGACTGATCTGTGTTAAGGGAAGAATAAACAGGGCCATGTATCATGAGATTTTAAGCCAAAACCACCTTCCATCAGTGAGAGCATTGAAGATGGAACATGGCTGGGTCTTCCAGCATGACAATGACACCAAACACACCACTCGGGCAACAAATGAGTGGCTCCATAGAAAGCATTTCAAGGTCCTGGAGTGGCCTAGCCAGTCTCCAGACCTCAACCCCATTGAAAAGTTGTGGAGGGAGTTGAAATTCCATGTTGCCCAGCAACAGGCCCAAAATTTCACTGCTCTAGAGGAGGTCTGCATAGAGGAATGGGCCAAAATACCAGCTACAGTGTGTCCAAACCTGGTGAAAACTTAGAGGAAACGTTTTACCTCTGTCATTGCCAACAAAGATTATGTTACAAAGTATTTGAGTTGAAGTTTTGTTATTGAGCAGATACTTGCTTTCCACCATAATTTATAATAAAATTCCTGGATTTTTTTCTCATTTTGTCTCTCATAGTTGAAGTGTGAATATGATGAAAATTATAGACCTCTCTCATTTTTGTAAGTAGGAGAACTTGCACAATCAGTGGCTGACTAAATACTTTTTTGCCCCACTGTATGTTTTTAGAAACATTGTAGAAAGGTATATATTGCCGCCCCCTTTCTGCGGCGTGCACGGTCAAAAAAGTTAAATTGTTTTAATAACTTCAAATACTCTTAATACATATAATAAATATACTAATACAAATATTTAATACTATTATGACTACCTGCATACCGATTTTCAACCGTCTACATGCAGCCGTTCGCCAGAAATCACATACCGAACACAGCTGTCCGCCATGTTTTTTGCACAAAACATCCAACTATTTTTCCTTTTAAAATATACTTAGGATGTAAAATAACTTTTTATTTTATGATAGAAAATTCACTTACCGTCTAAAGAAGTCCATGATACCGTTACATTGCCGATAAAACGTCAGTAAAGTCCTTTTTTGCATGGTTATGTGGTTGCGTAAAAATCCATTCGTTCCAATGCAAGCTCTTCTTTGGACGTTTTTCATTTCCCAAAACAAAGTTTCCCTTTTCCAAGGGTGCATAATATGCCCCCTATCTGTGGTCTCTGTGACTACTAAGTTCATTAGTTATTCAAGAGCTCGTAAAGTGTATTGATGCAGCGGTTTTGTACACCTCCCCAATTCACACCAGCTGGCCTATGGCTAGACATATATGCAAATCCCTTGGTCTGTGTAAGCGCTGAGTGACAGAGCTGTGTTCCAATGGTAAGCTAAGAGTCTACGGTTCCTATAGAGACCAACCGTGACACGATCAGGCCCACAGAGCGCAGGGAGGAGGGGTTGGAATCTCCATTCTCAGCCTGGCAGAACAATGCAGGCCTCAATTCTGGTGGATTAATTCCAATAAAAAGCAAAATAACACTGAATTGTGACTAATATTTGTTTGTTCTATTACAGAAGACATAAAACAAACTTGCAACCACTTGATTTATAGTGACAGGCTTCTTTTTATTTGCATTTTTAGAGGTTGTATCAAATTTTGAGTCAAATACTGACCCTTGATAAAAACCTGTGTAACTCTTGAAAACCTTTGTTGTATCTGTTCCAAATTTTGGATTTTGCTTTACAAGTCCCTGATGAACGAAAATGGGTACAAGATGGAAAATGTTCAATCAACCAGCATCCACACACAAATTATTAATCTAAAAAAATTAAAAGGCGTTTTTTTTTGAATTTTCGATTCGTGACTTTGTTTTTTTTGTGTGTTTCATTCTCCATCTTCCCAAATGTAACCTAAAATGATAAAATAGAACCCTGATGAAACAGAAAATGTACAGCATGGAAAATGTTCAATCACCAGCATCCACACACAAATTATAATCTAAAAAAATTAAAGGCGTTTTTTGATTTTCGACTTTTTTTTTTTGTGTGTTTCATCTTCCCAAATGTAACCTAAATGATGAAAATAGAAGACTGGAGGTGAAGAAATATGTTGGCCCAAGTGTTTACTTCAATTTAAGCCCTGAATGATCATTGTGCTATATGTAAAACCTAAAATAAACAGTGTTTAAATGCAATAGTGCAAATCGCTTGAAAGAGCTTAAAATTGCATGTGAGACATGGGGTTAAGAACCTGACCTGGTTTGGTGAACAATTCATGTCATTAGTGAATTTGTCATAGAGGTTCAACCACCACACCCACAAATGTCTATCCAATTTCACAGAAAGGATAAAAAAGACATTTTTTTTATTTCCATCCACTCTTCTCCAAAGAATCACTCCAACTTAGTGTGCTGTTATTGGTTTCTCTTTTGAGTGTCATATTTTTTAGTAATTTGTTAAATCTGCTGTAGGTACCATGTTAAAGAAAAAATCTATTTGCAAGGCTGAATAAAATATCAACACAAACTCATCAGAAAAACTGTTGTTGTCATGTGCTGATGTGAGGTGGAGCTTCATGTTGTTTTATTGATGCTAAAATCAGAGTAGAGAAACCTCTGAGATATTTTCAGACTTGTTACAAGTCAACCAAGAACCATCATCATGTTTACTATTATATTCATGTACCTATGGCTGTTATTAGGTCTGTAAAAGCTTTTGTATTGTTGTTATTAATATTATTATATTGTATGGTGCTGAATAAGGCATAGTCTGTGTCCAGAAAGTAAATCTGATATTTGCAGTTTAGTAAAACTGTTATGGTTTATTCTCTCTTACAGGTGACTCCATGGCAGAATCTATAAAGCCACTTTCCATAAATAAATTCGGACTTGAAAGTAATCAAGTTACCATGTCCTGCAGCTACATACAATTCAGTGGTGTTGTTATCTACAATTGTATCGGCAATACTCATATACTAAGCCAGAGTTTCTTTCTCACCAAGTGGAGATGTAATTGCTAGCATTGAATCAGCAGCTAACATTGAATTAGCTGCTGAAGTTCAAGATCAACAAGGGGATCTGCGCATCCAACCTGCTGCAGTATCAAACTCTGCAACATACTACTGTGCTCTGCAGCCCACATTGACAGGAAACCCAGCTGCATTTTACAAAAAAACTGATGTTGTTTGTTGTTTTGAAGGAAGAAGACCTGAATTACATTCTAAGCCAAAAACTCTGTCAGACAGTGCAAAAAGCTGGAAGTCATGGCAATTCTGAATGAACATGTATACCTTGTTATAAGGATCACAAAATGTCAATATGCTGGGATGAATTAACTTTCAGCATATTATCAGTAGGTAGATGGCTTTATGTTTTGTAGGTACATTTTAGCCACATGTAATTATGTGGTTTGTATAACAAATATGTATGGTGGACTTTATTGTAGTATCTTAAATGTTAGAACATATGCTGGTATCAGAAACGGTAAGAAAAGCAAAGTTACTTTTGAGGGTCTACTCTGTACTACATATACTGTTCGTTGCACAGTCAAAACTGTCTATTATGCAAATGTAATAAGGTTAGATGATGGGAACATAAGAGTTATGATTTCCACAGTAAATAACATCCTACAACCACCACATATTCTTCCACCTCACATATACTCCACTTCTCAATGTAACACTTTCAACATCATTTTTAATGCCAAACTGAAAATATTCACCAACAATTAACCCCTAAAAATACATAGCATGCAGTTTATCTGGCTTTCAATGATTCTCTCTTTTGTTGTCTCTCAATTATTAACTGTCAATGAAATATCTGGTCTCAATTAAAAAATCCAGATTATTCCAACCCTAAATTTCTTCCAGTTGAACACCTACAGTTGATTGTGATCTCATTGATTGAAAAACACCTGATGCCAATTTCACCTTCAAATTAACTGCTAATCCTAGTATCAGGAGTTACGTGGCCCAATGCTGGAGGGCAGCAAAAGCGCAATAATCATTTTGAGGCCGGCAGCTCGGCCCCGGCATGCAAGTGCTGTCCATGCACCACCAACGTGATTAGGGGCACCTGTTCACCTGACCATATAAGGCATCCCTAAAGCGGCGCTCGCCATCCCACTCACAGCTTATTTCTACTTAATGATGCTGCCAGTCAGACGGTGGTTATAGTACCCGCTCCACTTACATCCTCTTTCGGTGGCCATATCCCAGGAGGGAGAGGCTTGCCCTTTGAAGTGGGTCAGCCAAGTAGGGTCGCAAGGCTCGAGGTACTCTAGGGCTGTAGATTGTCAGGACAGGGTCAGGCTTTCACGATCACCAACTCTGGGGCAGTTCCCTCGCTCCTCTCCCCTTGCAGTTTTGTGGCCTTCAGAGTCGCAATTGCGGCACTTGTCTCCATCGCAACTCCTTCTAGTCCTTCTGGGCTTTTTACAGGACCTTAGGGTTCCGGCTCGGTGAGCTAACACCACCTTTTGCTCCACTCATCCAACGTTTTGCAACGCTGAGCTCCTTGAGCTTCCTCCTCTAAGCGCTTTCGCATTTCAGAGCGCTTTCGGTTTTGTCTCGGGAACGCTGCACTGCTTCAGTGCATTCCCAGACTCCACATTCGTCGTGCTGCGCACGTGTCCCCAGAGCTCGCTTCGGGTGTATTCGACTCATCGCCGAGTTTTTTTGATGCGCTTCAACTATGTTCCACTGTGTTCAGCCCCGCCTTTCACTCGCCACGCCATATATGTGTGTGTGTGTTTAAATTAGTGTTTCTCAATCCTGGTCCTGGCGCCCCAGCGCTCTGCACAATTTACTGCTTCACCTGTTTAAACACACCCACTTTAACTCAATAATGGGCTCGTTAATGAGCTGAGTAGTTGGGTTTACTCTGGGAAGTCTGGTTTCATCCCACATTCCAAATATATTAAATGCTAATCCTAGAGGTGTTAGGTTAACTGGTGTTTCCAAAGTGCCGTGAGTCTGTGTATGAGTGTGTGGGTGTGCGTGCACTATGATGGATTCTAGGGTTGTTCCTGCCTTGAACTCTATGCCTCCGGCTTATGCACTGCCTTTCCTGTGACACTGACTAGGATTAAGATGACTTTATTGTCATTGCACTGTGTACAACGAAATTAAGCGGATAAGAATAGGTTGAGCTCAGCCTGTCTCCAAATTATGTCAAAACTACAATATACACATGCAGCTTGTATCTGGAGGGTATTTCAGAAAGCAGGTTTAGTGAAATCTCAGAGTTTGTTGACTCAGAGTTTACGGAAACTCTAGGTTTTCGGTTTCACAAAAGTAAGTTCAGCGTAACTTGGAATCAGTTACTCTGGAAACATGCTTCGTGAAGCAAACCTGCTTGCTGGCAGGTTTACTTTAACTAACCCAGAGTTTCTTACATAGAAGCACAAATACTACAGAGAAATCTTTGTCGGTAGAGCGTGATCAGACCCCGCTTTAATGTTTCATCATTCCCTAATTATTATCTGTGTGAGCGTTACCATTTTTCAGCACAGTCAATCATTTATCTTAACAATCTTCTCTGCTCTCACAATGCTCCTTTGACACTCTGTGGATATGCCCTGAGTTCGGAGCAAATTCTTTGTGGTGCACTCCAGTTTTTTGCCAAGGAGAGTTTTCTATTCAAAATCAGTGATGCTGAGCATATTTCTAAAGCAACAGTCTGTTGGGCTACCAGACACATGACTCGGAAACGGTTGACGTGAAACGGTGAAACGGTTAACATAAACCTTTGTTGTTTGAGCCACAAGCCTGATCAAAGAAGAATTCCACAGAATTTCAGGTATCAGTCTAAGCAATAAGTCATTTATATAGTATGAAGTTTTGAGACTGGAATCAGATAATATGATTTTAATAATAATATGATTCTAGGGTTCTCAAGTGCGATTGGCTGCATAGATGGCACTCTGTGCTAAATGAAGGAGATTAAGTTTTTTCACAACATTAATATGCAGGTAGTCCTAAATAATAGCAATTTTGCATTACAAATTAAATATAATTCACAATACAGACACTGCAGTTAATTACTGTTCTGAACTGTGAAGATCATATGTGATCCAGCCCACATCATCAGTAACGTGGAAGCAAAGTGGCCTGGGTCTCTGCATGACTTGCAAAGTTTTCATGAGTATACAGTGAGTGCTAGATTTGCCCATGGTGAATATATACAGCACACATAACCATACCGTCTCAAAATCAACATTTAGTTACTTTTGCAACTGATAATTTAAACAGCATCCTTGTATTATCTATGATAGGAGAGTTAGATGATTACAGACAGAAGGTACCCCTGCCAGCCCTATTTTCTGACCCCTTGCCCTGATCCTGAGCCTGGCCCACAGCAATGTTATAACTTGGTTCACTGCAGGAAATGAGCCAGGGTAGAGATGACCACATCGTTTATCAATGGCTGGTGATCAGACAATGTCCTACTCATCCAGTGACCAATTCTGATATACAATGGGGCAAAAATGTATTTAGTCAGCCACTGATTGTGCAAGTTCTGTAATTTTCATCATTTAATTGTAAATCATGGTGGAAAATAAGTATTTGGTCAGCCAGGAATAAGCAAGATTTCTGGCTCTCACAGACCTGTAACTTCTTCTTTTAGAAGCTCTTCTGTCCTCCACTCGTTACCTGTATTAATGGAACCTATTTGACCTCGTTATCTGTATAAAAGACACCTGTCCACAGCCTCAAACAGTCAGACTCCAAACTTAACCATGGTGAGCTGTTGAAAGACACCGGGAAGAAAATTGTAGATGTGCACCAGGCTGGGAAGAGTGAATCTACAATAGGCAAGCAGGTTGGTCAATAAATCAACTGTGGCAGCAATTGTAAGACATACAAGAATATTGATAATCTCCCTTGATCTGGGGCTCCACGCAAGATCTCATCCCATGGCATCAAAACGATATTGAGAACGGTGAGCAAAAATCCCAGAACTACACGGAGGGACCTGATGAATGACCTGCAGAGAGCTCTTGAGATCTTAAGCCAAAAACTCCTTCCATCAGTGACAGCATTAAAGATGGAACATGGCTGGGTCTTCCAGCATGACAATGATCCCAAACACACCGCTCGGGCAACGAAGGAGTGGCTCCATAAAAAGCATTTCAAGGTCCTGGAGTGGCCTAGAAAGTCTCCAGACCTCAACCCCATAGAAAATGTGTGGAGGGAGTTGAAAGTTTGTGTTGCCCCAAAACATCACTGCTCTAGAGGAGATCTGCATGGAGGAATGGGCCAAAATACCAGCTACAGTATGTGCCAACCTGGTGAAGACTTACAAGTAATGTTTGACCTCTGTCATTGCCAACAAAGGTTATGTTACAAAGTATTGACTTGAACAAAATTTATTGACCAAATACTTATTTTCCACCATAATTTACAATTAAATTCTTTAAAAATCCTACAATGTGATTTCCTGGATTTTTTTTTTCTCATTTTGTCTCTCATAGTTGAAGTGTACCTATGATGAAAATTACAGACCTCTCTCATTTTTGTAAGTAGGAGAACTTGCACAATCACTGGCTGACTAAATAATTTTTTGCCCCACTGTAAATTCTGACCACATCGCTGATGCATAAGATGGAAGAGTAGTGAGAAACACAATATGCTACCATAATTTCTGATTAGCCTATCACCTCTCCAGTGTCCAATAAAAAAAAAAAAAAAACAATATGCCTGTCTTTTTATAAAGTCCTCTTTATTTCCTGCAAATGCAAATAAATTGAGGTGAATATCTTTTATGTTCTTCAAACAAGTAAAATCATCCACCTGTGGGCACCTCACCCACTTTTAACTGATGTTCCAGCAGTTGTATTTCCATTATTTTTCTTTTCTATCTGCAGCCTTATGTTTCTACACCTTTCAAATGGAGCTACAGGAACACAAAAAATCACATTGAATATCACAGTGCCAGGTCTATGTCATGGGCCAATTCTATTCTGCACAACATCTTACTGAGGTAAGATGCCTTGGAGGTGGATGAACCCTCTTTCTGTAATTTCCAGCATCACTCTGTATGTTCAACTGTTAGATGTTATTTTCAAGGTGTAAACCTTAGTAAGCCTCTATGTATCTTCCCTCTCTTTGGCAGCTGACCAGGTTTCCTCATTTCCTTCCTGCAATAAAAATGAACAATTTTCTGTGGAGTACTGAAAGTACTTATACCTGCATGGAGGTCTGTTATGGCTCCACCAGATTACACCAACAATACCTGGTAGAAAATGTAGAAGACTAGATAGTTAAATTATAACTTTAACTACTTTTACTAATTTAAATTAGTAAATTTAAATTATTTAAACCAGACAATTCACCAAATTGGGCTTTTGTTTCTACAACAGTGAGCATCACAGTTTTTCAAATATGTAACTCTGAGTCACAATGAAATGTGAAAAATGAAATCTGGAAAAGTAACAGCAGTCAATTACATAGTGTTATACTGCTACAAGAAAATCTGTGTGCCAAGTTGTGTCTAGTAATGGATGGGTCGGCGTCACTGATCCCAAAACGCTACGTTGATATACTTAATTTGAATGACTACCCTCTTATGTAGGCTGCTGGGTCCTGGGGGGTGGCTGGGTGGGTCAGATGAGCTTCCTCCAGGGATGCCTTCAACATGTCACCCAGAGTTTTGAATGAGGGCCATCTCTTCAATCTGTTTCCCACTGCAATGCAAGCTTCTTCTTTGAACTATGAAGCATTCCTTGACTATCTACTCAGTGTTTGTGAGTTTGTTAGTGCTCAGGTGTTGCTTTCATCTCTCATTCACTGTGTAGCCGTACTGTATGTTTATCGTCGCTTCCCTTTGTTTCTCTGAGCGTTTCTCCAACTGAGTGACATCACATCCGCTCGTCACCGCGATGCAAGATTCTGCTCTTTACTACTAACTATTCGTTGATTATATCTACTTAGTACTTGTGAGTTTATACTAGCGATCGTGTTTATTTTCCCATTTGTTGCGTCGCTAGCACTGTATCCTTTATCAGCGTGTTCCTTTTGTGTTTCCACGAGCCGGGTTTGTCACCATTGTGCATGTCCAGGTTTTTGATTCGTGCATTTTTCACCGGGTCGATTCAGGCCACTGGCACGTCTGAACAAGTTATTTTTGCTTCCGCACTCATAATGCCGCTTGGTAGGCTTTATTATCATTTTTGTGCCACTTGGACAGCTTTACTAATGTTTCAGTTCGCCAAATAACTCCGCATGTTTTCGGTGTCTCACGTTTCCCCTATGAGCATTGTCGTTTGTTTGAGTCCATCTCAGAACACCTCACATTTCCTAGTCTCACCACTCAGCTCAGATAGCTCACTCAGTTATGAACTAGTGCTTAGTTGTGCAATCTGGGATCCTCTTTATTTCTCGCTTCCTTTCTAAGCAGGCATGTAATTCCTTTTTTAAGCCATAAGGTGGTGAAGCCACTTATGTGCTTAACGTCGGCAATAGTTCCTTCCTCTCACAATCATATTTTGATCATGCGTGATTAGGCTTAGTCGGCACTTGCTTTCTGCTGGACCAGGTGGCCGCGCTTTAGAACCAGAATCCAACATGTATGGATTTCATCACACTGCTACAGGTGTTTTACAGACAAAAACACGCTTGAATGCAGCTGTGAAATGGGTCAGACGGTACCCTAACGCTCAAGATATGGACAGAGGCGAGTCTATGCCATCCTGTACATTCTCAATACCTGACTGCCGAACAAAGAAACTTGGGTCTAGAATAGGGTTGCCAGTAACATGTGCTTCCTGCTTTGTGCATAATATGCAAGAAAACGGACAAGTACATCACTGTTTCAGGCAAGTGCCAGAAAGACCACCTCTCTCAAGCAGAAAATAATTAACCTAAAGGAAATCTCTATAAATGACAGACCTTCTGAACTAAGTTATATATGTCTGTATATCACTGTTTTCATATTATGGTAATTGATTGATCAAATGAATGACATGTTTTAACCCAGAGGGAAATTCGGTTGCAACAGCATACCCGCAGCACATAAATTAAGAATAAAATATAAAACAACCCATAACATGCAATAAGACAAAAATACAAATAGTATACTGTACAATGAGCTGTAATATAAGTAAAAAATAGAAAAACTAAAACAAATATATGCATATGTTTTACAGTTTAAGATTTATGACTAGCATGTCTGATTAGCATAAGACCTTAAAGAGTTTATGCTAGTTTGTTTTAAGATGCATAAAGATGCTGAAGGCATAAAAATAAAGTGTTTTTGCATCCAATAAATAAAAATACTACATAAGGTGCAAAGAGATGAAGATGCAGAGAAGTGTCAACTGATAGGTCAGAGAGATTGTGCGTTTAGTAATAAAATAGCCCCCTTTTTGTTTATTTAAATGCAAGTTACTGAAAGCTGCAGAAAAAAAGGAAGACAGCATTCTTGTTCATATTTGAGACAAAGTCTGTGTCCCTGGTGGTGCGATACTTTAAGTCCTGTTACTGACAGTACACTAGGTTCTAGCAAAGTTTATTGCAACAGTTCTTCTGGGACCCCAGAATCACAGAAGTTGTCTGTGATTATTGTCTGTGATTATTACACATGACTTTGTTTCTCGTCAGTTTACATGAATGGACTTTGTGATTAACCAGTATCCAGAAATTAGTATTAAAAATCGAGGACAATCACATAGAGCTGGCGGTGGTGCAAAACTAGTGCAACCTTATGAACAGGATCAGAAGGCACCAATACAATGGAAAAACGTTGCGCTCAGGAGGATGTAAGGCTTTACATAGCACATGGAGAATTGTACATCTGTATGACTGTAAGGGCGTACTCACAATAGGCAATTCATACCGCGCTCGGGCACGTTTGACACCCAAAGCACGGTTCATTTGACTAATGTGATTGCTCCAAATCGTGCCGGGGCGCAATATGCTGATACAATTGTGCTTGAAAGTTTGTGAATTTTCTCTATTTCTGCATAAATATTATCTAAAACATCATTTTCACACAAGTCCTAAAAGTAAATAAAGAGAACCCAGTTAAACAAATGAGACATAAATATTATACTTGGCCATTTATTCATGGAAGAAAATTATCTAATATTACATATTTCTGAGTGTGACCCCCGTGCAGCAATAACTGCAACTAAACATTTTCAGTAACTGTTGATCAGTCCTGCACACCAGCTTGGAGGAAGTTTGGCCCATTCCTCCATACAGAACAGCTTCAGCATTAACTGCTTGCTTCAGGTTCTTCCACAACATTTCGATTTGGTTAAGGTCAGGACTTTGAATTGGCCATTCCAAAACATTAATTTTATTCTTCTTTAACCATTCTTTGGTAGAACGACTTGTGTACTTAGGGTCATTGTCTTGCTGCATGATCCACCTTCTCTTGAGATTCAGTTCATGAACATGTATCCTGAAATTTTCCTTAAGAATTCTCTGATATAGCTCTGAATTCATTGTTCCATCAATGATGGTAAGCGGTCCTGGCCCAGATGCAGCAGAATAGACACAGACCATGATACAACCATCACAATCTTTCACAGATGGGGTAAGATTCTTATGCTAGAATTCAGTGTTTTCCTTTCTGAAACAAAAAACTTTTCTTATAAACCAAAAAGTTCTATTTTTGTCTCATCCGTCCACAAAACATTCTTCCAGTAGCGTTCTGGCTTCTAGCAAACTGCAGACGTATGTTCTTTTTGGAGAGAAGTGGCTTTCTTCTTGCAACCCTGCCATGCACACCAGTGTTGTTCAGTGTTCTTCTGTTGGTGGACTCATGAACCTTAACATTAGCCAATGTGAGAGAGGCCTTCAGTTGCCACTGTGAATGTCAACTGAAACAAGCCATGCATCTCAGGCTAAATCTATTCAAAAGCCTGCATAAATAAGCTTGTCTTTAGCCTAGACTTAAAAATTTAGAAAGTGTCTGAGTCTCAAACTAAAGTTGGAAGTTTATTCCATAGTCTGTGAAGGCCTTCAGAGGTCACAAAGAACCCAAGGCTTAGAAGTTACCCTTGGGTCCTTTGTGACCTTGCCAACTATTACATGCCTTACTCTTGGAGTCATCTCCATTTGTACACAATCTGTCTGACTGTGGATTGGTGGAGGTCCTCAGAAATCTGCTTTGTTTGTGCCATGACACATTTCCACAAATATGTGTTGTGAGATGCAGGTTTGAGCCCTGTTCTTTACATAAAACAGGGTGGGGTGCCCACTCACACCTGAATGTCATCCCATTGATTGAAAACACAGGACGTTTTCACCTTCAAATTAACTGCTAATCCTAGAGGTTCACATACTTTTTCCACTCACTAATATGTAATATTGGATTATTTTCCTCAATAAATCAATGATCAAGTATAATACACTGCTCAAAAAATAAAGGGAACACTCAAATAACACATCTTAGATCTGAATGAATGAAATATTCTCATTGAATACTTTGTTCTGTACAAAGTTGAATGTGCTGACAACAAAATCACACAAAAATCATCAATGGAAATAAAATGTATTAACCAATTAAAGTGGGAAAACACACTACAGGCTGATCTAACTTTGATGTAATGTCCTTAAAACAAGTCAAAATGAGGCTCAGTAATGTGTGTGGCCTCCACGTGCATTTATGACCTCCCTACAATGCCTGGGCATGCTCCTGATGAGGTGGCAGATGGTCTCCTGAGGGATCTCCTCCCAGACCTGGACTAAAGCATCCGCCAACTCCTGGACAGTCTGTGGTGCAACGTGACGTTGGTGGATGGAGCGAGACATGATGTCCCAGATGTGTTCAATCAGATTCAGGTCTGGGGAACAGGCGGGCCAGTCCATAGCTTCAATGCCTTCATCTTGCAGGAACTGCTGACACACTTCAGCCACATGAGGTCTAGCATTGTCCTGCATTAGGAGGAACCCAGGGCCAAACACACCTTCTCTTGAATTCAGTTCATGAACATATGTCCTGACATTTTCCTTTAGAATTCTATTATATAATTCAGAATTCATTGTTCCATCAATGATGGCCATCCATCCTGGCCCAGATGCAGCAAAACAGGCCCAAACCATGATACTACCACCACCATGTTTCACAGATGGGATAAGGTTCTTATGCTGGAATGCAGTGTTTTCCTTTCTCCAAACATAACGCTTTTCTTTTAAACCAAAAAGTTCTATTTTGGTCTCATCCGTCCACAAAACATTCTTCTAATAGCCTTCTGGCTTGTCCATGTGATCTTTAACAAACTGCAGACGAGCGGCAATGTTCATTTTGGAGAGCAGTGGCTTTCTCCTTGCAACCCTGCCATGCACACCATTGTTGTTCAGTGTTCCTCTGATGGTGGACTCATGAAAATTAACATTAGCCAATGTGAGAGAGGCATTGAGTTGCTTAGAAGTTACCCTGGGGTCCTTTGTGACCTCGGCAACTATTACACACCTTGCTCTTGAAGTGATCTTTGTTGGTCGACCACTACTGGGGAGAGTAACAGTGGTCTTGAATTTCCTCCATTTGTACACAGTCTGTCTGACTGTGGATTGGTGGAGTCCAAACTCTTTAGAGATGGTGTTGTAACCTTTTCCAACCTAATGAGCATCAACAACTCTTTTTCTGAGGTCCTCAGAAATCTCTTTTGTTCGTGCTGTGATACACTTCCACAAACTTGTGTTTTGAAGAGCAGACTTTGACAGACTTTAAATAAAACAGGGTGTCCGCTCACACCTGATTGTCATCCCAGTGACTGAAAACACCTGACTCTAATTTCACCTTCAAATTAACTGCTAATCCTAGAGGTTCACATATTTTTGCCACTCACAAATATGTAATACTGGATCAAATTTTCCTCAATAAAAAAATGGCCAAGTATAATATTTTTGTCTCATTTGTTTAACTGGGTTCTCTTTATCTACTTTTAGGACTTTTAGGATGATGTTTTAGGTCATATTTATGCAGAAATCTAGAATATTCTTAAGGGTTCACAAACTTTCAAACACCACTGTACATGAAACAACATGCTTGCAAAACTTACTTAAGTGCTGAATCGAAGGTGTTTAGTTCAGTAAACACTGCGAGTGAAAAAAATATGCTATTCTTGCTGTTTTCTATGTGGATAGTTGTTCCTGTAACATTCTGGTTCTAGGTGTCTTACAATGATAGGGTTTCTGCACTCCAACCAGCAGATCATCATGCTGAAAGTGCACTGGTGATGGGTGTTGAATATTTAAACAAGCTCATCTTTTATTCCTCGCCATGAAGCACAGCACCTTTTGGCTCTTGCCTAATTGTGGAGGCTGGCACGCACTCCTCACTTGTTCCATGAGATTTTCAGCTAATTCCCTTGAAGGTGCTTTCTGTTGTTCTTTGTTTGTCACTGGAATGGAAAGATGGATCGTGTTTGCTGGTGTCATCAGGAAACCGAGTTTGCACCTTAAGTTTCAGATACCTTTTGTTTGCCCTTTTCATTCTTTGTTTTATGATAACCTTAAAGGGTAGCAATTAAAGGCAAAAGCTATCTATTATCGTTTTTAGAGTCTATTTGTGAGTGGCATAGATCAGTTTTACTTCTCATACCACCTGAGGAACCTGTTTGCTTTTAATCATGTGTATTGACATGAATTATAGAAGCCATCGTGCAGCATTCTAACAAATACCTCGTTAATCCTTCTTTGTAAACAGTTTCTGCTGGTGTGTTTTGTTGCCACTAGCGCTTGAACCCGTTATTATCCTGGTTTCAGTGTTGGGTTCAGAGGTTTGTAAGTAATGGGAACATTAGTGAGTAGGAATATGGGTTTAGTAGTTTTGCTGTCTGATGGTCATCTTTTACAAGAACATTATATTTGACCTTAGAAGTGATTACAACAAGTAGATATATTCTAGATGGAGTCTGTATGAATTGTTTGTAAAATTGTGTGGGAGTATACAATCACCGATCACTTTATTAGGTACATCTTCTTGTTTATCAGTTCCTCTTACCATACAGAAGCACTTTGTAGTTCTACAATTATAGACTGCAGTCCCTCCGTTTCTCTACATACTTTGGTGCTTTGGTACTTTGGTATTTTGGCAGTGGTGTGTTTGTGTGTTGTGCTGATACGATTGGATCAGACACAGCAGTGCTACTGGAGTTTTGACACACTGTGTTCATTCACTGTGCACTCTATTAGACACACCTATCTAATTGCTCCACCTTGTAGATGTAAAGTCAGAGACAGTCACTCATCTGTTGTTGCTCAGTTTGTGTTAGTCATCCTCTAATCCTTCGTCAGTGCCCACAGGATCCTAACAGTTCTCTGTGAACTTGACAGTGGTTTAAATGAGTGACTTTGGTGTTTTCTAGAACGTAAAGCTGCTTGTGGTTTCGATCAGATTTCATGTAGAATGTCTGAACAGTTGGGTGGGTGATTGCAAACTTTGTCCCCTGTTAAGAATGCTGCCATCAATCTGTGAGAGCTCTGAAAGTAATCCTCAGTCTGGCCCCACAGCTAGATAGTGTGGACTCATACACTTTCTGTGCAGAAGCTCTAAGTGAAGCGACTGTTTTAGTATAAAGCTTCGTTTGTAGCAGCTCAACGAATGTTCACCTTGCTTCATGCAAAGACATGACATGGACTTAACAAGATGGTAGTTAAGTTAGCTGCTTTCCTATCTTGCTTTGTGGAGTTGTCTTACAAAATATGCAACGTCTCAGAATTGCATGCCCTTATTAAATTTTCAGGTGCCTCTTGTTTATCACAGCAGTGTTAAACACCTTGTGGTTTTAAAAACTACAGTGGTGCTTGAAAGTTTGTGAACCCTTTAGAATTTTCTATATCGCTGAATAAATATGACCTAAACATCATCAGATTTTCACACAAGTCCTAAAAGTAGATAAAAAGAATTCAGTTAAACAAATGAGACAAAATATTATACTTGGTCATTTATTGAGGAAAATGATCCAATATTACATATTAGTGAGTGGCAAAAGTATGTGAACCTCTAGGATTAGCAGTAATATGAAGGTGTAATTAGAGTCAGGTGTTTTCAATCAATGGGATGACAATCAGGTGTGAGTGGGCACGCTGTTTTTTTTTTAAGAGCAGGGATCTATCAAAGTCTGCTCTTCACAACACGTTTGTGGAAGTGTATGATGGCACGAACAAAGGAGATTTCTGAGGACCTCAGAAAAAGAGTTACAAAACCATCTCTAATGAGTTTGACCTCCACCAATCCGCCGTCAGACAGATTGTGTACAAATGGAGGAAATTCAAGAACATTGTTACCCTCCCCAGGAGTGGTCGACCAACAGAGATCACTCCAAGAGCAAGGTGTGTATTAGCTGGACCCCAGGGTAACTTCTAAGCAACTGAAGGCCTCTCTGACATTGGCTAATGTTAATGTTCATGAGTCCACCATCAGAAGAACACTGAACATCAATTGTGTGCATAGCAGGGTTGCAAGGAGAAAAGAACATTGCTGCTCGTCTGCAGTTTGCTAAAGATCATGTGGACAAGCCAGAAGGCTAATGAAAGAATGTTTTGTGGATGGATGAGACCAGAATAGAACTTTTTGGTTTAAAAGAAAAGCGTTATGTTTGGAGAAAGGAAATCACTGCATTCCAGCATAACAACCTTATCTGTGAAACATGGTGGTGGTAGTATCATGGTTTGGGCCTGTTTTGCTGCATCTGGGCCAGGACGGCTTGCCATCATTGATGGAACAATGAATTCTGAATTATATCAGAGAGTTCTAAAGGAAAATGTCAGGATATCTGTCCGTGAACTGAATCTCAAGAGAAGGTGGGTCATGCAGCAAGACAACGACCCTAAGCACACAAGTCGTTCTACCAAAGAATGGTCAAAGAAGAATAAAGGTAATGTCTTGGAATGGCCAAGTCAAAGTCCTGACCTTAATCAAATCGAAATGTTGTGGAAGGACCTGAAGTGAGCAGTTAATGTGAGGAAACCCACCAACATCCCAGAGTTGAAGCTGTTCTGTACGGAGGAATGGGCTAAAGTTCTTCCAAGCCGGTGTGCAGGACTGATCAACAGTTATAGGAAATGTTTAGATGCAGTTATTGCTGCACAGGGGGGTCACACTAGATACTGAAAGCAACGGTTCACATACTTTTGCCACTCACTAATATGTAATATTGGATCATTTTCCTCAATAAATAAATGATCAAGTATAATATTTTTGCTTAATTTGTTTAACTGGGTTCTCTTTATCTACTTTTAGGACTTGTGTGAAAATCTGATGATGTTTTAGGTCATATTTATGCAGAAACATAGAAAATTCTAAAGGGTTCACAAATGTTCAAGCCCCACTATAAATGCTATATCTAAATTAGCTAATATTACATGTGTGTTTAAAAATAAAATTGGCATTGCTCACAGAGGTAGATTTCGGGAATTGTGTGCCAAAAGTTGATGTAATTGCCTTCTTTGTATTAAACCAATGTTCACTTTTGCATTCAGATATTGGTTTTTAGTATTTGTGCAGTGGATATAGTGGGGCATAGTAATCAGACCCACTGTAAAATGTTGCTTTTCTCCACTGAAATTGTATTCTGGATTGCTGAGCAGTACACTCCATGAAGATTTACTACAGGCACTACAATTTCCATAATGCCCTAGCATCTTTTCAAAAACTTGATGGACTAACGCTTTTAGTCAGAGCCAGTTTCTTACAGATTTTCACATGGAGTAATGGACATCTGCAAATATTTAAAAGAAAGTCAGCCATGGTGCAGGCAAGGTAATGATATTTCATAGCTATGTGTTTTGGCCCCTTATAACCGTATATCCTACCAAAGTTACATATTAGAACACCAAAGCAAAGGCATTCACATTAGCATAAACAAATTAATGCAATTAATAAAAAAATATTTAGTGTTAGTTTGTTCTCATCGTTTTATAATAATCACTTGTCATCCGTGACAGAGTAATGCCCACATTAGTGTTAAATCACTTAATCTATTTAGTGTTAATAGGCTTATTTTTTATACACAGTTGAGTCCCTTGGGCAGATTGGTAAGCAGAGGAGTACAGCTGTACCCCTCTAAATTCTGTGTGCGCCCCAGTATGACAAGAACTCGAGAAACACCCCTGGTGGAGCATATGTAAAAATAATAGATTCAATAAATGATTTTTTTTTTGATTAATTAATTAATTGCAGACTGACAGAATGCCAGTTATCTTGTATAACACAAAATCACTATCTGGGAAGATTAATGACTGAGGCAGGTCCGAGAAAAAATATTAACATGACTCAAGAGCTCCTTCAAGTTGCAGTGAATATTGAAGATTCTTGACGCTATAGGAAATAACACTTTTATTGATGTAATCTCTGTAGAGCTCTCTCAACCCTTTTTTTTGCTTGTACTGAAACAGCAATGCCCTCATTTGAGGTCTTTATTTCTTTGTTTCAGTTATTCAGTTGCTTAAAATGCTTTTTCACTTTTTTATGTTTTGACATAAATTGGATTCAGTGTTTTTTGTGTTCCTGTTGTGACATAAATACATATAAAGTGAAGAAAACAGTATCATTATTTGCCATGATGCTATAACAGCTAGAACAGATTCCCCATGTCTCAGCATAACAATAGTGTTGCACAGGGGTGTTCAAATTACAGCTTGCAGGTCATACACAGCCCACTGGCATCTGTTAATGGTTGGTGAAGTTAAGGAAACAGTTGTGGTTAACAGAGAGTGTTGCTATTACGCAAAAATGCCCGTTTCAAAATTTGCCAAAAGTTACCTAGTTTTTTTCTGGACATGGCAGCACCAAAAATGTATTTTTTTTCTTTGAGTTCAGAGGGAAGTGTGATATTAGCATAAAGAAAGTACTTAAGACCCATCTGTTCAGTTAGTCACTTTAAAAAAAGTGTCATGGCAATCAGGTAGGCGTAAACAAAAGAAAAGTTTGCTTTCCACAGATGTGGAACATTACCGCTGCACCATCAAACTTGATATAGATAGAAATGTACCTTTTAAACACACGTCTGCATTAGAACAAGACATATGAAAGAACATTTGCTCCCAATGATACTCTGTAACATTCAATGCTGGATCATGCATTTGACCAGCCATGTAGTAATTTTCATTATGGTATTATTCATCATGTTTTTATCTACTGAGATGAGATGCAGATAAAATGTGTGGCAGCAAATTGAACAGTGTGGTATTACATAGTGGATTTTATGTGTAAAACTATTTACAAAGAGAAATAAAAAGCAAAAAAGGTTTACATTTACACCGCTATCTTTGTTAGGTACAACTTGTTTCTACGCTCAATGTCCAATTTATCAGTTCCACTTAACTGACTGTATAGAAGTACAAAAAGTTCTACAATTAAAGACTATAGTTCCCCTTTTTTTTCTACATACTTTGTTAGTCCCTTTTACTCTGTTCTCTAATGGTCAGGACCCCCACAGTACCAGCACAAATCAGGTACTATTTGGGTGGTGGTGATGTTAAATTGAACTTAGCATGACAAACAAAGTTAAGGAAGCAGATTGTCTTGGTTATCATCGCTGGTTATTTTTACCACTGTGATTCTTACGTTTCACATCGGTGTAGAAAATCTGATGTGTTTGTGCCACTTCTGTGCAGCGTAAACCTGTACCCAAAATAATGTGTCCACACATTGCAGATGTGCAGTAGTGCTGAAAAGCTGAAGCTTAGTACTCTGTGGTGCACAAGCAGTTTCTTTACCATTTGCCATTGATCAGCATCATTGGCAATCCCTTGTAGTCGAGGATGAATGTCTAGCAAAAAATAGTGAAACTTAATGATATGTATCCAGGATCCACAGACTCTGATACAGTTCAAACATGTTGGAGTACTGACTGCAGCTTCAGTTTCTCTTCTTCCTGCTGCTGTCAGTCAGCTTTGAAGTGCTGTCAGCCTTGCCACAGACTCTTCCATCTAAGTTGGTCCATGGCAGTGAAATGCCACGAGCTGTTATCAATGTTGCACTTCTTTATATTAGCCTAAATGATGTACTTGAAGCATTTCCTCTGCCCACAATGGTATGCCTACCTTACCTCATTTGAGAGAAGAAATCCTGCTTTGGCAGTCTATCGTTAGGCATCAGTAAGACCTGCCCAGCCCACCAAAGCTAGTGGAAAATACAGTGGTGTTTGAAAGTTTGTGAACCCTTTAGAATTTCCTTTATTTCTGCATAAATATGACCTAAAACATCATCAGATTTTCACACAAGTTCTAAAAGTAGATAAAGAGAACCCAGTTAAACAAATGAGACAAAAATATTATACTTTGTCATTTATTTATTGAGGAAAAGGATCCAATATTACATATTAGTGAGGGGCAAAAGTATGTGAACCTCTAGGATTAGCAGTTGATTTGAAGGTGAATTTAGAGGCAGGTATTTTCAACCAATGGGATGACAATCAGGTGTGAGTGGGCCTCCTGTTTTATTTAAAGAACAGGGATCTATCAAAGTCTGCTCTTCACAACACACGTTTGTGAAATGCATCATGGCACGAACAAAGGAGATTTCTGAGGACCTCAGCAAAAGAGTTATTGAAACTGATCAGGCTGGAAAAGGTTACAACACCATCTCATGAAGGGTACAAGACCATTGTTACCCTCCCCAGGAGTGGTTGACCAACAAAGATCACTCCAAGAGCAAGGCGTGAATTGTTGGCGAGGTCATAAAGGAGCCTAAGCTCTAAGCAACTGAAGGTCTCCCTTACATTGGCTAATGTTAATGTTCATGAGTCCACCATCAGTAGAACACTGAACAACAATGGTGTGCATGGCAGAGTTGCAAGGAGAAAGCCACTGCTCTCCAAGAAGAACATTGCTGCTTGTCTGCAGTTTGCTAAAGATCACGTGGACAAGCCAGAAGACTATTGGAAGAATGTTTTGTGGATGGATGAGACCAGAATAGAACTTTTTGGTTTAACAAAAAAGCATTATGTTTGGAGAAAGGAAAACACTGCATTCCAGCATTAGAACCTTATCCCATCTGTGAAACATGGTGGTGGTAGTATCATGGTTTGGGCCTGTTTTGCTGCATCTGGGCCAGGACAGCTTGCCATCATTGATAGAACAATGGATTCTGAATTATATCAGAGGATTCTAAAGGAAAATGTCAGGACATCTGTCCATGAACTGAATCTCAAGAGAAGGTGCGTCACGCAGCAAGACAACGACCCTAAACACACAAGTTGTTCTACCAGATAATGGTTAAAGAAGAATAAAGTTCATGTTTTGGAATGTCCAAGTCAAAGTCCTGACCTTAATCCAATCGAAATGTTGTGGAAGGACCTGAAGTGAGCAGTTAATGTGAGGAAACCCACCAACATCCCCGAGTTGAAGCTGTTCTGTACGGAGGAATGGGCTAAAATTCCTCCAAGCCGGTGTGCAGGACTGATCAACAGTTACAGGAGACGTTTAGTTGCAGTTATTTCTGCACAGGGGGTCACAGCAGATAGTGAAAGCAAAGGTTCACATACTTTTGCCACTCACTAATATGTAATATTTTCCTCATTTTCCTCAATAAATAAATGACCAAGTATAAATTTTTTTCTCATTTGTTTAACTGGTTTCTTTTTATCTACTTTTAGGACTTGTGTGAAAATCTGATGATGTTTTAGGTCATATTTATGCAGAAATATAGAAAATTCCAAAGGGTTCACAAACTATTGTTGAATAAATAGGAAAGAAAAGTAACAGCGAATGACGTTGAAAATTGAACACCAGCATTTTAGATTTGGAGCATGAAAGATCCACAGCTAGTGCACTGGTGCATGGTTCTAGCCCCCATTATCCTATGATGCAAATATGACGAAAATTGAAAGAAATTTTGCCCCAAAACACCAAAATCACAAAGTCCTGCAGTTACAAAAAACTAAATTTTGGGTGACTTTCTCGTTTCCATTATTTTCATATTCACATCATGGATTTTTCCATATTCACACCATGGTCAAGATGCAGGAATATGCAGGTTTTTTGTTTTTTATTTAAATTCTTTCAATTCTATTTTACTTCTATTTTATCATGATCCTCACACAATGATTTCATCAGGTGACCAAAAATGCTCTTGCACAGATAAAGAGATAGTGGATCTCTTCATCAGCATTATGTAACAGTGTCTTCCTAGGTAAGGTAACTGTCCAATATTTTCTAAGGTTTCAACTTCTCACTGATTACCGGGGTTGTTCATTTGAAGTGACCGACGGTGGGGAATCTTTATCTTTGTACTGTTAAGCACACGTCCAATTTTCTTGGATGCCTTGGTAAAGATATCAGCCATTGCCTGAAGGATCTTTTCTGAGTGGGCGCACACAACAGCTTCATCAGCATGTTGAAGTTACATAAATAAGGTCAGGGTGCTGTTGGTCTTGGATTGGAGTTGGCTGAGGTTGAGTGGAATTCCACGCCAGCTGGTTGTTTTTTGCTGATCAGATGTCAGCGAGTAAAATCAAGAAGACTGTCGAGGCACATGATGCAGTATTGTTTGACTGCTGTCTCAATTTCAAAAGGTTCTGTTGTAGATCCATGGATGAGAAACTTTTTCTCACATGCTGTCATGAGGCAAGTGGAGCATGATGATGAATTTTGATAGTCATCCATACTTCAGAAGGATCTTCCACACCCTGACATGGCTGACAGTATCGAAGACTTGTGGGGTCAAAGAAAGCCATTTAGAGAGGCTGGTGCAGTTCTCAACATTTCTCTTGTAGTTGACGGGCAGTGAAGGTCATGTCACGTGTTCATCTTGATGGCCTGAACCCACACTGGTGTTCCTGGAGGACATGGTTTAGGAGGATTTTTGCAGTGATTTTCCCTGCAGTGGGTGGCAGGGTGATGCCTCTGTAGTTGTCTGATTTGTCTCTATCATCAATATTATGGCATCCCTTAGGGTGTCTGTTATTTCCTCGAGGTTCTAGGTCTTCAGGAGCAGGGTGTGAAGGTGTGATAACAGTTTCTCATCCCATACTTAATTTATGAGGGAATGCTATCTAGGGAGCTGTCTTTCATTTGCCTGATGGCTTTCATTGGCTCACCAAGGGTTGATTCTGGTACATTTATGGCCACTTTAATCATGGGTAAAAGGTACAATGCTGTGCAAAATTCTTAGGGCACCATTAGATTAGATATACCATTGTTTAAGCAATGATATAATGACTATATATATATAATTGTTCCTCAGTTTCATTATTAGAATACAGCCAGAGAAGCAATAGCAGCATCTGGCAGCTTCATCAGGATGCCAAGTTGCCCTGTCTATAGTCCGAAGAAGCATTATCAGGATTGGTCTTTTTGGAAGTGTAGCAGCCATGAAACCATTTTTTTTTTGCAGGTGAAACTGAGAGTATTATGTAGTGACGAATCCAAGTTTGCAATTTGTGTCTAGTCATCAGGAATATGTTATATATGGTCATTATACCATTACAAAAACAACAAATGTAATGAATCTAAATCTAAGACTTTTGCACAGTACTGTACTTCTAAAATATGAGGATTCACATATCAAGTACTGAATAGCATTGACTAACCCATTGCATCTTATAAACTTGGATACAATAGATGGTAAGAAAACAGTTTTTTGCGTGTTGTGAAAAAGACTTAAAATACCAAAGTGTCTAAATTGTATAAAATTTGAAACTCTTGAAAAAAACAGCAACTTTTTCTGACTTCAAGCCTGCAATTCTTTTTTCTGCCAGCAGGTGTTGCAAGGGTTTGCTTGTAGTAGTTTTCTGTCATTCATATGTACATTATATCAGGCAGATTTTTACTTCCTATTACAGTTGTTAAGACCTCGAACTTTAAAGCAAATAGACGTTAATCAGATCGTCATTAAACAGCGCATTCCTGTCGTATATTTGAATGCAGTTTGTATATGGACTCTAAAACCATTTGTGGTACCATAAAAAGAGTAGTGCATTTTATTTTCAGTAATTTTACTTTTTATATGATATGCACAATGCGTATACAATGCTGCTTGAAAGTTTGTGAACCCTTTAGAATTTCTACATAATTATTACCTAAAATATCATCAGATTTTCACACAAATCCTAAAAGTAGATAAAGAGAATTTAGTTAAAGAAATAAGACAAAAATATTATACTTGGTCATTTATTTATTGAGGAAAATGATCCAATATTACAAAGTAGTGAGTGGCAAACCTGGGTGAACCTTTGCTTTCAGTATCTGGTGTGACCCCCCCCCTGTGCAGCGATAACTCCAACTAAACGTTTCCGGTAACTTCCTGTAATTTTAGCCCATTCCTCTGTACAGAACAGCTTCAGCTCTGGGATGTTTCCTTCCTCACATTAACTGCTCACTTCAGGTCCTTCCACAACATTTTGATTTGATTAAGGTCAGGATTGTAACTTGGCCATTCCAAAACATTAATTTTATTCTTATTTAACCATTCTTTGGTAGAACGAATTGTGTGCTTAGGGTCGTTCTCTTGCTGCATGACCCACCTTCTCTTGAGATTCAGTTCATGGACAGATGTTCTGACATTTTCCTTCAGAATTCTCTGATATTATTCAGAATTCATTGTTCCATCAATGATGGCAAGCCTTCCTGGCCAGATGCAGCAAAACAGGCCCAAACCATGATACTACCACCACCATGTTTCACAGATGGGATAAGGTTCTTATGCTGGAATGCAGTGCTTTCCTTTCTTCAAGCATAACGCTTTTCATTTAAACAAAAAAAGTTCTATTTTGGTCTCATCCATCCAGCTTTCTGACTTGTCCACAATGATCTTTAGCAAACTGCAGGCAAACAGCAATGTTCTTCTTGGAGAGCAGTGGCTTTCTCCTTGCAACTCTGCCATGCTCACCACTGATGTTCAGTGTTCTGTTGATGGTGGATTCATGAACATTAACATTAGCAAATGTGAGAGAGGCCTTCAGTTGCTTAAAAGTTACCCTGGGGCCCTTTGTGACCTCGCCAACTATTACACACCTTGCTCTTGGAATGATCTTTGTTGGTCAACCTCTTCTCGGTAGGGTAACAATGGTCCTGAATTTCATTCATTTGTACACAATCTGTTTGACTGTGGATTTGTGGAGCCCAAACTGTTCTTTAAATAAAACAGGGTGCCCACTCACACCTGATTGTCATCCCATTGACTGAAAACACCTGACTCTAATTTCACCTTCAAATGAACTGCTAATCCTAGAGGTTCACATACTTTTGCCACTCACTATTATGTAATATTGGATAATTTTTCTTAATAAATAAATGACCAAGTATAATATTATAATACATTTGTTTAACTGGGTTCTTTTTATCTACTTTTAGGACTTGTGTGAAAATCTGATGATGTTTTACGTCATACTTATGCTGTGGGACTGTGTTAGCCTAGCGGGTAAGGTACTGGACTATGGACCAAAAGGTCCAGGGTTCAAATCCCACCTCTGCCAAAGCTGCCACTGTTGGGTCCTTGAGCAAGGCCCTTAACCCACAATTGCTTGAATTGTAAGTCGCTCTGGATAAGGGCGTCTGCCAAATGCTGTAAATGTAATGTAATGTAATGCAGAAATATAGAAAATTCTAAAGGGTTCACAAACTTTCAAGCACCACTGTATGTTTAACAATTTACGATTTTTATATAAAAATATATTATTTTAAAGCTGTTCAATAATTAGCCAATGCTAAAATATCTCTTTTAATGTTTTTTTTATTGTGTTTTTTTCATCTGCTTTCATCCTCTGTTCTTGTTTTGGGTACTGCCCTGACATTATCTGTGTCACTTTATTTTGTGTCATAATGCATGAGTTTTTTAAGTCCATCTGAAATCTAGATTTAAAGATTATCTACGTAATTATCTACGTAATCGAGCTGATCAGCCTACATTAAATCAAGAAATTTTGGTCTTTAATAATTGTGTATTATGATTTACAAACTGGCATCTTTCAAACAAGCAACACATCTCATTCGTTTGTAGATTTGGCGCAGTGAATTTCAGACTTGCATTTTGTCACTTTTAATGATTGATATTTACACAGTTGTGGAAATACAGCGAAATGATGAAGTGCAAAAGATGTTTCAGTTTGTCCAGTCATCTACTTTACACAATTCTGTTGATTAAATAAACATTACGTAAGCATAGTTACGCATACCAATCTAGTCCTACCCGCAGCCTGACTGACTGAAGTGTGTAATTATTGTTAGCATACACATTATATTGCTAGTGTATATATAATCATTTAATCAGAGAGAAAAGAGAGAATGATGGAGTTGTATGTTCTATATACACATTATCCTTAATTACCGTTTCTGGAGCTTTCTCCACAGATTTTATACCTCATACGCAACAGTCATTTTGACATCTGAGCTCTCTACATCTATCAGTTTCTCAGCTGTGGTTTGTTCTTCATAAAACTGTACTAAAGAAAGCATTTACCAACTACACATGGAGTTACTACACACACATTAGTACTTAGTGTATCAGAGTCTGTATGTCTATTGCTTTTTTTACCTAAGCATTCATGGCTCCTGTACGAACACTAATACAGAACTTGGGAAATAAAACTAGAATAACAGTCCAACTCTTGCATTATAGCTGTCCAGCTCTGCTCCTGGAGATCAACTTTAATGAGGAGTTTTAGGTCCAACTCCCTTATCTAGCACACCTGTTCCAAACTCTCTTCGAGGTATTTATCTGTGTGACTGTTGAAGTAGCAAGCAATTGACTTCATGAAAGGATGGCTAAGGTGGTTTTCCATGTTGAAATGCTTAATGATTCTGTCTCAGGGACTTTATAGCTCTTTCCATTTACTCAGCGTACACTGGACAACAAAGATTTCAATAGCAGAACTTTCTGAAAAAGGGAGATTATGATAGATAGATCATGTCAGGCTGAACACAAAACATATTTCAGATTTGCTGTATCCTGATGGAATTTGGAGAATAATTCAAATAAAATTATTTGAATTTAATCACAATCAATTAACTAATTAATTAATTTGCATTAGCATTTGACAAATCTAAGTCCCTGATCAGGTCATGTAATTCTGGCTGTGTTATCAGATGAGGGTACCCACGTATAAAAGGTTCAACATCTGGATCAGTGATGTGACATGTTTATCCACCTCATCAGGTTTTTAAGTCTAGTGTTGTTGGGTTTAATATAGGTTTAAATGGGAAGAATCTTAACCTGAAAATCAGTAGAGATTACTTATCTACAGTAGTAACTGAGAGAAGTTTTGGTTTTGGTTATGGTTTAATGTACTTTGAGTACATTAAGCCATGTAAAGCTTTGTTCACGTTCACGACCGCAGTCGGTCAAACACGGTACAATGCTGAGGCATTTCATGCTGGTGCTTCAGATGCTTTGCCATTATAGAAGTGAAACATCCTTTACAACCAGTCAGCTTTCCACACATACGACATTTAGCATTTTCGCTGAAAGTGGAGCTAAATTTTTGAGCGCTTTTGAGCTCAGATTTTCAGCGGAGTGTATCAAAACAAAACTATGCGATGACGTATGTTATCACATGACAAACCGGTCCTAGCAGATAAACGCTTCTTTAATACAGACATACAGTATTTCTGCACTAATTGTGGTCGTGTTTTTAAAGCATAAATGTGTTAATAGTAACCTTTAGTAGGAAGTTGAATCGAAATTCTATTTCCTTAACGGGTACCCAGTTCTTGGAAATTTGGAACTGGTTCCAATACTTAACCAGATTTAAAAACCCAACCCTGTTCATGTCTCTGATTTCTTCAGAGCTGGCAAACTGTCATTATGTGGCACTGGGTCTTATGATTGAAGGCGGACTGGGTTATTCAGTAGATTTCTTATTTTTAGTAGAGAGCCAGGCACTCAGGTTGATTGGTTCATTGCACAACAAATTTGAGAAGCTCAGGGTTTGTCTTGGGCACCAATTTTACATCTAAGTTAGCACTCATAGGCTTTTATATTTAGTGTAGCCATGGTGCATCTTTTGTATTAAGTGTACATTATCCACAAAATTAACAAAATAACAGTTGTTGTGACATTGACGAGATATTTCTGCTGTATTAAATCTATGTTAAATCTTCCTGAAGACAATAAATCCAACTGTATATGATGTGTATCAACACTCATCCAAACAGCAGGTGAAAATATGGATAGTTTTACAGTCTGTCTAACCAGACTAAACATATCCAGGCATGACTAAGAAAACATTTACATAGCACATACACTGAGTGCATAGCAGGTATGTTTTACTGACCAAAACTTGCTATTTTGATAACTTGTAGACTTAAAAACTGATTGGCAATGGAAAATGTAGGTTAAATCTACAGAATGTTATGTGATAGGATACTTTTAAGGCAATTTAGTGTTCAGGAAGCAAAAAAAAAAAAAAAAGAACCACCCAAAAGTTTCCAAGAAGCAAAATCTTTGTTGTCCAGTGATATTAAAGATAAATATGACGACTAAATATCCAAGGTTTAGTCTTGTTGAATCATTTGTAATTCACTGATATGGAAATGATTGTGATATAGTGAGATGTCTTTTACTTTTTCTTCATTTATACTGGAACTAGGAATTTATTTATTTATTGTTTGTAATGCAGATTACCTTGACATCTGTTCAAAAATAAATCAATGGCTTACGAGCGTCTGAGTGCTAGTTAACATTTTAGGGTTGAATATAAAGTCTACCCAGTGTGGTTTGAGAAGTATGTGCGATTATAATTCATTTATTTTTAAATTGATGGTGGATTTCTATCTGAATTCGGCAGCGGGTTCAGCCTTCCTGAACCCGGATGGGGATTCTGGGCCTGAAGCAGATGGCGAGCCGCAGCTCACCTTCTACACTGACCCGAATCGCAGTCGCCATCGCACCCGAGGTATGAGAAATGGTAACGCCAACCCAGCGTGGGGCTCTGGGGGTAAGGAAGACTTCCAAACCATCCGCCGCATGATTCAACGTCTGCCTGCGTGTGTTAAGTGTGTTTCCGGAACTTTGTTCAGCAGCTGAACAAAGAAGTACTAGTGATATGGTTCAGTCATTAACAACCAGGCATGTGCAGTGTTGGATGGATTGTGTGCATTGTGGTTTGTGTGGTTTGTTGTTTTGATTGGAATATTCTATTGTTAACCGAAAATATGGTGACTCGTGTATGTGTTTTTTTTCCCTCATCTTGTCAGTCCGTGAATGCCACATTGTATTCAACGAGTACTGCAGCTCATTTTCTGAATGGATGTCTAAGAGGTGTAAGAATATCCCTCTAAGCAGCTTGTTCACTTGCTTAGACTGTTCCACAGTGGTCTAATTGGGTGAAAAGATCACATCAGCCATCAGCCAATCATGTGTTATTTGTACCACCATCCTGTGACCGACTTCATAAACCATGCCTACAGTGGTGACACCTTTAATTGTACAGATATGCTGGTCTGAACTGCATTTGTTCTCAGTTTGCTTTGCCATGTTTGAGCCAGTAATTTGTTGAATGGATATGACTGAAGTGTTTGCTTATAAATCACCTCTCAACCTGTCACCTCTCAATGAAATGATGAGGAATATCTTTAATTGCTTGGTTGTTGATATACAGTACTGTGCAAAAGTTTTAGGCCACCATTAGATATGTTGTTATAGCAATGGTCTAGTGGGGGTGGGAACTATTGCAAGGCAATAGGGTGGGCTGCAGCAAGGCAAATGAATGCTCTTACACAGTAAAAAAAATAAATACATAAAGCATGTCACTTGTAATAATTCCACTGTGAAGATGATTTGTCACTTTATGTTGTTTGGTTGAATAAGAAGTTTTGTATGAAAGATTATTTCATTAATTAATATTCATTTATTTCAGTGAGATTTGGACCTCAAAAGACGTGTACGTTTATGAGTGGGGGGTGGAAAATGTTCTTATCTACAAAAGGGGGGGCACTGCAGAAACAGTTTGAGAACCACTGATATTTGACATATTGTCGACAATTAGAAATGAAGCTTCCAGATGCTGCTATTGCTCAAGTGTACAGTAAGGGGAGATCACACTAAATACAGTACTTGCCACTGTAGCCTATAAAAGCCTGAGTTTTTTAAAAATGCATACAAGTTTCCTGTCATATCTGGTTTTATTCTAATAAAGAAACTGAGAAACAATTATATATTGTCATTACACCATTGCTAAAACAATGGTATATCTAATCTAAGACTTTTGTACAGTACTCTATCTATAATGCACATCACAGTATATCATTTGTAGGTTATATTTCTGTAAGGTAGAAGACTCTGTGACCTCTAACAAATATAAGATATATGCTATATGGCCAAAAGTATGTAGACACACTTTCTAATTTGTGATCTCTGTTTTATTAATCAGATTCACTTCTAACAAGTTTAATATGATTTATACAGATATGGACTCTCCATCCGACAAACGGTGTCAGTTGAGTGGCCTCAGTGACTCCCAAACATGACTTCATAAAATTCTACTCTACTCATCTTTTTTACTGGTTTACTAAGGGGATGTGTTATGACAAATCCATCATAAGTTAAATGTAACATGGACTGAAAAGTTTAATGAGTGTTTGGTATCATAGCAGAACCTATGATAAGTAAAGATTAATTAAGTTAATGTTTAAAACACTTACATTAACTTACAGTTGTCGAATATCATTAACACAATGTATATTTTATAATCAAGTACTGCTAAAAACTCATGTAATTTACAGTGGTGCTTGAAAGTTTGTGAGCTCTTTAGAATGTTCTGTATTTCTGCATACTTATGACCTAAAACATTATCAGATTTTCACACAAGTCGATAAAGTAGATAAAGAGAACCCAGGTAAATAAATGAGACAAAAATATTATACTTGGTCATTGAGGAAAATAATCCAATATTACATATTAGTGAGTGGCGAAAGTATGTGGATTAGCAGTTAATTTGAAGGTGAAATTAGAGTCAGGTGTTTTCAATCAATGAAAACTGGAATGATAATCAGGTGTGAGTGGGCACCCTGTTTTATTTAAAGAACAGGAATCTATCAAAGTCTGCTCTTCGCAACACATGTTTGTGGAAGTGTACCATGGTGCAAACAAAGGAGATTTCTGAAGACCTCAGAAAAAGAATTGTTGATGCTCATCAGCCTGGAAAAGGTTACAAAACCATCTCTAAAGAGTTTGGACTCCACCAATCCACAGTCAGACCGATTGTGTACAAATGGAGGAAATTCAAGAACATTCTTACCCTCCCCAGGAGTGGTCGACCACCAAAGATCACTCCAAGAGCAAGGCGTGTAATAGTTGGCGAGGTCACAAAGGACCCCAGGGTAACTTCTAAGCAGCTGAAGGCCTCTCTCACATTGGCTCATGTTAATGTTCATGAGTCCACCATCAGAAGAACACTGAACTACAATGGCAGGGTTTCAAGAAGAAGCCACTGCTCTCCAAAAAGAACATTGCTGTTTGTCTGCAGTTTGCTAAAGATCACGTGGACAAGCCAGAAGGCTATTGGAAGAATGTTTTGTGGACAGATGAGGCCAAAATAGAACTTTTTGGTTTAAAAGAAAAGCATTATGTTTGGAGAAAGGAAAATGCTGCATTCCAGCATAAGAACCTTATCCCATCTGTGAAACATGGTGATGGTAGTATCATTGTTTGGACCTGTTTTGCTGCATCTGGGCCAGGACGGCTTGACATCATTGATAGAAAAATGAATTCTGAATTATATCAGAGATTTCTATAGGAAAATGTTAGGACATCTGGCCATGAACTGAACCTCAAGAGATGGTGGATCATGCAGCAAGACAACGACGCTAAGCAGAATCTAAGGTAAGAAGAATCAAAAAGTTCATGTTTTGGAATGGCCAAGTCAAAGTCCTGACTTTAATCTAATCGAAATGTTGTGGAAGAACCTGAAGCAAGCAGTTAATGCGAGGAAACCCACCAACATCCCAGAGTTGAAGCTGTTCTGTATGGAGGAATGGGCTAAAATTCCTATAATCCGGTGTGCAGGACTGATCAACAGTTACAGGAAGCGTTTAGTTGCAGTTATTGCTGCACAGGGGGGTCACATCAGATACTGAAAGGTTCACATACTTTTGCCACTCACTAATATGTAATATTGGATCAGGACTTGCGATTTTAGGACTTGTGTAAAAATCTGATGATGTTTTAGGTCATATTTATGCAGAAATATAGAAAATTCTAAAGTTTCACAAACTTTCCAGCACCACTGTAGTGAGTAATGGATTGAAAGTGAAACGTAAAAGCAAAACACTTACTTCTGGATCATTAAGTTCCTGTGTCCTTTTCAGCTGGCAGTCAATACAACCCTTTTTTTGACCAATAGAGACTTATTTACATTAAGAATACATCCTGTAGATATAAAATAGTGATCCTAATGGAGCAATGGTCTATTGTGAATCTGAATCACCGAATCATTGTGTACTGAAATGTGAATCATTAATCATGAATCAAGTTTCGGCTGAAACGAGTCGCGTGGCTTGACTCATACAATGCAAGTGCATCGAGTACTGAGGAAATGATGGGAACCGAGACAAATTTTTATGGTCAAAATGCACAGAGAACCAAGGAGTTCCGAGGTCTTCGAGAACTGAGGTACCACTGTACAGTGTTACTGTGTTATGATTTAATCTTAGATGTGTCTTACATTTAACACAAGTGCATGAAAATGATTAATGTTTATAAACAATCAGTTTTCCGATGTAGAAAGTAGTGAGTATGCTTTCAGTCTAGTGAGCAGAAAGAAAGCAGAGAATGTCATGCCAAAGCCTTTTTAAAGCTCAATAAGGTGGCAACAATGGTTATTGTGGAAGCCTGGATCAAAAACCAGTCATGCATCACATTGCCTGTGGCTGTGCTTTTATTTATGAGTCTTTGTTGTTTGTTTATCTCTCTCTGTGTCGATGTGGGTGTGTTCGTATTCACCAGTGGTTACTGAATTCTTTAACACTTGAAATGTTAAAGAAGGCTTTATTGTCATTCTAACCATATACAAGTATACAGTGGTATAATAAGTAATACTTTATTCATTTCTCCAGGATCATGATTCAATACAAAACAATACAGGACTACACAAAGTGCAAATGTACCCCACCGTGCAGTACAATAAATATAAAGAGAGTACATAGTACTGAATCTGTGGAATGGAATGGGTGGGTGGTATCACACAACAGTGAAGTGGCTTTATGATTGTGCAAGATAGACTGTACAAAACCGCCAACTACTGCAAAATGATACCACAGCATGTAGAATATGAGCATAGCCTACAGATTTCACAACAAGTAAAACATTAGCATATAAATCTATATAATATTACAGCAGTATATAATGGTACTTGAAAGTTTGTGAACCCTTTAGTATTGTCTATATTTCTGCATTAATACGATCCAAAACATCATAAGAAGAAATAAAAGAACATGATGAGAACCCACTTACTAGAATGAGACAAATATATTATACATGTTCATTTATTTATTGAGGAAAATGATCCAATACTACATATCTGTGTGTGCCAAATGTATGTGAACCTCTGCTTTCAGTTTCTGGTGTGACCACCTTGTGCAGCAATAACTGCAACTGAATGTTTCTGGTAACTGTTGCATATTGTCTTGGAAGAATTTTATCCCATTCCTCTGTACAGAACAGCTTTATCTCTTGATGTTGGTTGGATTCTTCACATCAACTGCTCGCTTCACTTCCTTCCACAACCTTTCTATTCGATCAAGATCAGGACTTGACTTCCAAAACATTCTTTTTCATGAACTGTTCTTTGGTAGAATGACTTGTGCACTTATGGTTGTTGTCTTGTTGCTTCACAGACACATGTCCTGACATTTGTTTTTAGAATTTGCTGGTATAATTCATACTTCATTGTTGTATCAATGGTGGGAAGCTGTCCTGACCCAGATGCAGCAAATCAGGCCCAAACCATGATACTACAGCCACCATGTTTCATATGTGGTAATACAGTGTTTTCAATCTACACACATAATGCTTCTAATTTAAAACAAGAAGTTCTGTTTTGGTCTCATCTGGCAACAAAACCTGTTTCCAATAGCCTGCATTTCCAATAGGCAGCAATGTTCTTAATTCAGAGCACGAGCTTGCTTGGGGCCTTTATTTGCTTAGAAGTTACCTTGGGTTCTTTTGTTGGTCGACCACTCTTCAGGAGGGTAATAGTGTGGTGGACTGTGACTGTGGATTGTTGGACTCCAAACCCGTTAGAGATGATTTTGTAACCTGTTCCAGCCTGATGAGAATCAACAACAGATTTTCTGAGGCCATCAGAAATCTCCTTTGTTAATGCCATTTGAAACTTGTTCTTTAAATGCAACAGGGAGCCCACTCACCCCTGATTGTAATCCTACCGATTGAAACGCAGTTGACTCTAATTCACCTTCAGATGAACTGATCTTAGTGGTTCATTCTTTTGCCATTTACAGATATGTGCAGTGGCTACAGTGTTTGTGATAAATATCCATGATGAGGGTACCCCCAGTGATGGTCTCAACTGTTTTCAGTATCCTCTGTAGGGATTTGAGAATCGAAGAAGGGCAATTCCCAAAGCAGACAGTGATGCAGCTGCTCAGCGTATTCTCTGTAAAATGTGAGGTAGAAGTCTTGGTTTTTCAGCCTTTGCTTGCCTTTTTTTTTTCCATGGAGCTCGCGTTGAGTGTCCGGATGATGTCTTCTTCTAGGTGTCCACCGAAGAACTTGGTTTTCGTGACAGTCTTCACAATGGAGTCATTGACGTTCATGGGGAGTGATCACCATGAACTTTCTTGAAGCCTACTATCATCTGTTTAGTTTTGTTCACATTCAAAGATACATTGTTTGAGCACCTGTCTGAAACCTGCACTACTACTTCTTGTTTTTGCCAATGAGGGCCCACCAGTGGTTTGAATTGTATTTTGCAGCACAGTCATGAGTCAGCAGGGTGAACAGCAGTGGATTGAGCATACAGCCCCGGAAGTCTTTGGTCATTGAGGAAAATGACCAAAACGGCTTTGAGCCAGGGTGTCCAGGATTCAGTTGCAGAAAGAGGTGTTCAGGCACAGCAGGCTAAGTTTTTTTCACCTTTCGCTGAGAAATTAAAGTGTTGATTACTTAAATGTGCCAAAGAACACGTTTTTCCTTCTCGTTCAAGTGGGCGAGTGTTTGGTGTAGTATCATCCATTATGCAAACTACAGGGGGCATACTGAGGTGGGTAGTTGTGATGTGCTTCATGACAGGTTTCTTGAAACACTTCATGATGACAGTGTGAGTGCTGTGGGATGATTAAGAAAGGCCATTAAAAAAGGACACTGATGACTTCTTTAGCATGATGGTGGTGGGCTTGAAGCACATTGAGACAGCCGCACTGCTTTGTGCGTTGAAAGTGTCAGTGAGAACACCTGCCAGCTGGTTTGCAAATCTTAATTGTTGTGTTAACGATATGCGAGCTGACATCATGGAGTAACACGCCTTAAGAGTTGGCATATTCACAGCAAGTGGCAGTGCAGTGGCTCAGTGGGTAACACTCACAGTGTCCTGGGTTTGATACCAGGTGGAGCGGTCTGGATCCTTTCTGTTTGGAGTTTGCATGTTCTCCCTGTGTACATGTGGCTTTACTCTGGGTACTGATTGTGGTAAAGTGACGCTACAGATTATTAATTATGCTACAGTGGTACTTGAAAGTTTGTGAACCCTTTAGAATTTTCTTTGTTTTTGCATAAATATCATCAGATTTTCACACAAGTCCTAAAAGTAAAGAGAACCCAGTTAAACAAATGACACAAAAATATTATACTTGGTCATTTATTTACTGAGTAAAATGATCCAATATTACATATTAGTGAGTGGCAAAAGTATATGAACCTTTGCTTTCCGTATCTGGTGTGACCCCCCCGTGCAGCAATAACTGCAACTACACGTTTCCGGTAACTGTTGATCAGTCCTGCACACCGGCTTGGAGGAATTTTAGCCCAATTTAGTTGAAGAACAGCTTCATCTCTGGGATGTTGGTGGGTTTCCTCACATTAACTGCTCACTTCAGGTCCTTCCACAACAATTTGGTTGGATTAAGGTCAGGACTTTGACTTGGCCATTCCAAAACATGAACTTTATTCTTCTTTGACCATTCTTTAATAGAACAACTTGTGTGCTTAGGGTCGTTGTCTTGCTGCATGACCCACCTTCTCTTGAGATTCAGTTCATGGACAGATTTCCTGACATTTTGCTTTAGAATTCTCTGATATAATTCAGAATTCATTGTTCCATCAATGATGGCAAGTCGTCCTGGCCCAGATGCAGCAAAACAGGCCCAAACCATGAGACTACCACAACCATGTTTCACAGATGGGATAAGGTTCTTATGTTGGAATGCAGTGTTTTCATTTCTCCAAACATAACGCTTTCTTTTAAACCAAAAAGTTCTATTTTGGCCTCATCCGTGCACAAAACATTCTTCCAGATCCACGTGATCTTTAGCAAACTGCAGACAAGCAGCAATGTTCTTTTTGGAGAGCAGTGGCTTTCTCCTTGAAACCCTGCCATGCACACCATTGTAGTTCAGTGTTCTTCTGATGGTGGACTCATGAACATTAACATTAGCAAATGTGAGAAAGGCCTTCAGTTGCTTAGAAGTTACCCTGGGGTCCTTTGTGACCTCACCAACTATTACACGCCTTGCTTCTTGGAGTGATCTTTGTTGGTCGACCACTCCTGGGGAGGGTAACAATGGTCTTGAATTTCCTCCATTTGTACACAATCTGTCTGACTTGTGGATTGGTGGAGTCCAAACTCTTTAGAGATGGTTTGTAACCTTTTCAGCCTGATGTGCATAAACAGCTCTTTCTCTGAGGTCCTCAGAAATCTTCTTTGTTCATGTCATGATACACTTCCACACACATGTGTTGTGAAGAGCAGACTTTGATAGATCCCTGTTCTTTAAATAAAACAGGGTGCCCAATCACAACTGATTGTCATCCCATTGATGGAAAACACCTGACTAATTTCACCTTCAAACTAACCTACTTTTGCCGCTCACTAATATGTAATATTGGATCATTTTCCTTAATAAATCCTCAATATTTTGTCTCATTTGTTTAACTGGGTTCTCTTCATCTACTTTTAGGACTTTTGTGAAAATCTGATGATGGTTTGGTCATCAAGGGAATTAAAGTCAAATTGCTATCTTCATTTTGTATTGAAAATATATCGTATCGTGGAGCAAAAACTTGACAACTAATTTATTTATGTTATGAACCACGCTGGCGACGCTAGATGGCAACGTCGGCTTGGTAGAGGCGTCGGGATCGGCGCAGCAGTCCCCAGTATGCATGCACTACTGTTTATCGGCGCTGATTGCAACATCAGTGACACCTGTGGGCTTGAGTATTTAAGAGCAACCTTAGCTTTGCTGATTCTCATGCGTGCACTCTCGTCTGCTTTATCGTTTTTTTTATTTGTTTGAGGGAAAGAGGTTAGGCTGGGGTTTTGTAGAACCTCAGCTAATTGTATGGTCAGGAGGCCGGAGGTAATCCAGGGCTTAGCATTTTAGAGTCAGGAAAGGAATAGCCACTCGCCCCTTTCATTGCTTTTGTGGCCTCCCCGTCCCTTGGTGAGTAACAGATCCACTGGGTTTCCACTGAATAATGGTCTGTGTATTGGAATTAGCAAAACAGAGATGTGGCCTGAATAGCTGAGATGGGGGCGGGGCTCAGCCTTGAGTCCACCAGGCGTGTTGGTGTAAGGTCAAGCATGTTTGCACCACAGGTTCCAAAATTCCACATATTGATGGAACATCGGGAGCGCTGATTTTCATATTTTAAATCTTTGCTGTCAATGAAAAGTTTGTCAGAGTGAGCTTGCATCGCTCCCCTCGTTGCCTATGCGTCCTCGCCGTCCTTCGGCGAGTAACAGATCCACTGGGTTTCATCTTTACAAGACCTTAATTTAGATTGATAAATGAGAAAATATCTATTTGAACAATAGACTGTTGGTAGTTACTCGTTATTCAGCAAAACTGCCTTACAACAAGAAAAGAAACAGATGGAAAAAAGTTTTACATTAAAATTTCCTTCAGTGTTATTTCCACTGATGTCATTAGTAAGCAACAATTAATATTCTATTAACAAAAGGCAAGCTAGTACGACGTAAGACATTTACACACCCATTTTTGAAGGATGCAAAGTATTGTCTAATCATGGTTATTGACAAAATACCAGAAAATTCCGAGATATAATTTTTTGTTAGTATCACACACCCCTACTCTGAGCACATGGCCAGGTATGTTGTCAGATCCAGCAGCCTTATGTGGGATGAATCTTTGGAGAATTTTCCTCACTTCAACTGTGGTCAGACAGAGCTCCTGGGAGGAGGTGTGTTCTTCCTTGCAGCCATGTTGTTCTGTGATTCATACTGAGCGTAGGGTTTGTTCAATGCATCTGGAAGGGAGGCATGACTGTCACAGGTATAAGATGATGTCCTGTACTAGGTGATGGCCTGAAATATTTGACAAATATACCAAGTGTCTCTGGTGTCTTGCAAATGCCATGTATTTCCTAGGATAGGCATGCTTTGCTGATAGCCCGAGACAGACTGACCATCTGTTCTCAGGGCTATCATATCTTGTGATTTAAAGGCAGTGTGGTCAGTTTTCAGCATCGTGCACACCTCTGCAGTCATCCATGACTTCTAGGCATGATGTGAGATTATGTTCTTGGAGACACTACATCATCTATGTAATTGCTGCTGTAGCCAGACACAGATGCTGTATACTCCTCCAGATCGGTTGTGTCACCATGTACAGTGGTGCTTGAAAGTTTGTGAACCCTTTAGAATTGTCTATATTTCTGCATAAATATGACCTAAAACCACATCAGATTTTGACAGAAGTCCTAAAAGTAGATTAAGAGAACCAAGTTAAACAAATGAGACAAAAATATTGTAATTGGTCATTTATTTATTGAGGAAAATGATCCAATATTACATATTAGTGAGTGGCAAAAGTATGCGAACTTTGCTTTCAGTATCTGCTGTGACCCCCCTGTGCAGCAATAACTGCAACTAAACGTTTCCTGTAACTGTTGATCAGTCCTGCACACCGGCTTGGAGGAATTTTAGCCCACCACCATGTTTCACAGATGGGATAAGGTTCTTATGCTGGATAGCAGTGTTTTCCTTTCTCCAAACATAACGCTTTCTTTTAAACCAAAAAGTTCTATTTTGGCCTCATCCGTGCACAAAACATTCTTCCAGATCCACGTGATCTTTAGCAAACTGCAGACGAGCAGCAACGTTCTTGTTGGAGAGCAGTGGCTTTCTCCTTGTAACCCTGCCATGCACACCATTGTTGTTCAGTGTTCTTCTGATGGTGGACTCATGAACATTAACATTAGCCAATGTGAGAGAGGCCTTCAGCTGCTTAGAAGTTACCCTGGGGTCCTTTGTGACCTCGCCAACTATTACACGCCTTGCTTTTGGAGTGATCTTTGTTGGTCGACCACTCCTGGGGAGGGTAAGAATGTTCTTGAATTTCTTCCATTTTACACAATCTGTCTGACTGTGGATTGGTGGAGTCCAAACTGTTTAGAGATGGGTTTGTAACCTTTTCCAGTTTTATGAGCATCAACAACTCCTTTTCTGAGGTCCTTAAATCTCCTTTGTTCGTGCCATGATACACTTCCACAAACGTGTTGTGAAGAGCAGACTTTGATAGATCCCTGTTCTTTAAATAAAACAGGGTGCCCACTCACACCTGATTGTCATCCCACTGATTGAAAACGCCTGATTCTAAATTCACCTTCATATTAACTGCTAATCCTGGAAGTTCACATACTTTTGCTTCTCACTAATATGTAATATTGGATCATTTTCCTCAATAAATAAATGACCAAGTATAATATTTTTGTCTCATTTGTTTAACTGGTTTCTCTTTATCTACTTTTAGGACTTGTGTGAAAATCTGATGATGTTTTACGTCATATTTATGCAGAAATATAGAAAATTCTAAAGGGTTCATAAGCTTTCAAGCACCACTGTAAGTTGCAGCTTACCTATATATATCAGAGTCGGTGTGCTCCAAACAGTCCTGGACCTAAACGTGGTCTGGCATCTCTGAATAATGGTCTGTGTATTGGAATTAGCAAACATAGATGTGGCCTGAGTAGCCGAGGTGGGGGCAGAGCTCAGCCTTGAGTGCACCAGGGGTGTTGGTGTAAGGTCAGGCATGTTTGCACCACAGGTTCCAAAATTCCACATTTTAATGGAACATTGGGAGCACTGACTTGAGATTTTCATATTTTAAATCTTTGCTGTCAATGAAAAGTCTGTCAGAGTGAGCTTGTAATTGGCTGATAGCTGCATTTAGTTGAGAAAATGCACCCTTACATTCACACTAGGAGGCTATCCATCACAACAATGAGCAAAATAGTGAATTCACTCTGTAAATAAAATCTAACAGACACAAATTCCACCAGCAATGAGAGGTAACTTAAGATACCAACTGCATTCTCACACTATTATTCGCTGATATAAACACACAGGCCACATTCCTGAGTCCAATCAACGAGACTGGTGCTCCAGTCAGCATTTTATCCTACTAAAATCTCGAGGAGGTGACCTGTATGTTTATATCATCACAGAATGATGTTGATGAATGCTCCTGCTATTTTGTGTTTGGCAAATCTGGCCCAACAATAATGGTTTGTCAAGGCATTCAGCATCCCCTACATGTAATCTACTATAGGTAACGTTTGTGCAGCATTCACAATTTGGTCAATTGTGGCCCAACAGATGCAGTTCGGGCTGTTTAGTGGCAGCCAAATCTTGCTGAAATCATCACAGTCATTCGACAATGATTTGTGGTCCTATGAATATGGCAAATGTGGCCCAGATCTGGGCCATCACTGATTTGCTATAAGGGGACACCTTTTACAATGAGCCCTCTGACATCAGGCAATGTCACAATGCCCAGCAGTCCATTCTTCAGATAGATATTTTCTCTTTTACCAATCTGAATTAAAGTCTGTTAAAGACGAAACCCAATGGATCTGTTACTCGTGTAGAAAGTGACTTTCATGTCAATTCGCACAAATAAACGTCTGAAAACACCATATGGTCCAGACCCAGAGGGGGCGCCGCATCTACCACATAGTCATCTTGGCTTTTCTTTTTAGTCAATCCAATTTATTCTTGTTGTTTTTGTTGCTAAGTACTAAGCTACTATGGCCACATATGAAGGTTAAACAAAAATCGATACACTTCATTTTGGTTTGTTTTTTTCTAAAAAATGTTTCCCTTTTCATAATATCTTCAAAAACGTGAAGCTTTATCTCTCCACCATTTTTTGGATGAGCTAAAGTTCATGGTGTCGCTCCACTGCCCCTTTCATGCACCACTGATTCTCATGTAGAGCTGTTTGAAACTGCCCAGAGCTGCACTTTATAAAAAAAAAAAACTTCAGCCCTCTGGCTTATTTGTTCTCTTTGTTTTGTTTCCTCACTCTATCTGTTGCCTCTCTCTTTCTCTCTGTCTCTCATACATCCAGGCTCCCCACGTAGCCCCATCAATAAGACCACCCTGACTTTGATCAGCGTGACGAGCTGTGTGATTGGCCTGGTTTATTCTTCTCACCTGTCATGTGGTTTAAACGTACGTGTTGTCCTCCACGTTCCTGAACACCTCATTGCAGACGGTAATTGCATCACTTTCTCAGCCTTACTATATTTTACTGTAGTTGTGTACATTACTTTCGTTTTACACTTCTTGCACCATTTGTATTTCTATATACAGACCCTAATATTATTTTCTATATTTTGCCGCAATTAAGCTGCTCTTCTATAGCATGCTTATTTGTAGAGTATGATATCCAACAGCACTCTCCCATGATCAGGATGAAACTGCTGGAGGAAGGAAATTGAATATGTATATATATTTCAGTGTTTATTTCTATATAACTCTCTATAAATCTCAAGGCCATATTCATACATGTATCAACTGATACGCTCAAGTAGAACTACATTTAATGCTTAACGACTGCATGTTCTGTGAAACCGTTTGTTGACTGAAATGAATGTTGATTGAACATCATCTCATAGACTTTTCAGGCTACTGTAATGTAAATGTAAAGGGTGTTTTCAAAAGGAACTAGTGTGCAATCGATACGTAAATGCATCAGAGATTCAGCTGAAAACAGCATCTCTATTGCCATCGTGTCCAAAGTGTAAATTAGGGAGACTAAATCATAATGCTTAGGGAGTTTTTCCTTTCCACTGTCGCCCTAGGATTGCTTAATTTGAGATTGGCTTAGATATTAGAAGATAATCTAAAATTGTAAAGTTACTTTGACAAAAAAGTATTTAGTCAGCCACTGATTGTGCAAGTTCTCCTACTTGGAAAGATGAGAGAGGTCTGTAGTTTTCATCATAGGTACACTTCAACTATGAGAGACAAAATGAGAAAAAAAAACAGGAAATCACATTGTAGGATTTTTTAAGAATTTAATTGTAAATCATGGTGGAAAACAAGTATTTGGTCACCCACAAACAAGCAAGATTTCTGGCTCTCACAGACCTCTAACTTCTTCTTTAGGAAGCTCTTCTGTCCTCCACTCGTTACCTGTATTAGTGGAACCAGTTTGACTTTTTATCTGTATAAAAGACACCTGTCTGCAGCCTCAAACACTCAGACTCCAAAGTCAATTATGGCCAAGACCAAAGAGCTGTCGAAGGACACCAGGAAGAAAATTGTAGACCTGCACCAGGCTGTGAAGAGTGAATCTACAATAAGTAAGCAGGTTGGTGTGAATAAATCAACTGTGGGAGCAATTGTAAGAAAATAGAAGACATACAAGACCATTGATAATCTCCCTCGATCTGGGGCCCCACCCAAGATCATGAGAATGGTGAGCAACAATCCCAGAACTACACGGAGGGACTTGATGAATGACCTGCATAGAGCTGGGACCAAAGTAACAAAGGCTACCATCAGTAACACACCGAGAGGGACTCAGACCATGCAGTGCCAGACGTGTCCCCCTGCTTAAGCCAGTACATGTCCAGGCTCGTCTGAAGTTTGCCAGAGAGAATATGGATGATCCAGAAGAGGATTGGAAGAATATCATGTAGTCAGATGAAACCAAAATAGAACTTTTTGGTAAAAACTCAACTTGTCATGTTTGGAGGAAGAAGAATTCTGAGTTGCATCCCAAGAACATCATACCTACTGTGAAGCATGGGGGTGGAAACCCCATGCTTTGGGGCTGTTTTTCTGCAAAGTGGAAAGGACGACTGATTCGTGTTAAGGGAAGAATGAACGGGGCCATGTATCGTGAGATTTTAAGCTAAAACCTCCTTCCATCAGTAAGAGCATTGAAGATAGAACATGCCTGGGGTTTCCAGCATGACAATGATCCCAAACACACCGCTTGAGCAACGAAGGAGTGGCTCCGTAAAAAACATTTCAAGGTCCTGGAGTGGCCTAGCCAGTCTCCAGACCTCAGCCCCATAGAAAATTTTGTGGAGGGAGTTGAAAGTCCGTGTTGCCCAGTGACAACCCCAAAACATCACTGCTCTAGAGGAGATCTGCATGGAGGAATGGGCCAAAATACCAGCTACAGTGTGTGCCAACCTGGTGAAGACTTGCAGGAACCATAATTTACAATTAAATTATTTAAAAATCCTACAATGTGATTTCCTGGATTTTTTCCTCTTTTTGTCTCTCATAGTTGAAGTGTACCTGTGATGTAAATTACAGACCTCTAGAAGAACTTGCACAATCAGCTGACTAAATACTTTTTTGCCCTACTGTAAGTAGTGAAAAATCATAAACACAAACAAGTAATTTACACAAAAAAGTCTCTAAACACATCAACAAAGCTACCGAACACATGACTGGTAAGGTAGTTACACACACACACACACACACACAGAAGACAGACTTTAGTTCTACCCCTGTTCCTGCTTGTGGATTTGCAGCGTTGATTGGCTGTTGAGGTGTTTATGGCTACAACGTCTGGAGTTTGGTTTATTACCAATTACAATTAATTATCATTGTTAAGACCTCGGTTGTTAAAGCAAACAGATAAACAGTCGTTAAACAGTGCTTACCTATTTATTGATTTTGTGGGTGATTTAAGTTACCCCTTAAAAGAAACCTGCAAAATAGAAAAACACAGAACATTTCTAAAAGGTGCAAGCAGTAGTGTTATCGTACCAACAGTGGCATCTTATAATTAACTCTATAATAACTCTATAGGTTTCAGTTAGATACTTTTACAGTGAGACTTTTTATTCCCATCATTGAAACTTGAGGCTCATAGATTAATACAAAAATTTACTAATCAATGATGAGAATTTCTTACAAATTTCTTACTTAATTTCCTCTTAAAGGTAAAAGCTACCTAATTAAGACAAAAGCCATTCTAAAAGTGCTGCATATAGGAATGAAACTATTTGTGTATTAAATGCTGCTCTTGCATTATGACATTTCATTGTTTTAGTAACACTGCCTCATACAGTCATATTAATGCCTGTAAATAATAGAGTCAGAAGTTCTAAGTTAGTTTTCTTCCACACAGTTGATACATAGCACCTTTTAGACTATCACTAGTTCTGGCACCCCATGCATTTGCTGCATTTCTCTCTCTCTCACACACACACACACACACACACACACACACACACACACACACACATCAACAAGGGTTCTTTGTATATGTTTTGGACCTTGATCATGAATGCATGACTCATATGCTTGTTAATAAATTTTAATGTGATACCTGCAGTTTAAAATCACAAGCCAGTTTTTGCCCTTGCTGCCTCAGGCATATTTAGCCGAAGCAGACAGGTGCTCAGTCAGAGATAATACAGACCATTATTTATTTATTTATTTATTTTGGATATGAACATTTTAAGAAAGCAGAATCATCTGCTACCATTCATATTTACGCTTGTTGCATTAATGCATTGCATATACAGTATTAACAGTCCTATGTTAGAAAAGCTCCTGAAAAAAGGAGAAATCCAAGATTTACTGTTGACCTTTTCAATCACTACACACAGGTCATTTTAATGAGACCATAAATGTCATTGGAACATTTAATTTCAAATGGTAATCTCTGAAAATCCTTGTGGAATAAACGTCAATCCCCAGTGATTTGAAAGGCCGGCAGAAATAGTATGGCCTCTGTAACACTGTCATGGGTTATAGCTTTTTATGGCTTCATTTACATCAAAATAGATCATAATAGCTGCCATTACTTAGCAAGCAAGATACATTCTTGACAATTTCCATTTTTTGCATGTGAAGTATTCACAGAAAGTCTATGATTTTAGATCCTCTATTCAGAAAAGGTTTGGACACTATGCAAAGTATGAACAGTACTTGGACTTTTATTTGATTGCAGACAGTAGGAACCCAATATATTTCATTTTTATCCTGGTCAGCTTATTTCATTTGTTAATAAACATTCATTCCTGTATCTCAGACCTGCAACACATTCCAAAAAAAAGTTGTGACGAGAGCAATTTAGGACTACTAATGATGTAAAAATGCTAAATAATGATGTGATTTTGAACAGATACTCTCTACAGGTGACTGTAGTCATGATCTGGTACAAAAACAGTATCCACCAAATAGTCTTTGAAGAGTGAATATGGTCAGAGGATCTCCAGCATGTCAAAAGATGCGTGAGAAAATTATTGAATAAAAACAGCGTTCCTCAAACAAAGATTGGAAAGAATTTCCCTAGCCCAGTACCTGAGCACGCTAGCTTCATATCTGAGCATGTCGCGCCTCTTAGCTCCGTAGATTAGCCGTTAACGCCCTGTAGCTCAGTACCTGAGCAAGTTAGCTCCATATCTGAGAACGTTATGTTTGTATATGAGCAGTTAGTGCCACACAGTTTCGTACTTGAGTCTGGTGCTCCACATAGTTCCGTATCTGCATTCGTAGCGCCCTGTAATTTCGTATCTGAGCACATTAGCTCTGTACCTAGTTTTGTTTTGGGGCCGTTGGCGGCACCTAGCTTTGTTTTCGACCACGTCGCACCAGCAGCTTGGTCACGAAAATACTACAAACATATAATGCTATATATTACTGCATTTCTATGCCAAGATTTCTGCACCCTGGTTCAAATTGCATGATGTGATTATTTTCTAAATGAAAACACATCTTATTTATTCATTTCTGAGACCTTAACAAAACCACTAGCAGATCTGGTAGGATGCCCAAACTTTTGAATCCATCACAGTTTTGTTAATTTTTCCAATATGTTTTACAGTTATGTAGTAAAATTTGCATAAATTTGCCATACTTAAGTTTTTTTTTCCCCTTGTCTCTGTTAGAATATGGGATTTTGTTTGCCAGACAATGTCTCAAAAATTTTGCGAGTTTCTTTAACACATTCTTTTGCCAGTCTATGATATTTCAGGGACTGTTGTAGCCTAACAGTAAAGGCCCAGAAGGTCCAGTGTTCAAATCCCACCTCTGCCAAGCTGCCACTGTTGGGTCCTTGAGCAAGACCCTTAACCCACAGTTGCTTGGATTGTAAGATTGTACCAATTGTAAGTTGCTCTGGATAAGGGTGTCTGCTAAATGCTGTAAATGTAAATTTCTGGGTGTGCAGCTGACTGGTACTGAACTAGAAGGCCCTGCCAATCCAAACGTTTAACTTACACTAAGCTTATTTGTTTCAATTTGAAGATGTTTTGCTATTCACCAGAATAAGGTATAAAAGCCTTAATGGAGGTGTATCCTTTTAAAATCTAAACCGTTTTGGCCCTGAATGTTTAACAGAATGCAGTGTACATCCATAAGCTTAAAATGTAGCATTTGCACACTAAATAGGGGTCTTCTGTATGACTACTCTGCATTGATTAAATGTAGAACTGAAGAAGTTCTGCCTCACTGTCTGATATTTTCTCATTCAGGCTCCAGATTTGTCTTGCTGCAAGGTAGCCAGCTGGATGCTTCAGACTGGCTCAACCCTGCTCAGGTTCTGCTTTATTACCAGCAGAATGCAAGCGGGTCATGGCTCGGCGAGTTGTGTGGTCGCCGTCTCATCGACCCCTGTGAACACCAGTGTGACCCTGAAACAGGTACACACACCCATATCTGTACACTCACCCTGACTTTTGAGCACAGCCTGCAGTCTTTTCTACTTCTTGCCTTATTACCTACTTCACTAACTTATTAACATTAGTGTTTGAGCTAGCGCTTAAAGTTTCTTCGAGCTCGGCAATCCTCTGAAGGGTTAGTCAAGGATTAGTTTATATTAGCTTAGGTAGTTCGGACAGAGGGCGCGCAGTCGCGCTTTCTTTGTGACCCAGTTGGCAACATGTTGTATCCCACTTATAGCATGGCTAAGTTCGATCTGCGTGAGTTCACGATTGCCCCATCATTAGAGCAATTTAATAAGTGCCGTAAAGATGAGCTGCTATTGATCGCAGACTTTAGTGTTTTGGTTCCACAAACCACCACTAAAACAGTAGTTAAAGATGAGCTCTATAAATCACTTGTATCTCAAGCGATTTTGCCTAACAGAGAGGAACCTTCTACAGATATTCCTCAACCTGCTCACTCACCTGTTGAGTTGGAGCCCACCTTGAAACTTTGATCGCTTTCTGAGGACTCAGTATTACAGATCCGACTTAAGGAGCTAGAGCTGGAGATTAGCAGCGCTGGGAGATTTGGTGCATCACTCCGAATAGGTTTCATCTCACAGTACATGGGTTTATGCTCTACAGCTACCACTTGATTGTTCCCCAGGTCATCAGCACAAAGAAAGCTATTGGACAGATCGTCCGCTTCCTGTAGTTTCTTTTGTGCACGTGTCATCACACAAACAGGAAACAAATGGGTTGAGTAACTTGCACATGCACCCTTGGGATAGTTGTAATGTGTCAAGTATAAACCTATGATTCTAATTTGTGTTTCATTAGATGCCTGACTTAGAATTGTCTAAATTACAAAAACTACAGTTGGGCAAAAAAATATTTAGTCAGCCACTGATTGTGCAAGTTCTCCAACTTAGAAAGATGAGAGAGGTCTGTAATTTCATCATAGGTACACTTCAACTATGAGAGACAAAATGAGAAAAAAATCCAGGAAATCACATTGTAGGATTTTTAGGAAATCACAATTGTTGTAGGATTTTTTTTTTAAATAATTTAATTGTAAATTATGGTGGAAAATAAGTATTTGGTCAATAACAAAAGTTCAACTCAATACTTTGTAACATAACCTTTGTTGGCAATGCCAGAGGTCAAACGTTTCCTGTAAGTCTTCACCAGGTTTGCACACACTGTAGCTGGTATTTTGGCCCATTCCTCCATGCAGATCTCCTCTAAAACAGTGATGTTTTGGGGCTGTTGCTGGGTAACATGGACTTTCAACTCCCTCCACAAATTCTTTATGGGGTTGAGGTGTGGAGACTGGCTAGGCCACTCCAGGACCTTGAAATGCTTTTTACGGAGCCACTCCTTTGTTGCCTGAGCGGTGTGTTTGGGATCATTGTCATGCTGGAAGAACCAGCCACGTTCCATCTTCAGTGCTCTCACTGATGGAAGGAGGTTTTGGCTTAAAACGATACATGGCCCCGTTCATTCTTCCCTTAACATGGATCAGTCGTCCTGTCCGCTTTGCATAAAACCAGCTCCAAAGCATGATGTTTCCAGCCCCATGCTTCACAGTAGGTATGGCGTTCTTTATCAAAAAGCTCTATTTTGGTTTCATCTGACCACATGATATTCTCCCTATCCTCTTCTGGATCATCCATATGCTCTCTGGCAAACTTCAGACGAGCCTGGACATGTACTGGCTTAATCAGGGGGACACGCCTGGTACTGTAGGATCTGAGAAACTCTCGGGGTAGTGTGTTACTGATGGTATCCTTGTAACTTTGGTCCCAGCTCTCTGCAGGTCATTCATCAGGTCCCTCCGTGTAGTTCTGGGATTTTTGCTCACCGTTCTCATGATCATTTTGACCCCACGGGATGAGATCTTGCATGGGGCCCCAGATCGAGGGAGATTATCAATAGTTTTGTATGTCTTCCATTTTCTTACAATTGCTCCCACAGTTGATTTATTCACACCAACCTGCTTGGCTGTTGTAGATTCACTCTTCCCAGCCTGCTGCAGGTCTGCAATTTTCTTCCTGGTGTCCTTCGACAGCTCTTTGGTCTTGGCTAAGGTTGAGTTTGGAGTCTGACTGTTTGAGGCTGTGGACAGGTGTATTTTATACAGATAAGGAGGTCAAACAGGTGCCATTAATACAGGTAACGAGTGGAGGACAGAAGATCTTCTGTGAGAGCCAGAAATCTTGCTTGTTTGTGGGTGACCAAATACTTATTTTCCACCATGATTTACAATTCTTCTTCTTCTTCTTCTTTCGGCTTCTCCCTTTATCAGGGGTCGCCACAGCGAGTTAAAAGTTTCCACCTCTCCCTGTCCTCCACGTCCTCTACTCTCACCCCAACCCCTGCATATCTTTCATTCACTACAACCATGTAAAACTCCTCTTTGGTCTCCTCTCCTCTCCGTCTCTTGCCTGGCAGCTCCATCTCCAACATTCCTCCTACCAATATTCCACTATCCCTCCTCTGCACATTGTCCCAAACCCATTCTCAGTCTTTTCCCTCTCGGACATTTTGTCTTCCCAATTTTCCAACCTGTGCTGTCCCTCTGATGATTCTCATTTCCTAATCCTGTCCACCCTAGGACACTCCTAAAGAGAGAAACCTCAACTCATCTGAAGTTCTGCCACCTCCAGCTCTGCTTTCCTGTCTCTTTGTCAGTGCCACTTGTCTCTAAACCATACAACAAGGCTGGTCTCACTACTCTCTTATAAATCTTTCCTTTCAACTTTTGCTGCGACCCTTTTGTCACACAGCACTCCTGACACTCTTCTCCACCCACTCCATCCTGCCTGCACCCTCTTCTTTACCTTCCTTTCCACAAACTCCCCATTTTCCTTGGACAGTTGATTCCCAAGTACCTGAACTCCTGGACCTTTGTGACCACTGATCCCTTGAAAGCCTGACTGTTCCACACCTGCCTCCCTTCATTACACACATGTATTCTGTCTTACTACAGTTGACTTTCATTTTCCTCTCCTATCCAGATTATACCTCCAACTCTCCAAGTTCTCTCTTCTAAGCCTGTTCCCTGTTCTCACTACAGATCACAATGTCGTCTGTGCAAACATCATAGTTCCACGGCGATTTCCTGTTCTGACCCTCATCTGTTAGTCTGGTCCCATCACCAGGAGCAATATAAGAAGTGGACTCAGGGCCGATCCTTGATGCAGTCCCCAACCCCTACCATTGAAAGCTATCTGTCACCTCCTACAGCACATCTCAACCGGGCTGTCACGCTGTTGTCATACATGGTCCTGCACTAATCTAACATAACTTTTCAAGCCACTCGAGACGACTTCCTCATACACCCAACCACAGTTCCTCCCTTGGCAACCCTGTCATAAAAGCTTTCTCCAAAATCCACAAAGACGGCAGTGTAGCTCTTTCTGGACCATCTCTCTAATTACTTCTCCATCAGCAGTCTCAAAGCAAAAAAATCGCAATTCCATGGTGCTCTTCCTTGGCATTTGTGAAAAACCATACTGTTGTTCACACACTGTCCCACCTCCTGTCTGAGCCTAGCTTCCTTCCACAAACTCTCTCCCCAATCTTTCTTCATTGTGTGGCTTCATCAAACTTTATGGCCCCTGTAAGAGCCAACAAAACTCTGTACATCACCCTTCTTGCTTTTTTTAAAAATCGGTTACAAGTAAACTCTTCCCCTCCATTTCCTCCGGCATACTCTCAGTATTCACCAGAATTCCATTGAATAATCTAGTCAAAAAACACCACTCCCAGCTCTCCTAGACTTTTCCATATCTCAACCGGTATTATGTCATCAGGTCCCATGCCTTTCCGTTCTTCATCCTTTTCAAAGCTTTCCATCACGTCATCATTGCTAATCATTTGCCTACATCCTGTTCCACAATTTCTACGCCAATCCAACCTTTCTTTCCCTTTCATTTTCTACATTCATCAACTCCTCAAAAATAACTCCTTCCTCTTTCCCTCACCTTCTCCTAACCTGACAGTACATTTCCATTTCTATCCTTGATCACCCTGACCTGGCTGCACATCCTTTCCAGCTTCTATCTCTCTGTTCTCGGCCAGCAGATACAAAAACTTCTTCTCTCCTTTCCCTACTGTCTAAACCTGTCATTTATAAACCCATCGTAGGCACCTTTCTGCTTGGCCTTTGCTACCTCCCTATTTGCCCCCCTGTGCCGCATCTCCTTGTACTCCCTGCCTAACTCTCTTTAGTCCTGTCCCTGGTCCCATTTCTTCTTTGCTGACCCTCTTCCTTCTGAATAACCCTCCTGCACTTCCTTGTTCCACCACCAGGTTTCCTTGTCATCCTTTGCCTGTCCAGAAAGACCACACCCAGTACCTTCTACCTGTCTGTCTAAACTGTTACTGTTGCTGCTACTAAACCCAGTCGTATGGGAGCTTCTTTCCTATTCACCCAAAGCCTTTCTTCAGCTCCTCTCTGAACTCCTTACAAACATTCTTCCTTTCTCAACTTCCACCATTTGGTACCTCTGCTCTGCCTTTGTTTCTCTTCCCTTCCTCACCACCAGAGTCCATTTTGCACAACCACCATCCGATGCTGCCTAGCTACACTCCTCCCCAGGCCACTACCTTACAATCACCAATCTCTTTTAAGCAACCTCTTCTACAGTAGGATGTAGTCTACCTGTGTGCTCCTCCCTCCACTCTTATAAGTCACCCCCTATGCTCCTCCTTCCTTTTGGAAATATGTGTTAACCCACAGCCATTTTCCATCCTCTTTGCAAAAAAATCCACCACCATCTGTCCTTCTAGGTTCCTATCCTTAACACAAAAACCTGCCCATCACTTCCTCCATCTCCTTTATTACCTTCACCAAACATGGGACCATTGAAAATCTGCACCAATCACCAGGGTCTCCTCCTCCCTGGGAATGCCTCAACCACTTCATCTAACTCCCCCCAGAATCTCTCTCGTTTCTCCTCTAATTCACAGCCAACCTGTGGTGCATTAGCCACTAACAAACAACATTTCACCATTACATACACCCTCAATTTCCATCTTCGAGACATATATTACCCTATTCTGACACCCTTTCACACCTCAACGACTTTCTTTACATAGTCCTCCTTCAGGGGACCACACCACTCCTTTTCTCTTCCTATCCACACCATGGTAGAAAAACAGTTTAAAACCCTGCACCAATGCAATCGAGCCTTGCTACCCTTCCACTTTGTCCTCCTGCACACAAAAAAAACATCAACCTTTCTCCTCTGCATCATATCAGCCAGCTCCCTGGCCTTTCACTGTCATCGTTCCATACAATTTAGGGTTTGCTACCCTCAGTGCTTATAGTCTTGGCTGCTCCTGATTTCTCTCTGGTCTTCTCACACGCTTCCCTCCTCTTCGTCTTCGGCATAACAGTATTAGTCCAATTTTCCGCTGGTGCCTGTTTTGCTACCAGTACCAGTGGCGGTTCGTTGTTAACCCGGCCACAAACCGATCCGGGTATGGTGAAATTAATATGGAACTCGCATACTACTGATTTGGCAAATGTTTTTTTTTTACACCGGATGCCCTTCCTGACGCAACCCTCACCATTTTTTATCCGGGCTTGGACCGGCACTAGAAATACCCTGTCTGAGCAAACTAGCGGGGCTGGTTTCACACCATGATTACCATGATTTACAATTAAATTCTTTAAAAATCCTACAATGTGATTTCCTGGATTTTCATTTCTCATCTTGTCTCTCAAGTGTACGTATGATGAAAATTACAGACCTCTCTAATCTTTCTAAGTAGGAGAACTTGCACAATCAGTGGCTGACTAAATACTTTTTTTGGCCCACTGTAGCTAGATAAAACAGATAAATAGATTCATAAAAGCTAAAGTAACAAGCCTTTTTAAAATGTAGTGAGTAAAAAGTACAGATTTTACCTTTGAAATGTAGTGACATTTGAAAAGTTAAAGAAATAATCAAATAAAGTATAGATACCTAAAAATATACTTAAGTACAGTCACAAAGTACTGTACTTGTACTTTGTTACTTACCACCTCTGCATCTACATGTTACTTCATATATTTTTTATTCATTAACTTAATTTGGCAACAACATTTAACAGCAAAATAGTATGGCTGAGTTGACAAAATATTAGTATACTCCAGTATAAGGTGAGGCACCTGTTGTTAAGTGTTTTTAAATGTTTTGCCACATAAATGGCTTAATGATGTTCATTTTAACTCAGTGGTGTAGATAATCATTAAAGTACTAGGTGACTAAAATCATGTTAGACCTCGTTATATGATTATTCATAATTTCCATTTTGTTTACTACAGTCTACAAAGCAAGCATATTATTTTCAGTGTTTTTGAAAAAAAAAGTGCATTTTTCATAATTAGGTATAGGTGCCGCTCAGCAGGTGCTGACTAAGAAACATGCTTAATCAGAACAGATCTGAACTGAGCAGCACTTAAGCTTCTCCACTGCTGGATCTAATCAATGTCTTTCGGCAGCAGCAGTTAAACGATATATTCCTTAAGGAAAAGAGAGCAGAGCTGCTCTAATTTACTATAAATCTGCAATTACAATATTAGAACGTGAATACTAAATTAAGAGGGCTTCTTCTAATAGTCTGCACCTTGGAAGAGCGGTAATGCAGCATATGTAGCATTCTCAAAGGATTCGAAAACATCAAAATTGATAAATCAAAAGGATGAGCTTTCATGAATCACGTATTTATGCTTTTAAGAACCCTAGAGAGTCAAACTTGTTCGTGTTAATTGCATATTCGAACATACGGCACTGCTGAAGCTCAATGTAAGCAAAATGTTTTCTGCATTCTTTATGGGATTTTAATGAATATTTATTCCGTTTTATTCCCAAAGTTTGGTCATACTTAGACTAATTTTAGTGGAGTGTAGATTTCTGTATGAGCAAAACATTTGACAGACTTCCAAGTGAAACAAATTGAGCGTTAATAGGATGTTTTGTTAAAAAAAAACAATTTGTATTTCATATTCAGAACAAATGAAGTCTCCAGTGGACATTGAGTGGTGAATCTTCTAAGTCTCAATGAATGAACAAGCTGTACCAGTGGGAGTCCAGCCTCTGTTTCATAGTCAAAGAATTATAATAAGATGAGGCCTTGGTGTTGCTTTGCTTCAGTATTTGAGTTGTGCTTTCATATGCCACAATCTAAATGAAAGCCTGGTAAGAACTGAAGCAAAATATAAGAGGGTGGATAGGAGTAATGGAAGAGCGGAAAACTTTAACACAATTTCAATCAAACCAGTGGGAGAAGATAGTGATGAAAGTGAGGATAGGAAGTGACAGTACTCAGGGTTTCTGAGCATATCGGGATAGCTTGGAAGTGTGAGACAAATGCATTCTGAAACGTACCAGAGGACGTTTATTGAACTGGAACACGGCAGGCTGTGTGCTTGGCTGCCTGATCCTTGTTCTTAGGTTTCATTACTTATATTGGTTAATGGAGCTCTTTGAGATCAGGGCCAGAAGAAGAATGATCTTGGACTTTATACTTGAGACTTCAAATCATTAGCTAGTCCTGGAACACAATTCAGCAACTCTACTAGCTATGAAAGCTTTCCCACAAATTTCAGCAGTCACACAAAGTCGGCATTTTTTCATTTAAGCATATTGGCTCTTCTGTGATGTCAGGTAAAAACAGAAGTGCTTCATTCAAGCTTGGAATCAATATGTTATTGACTAAATAAGTTGCTCAAATTCAGTACAAGTGCACAGACATTTCAATGTCATTGTGTCAATGCTTGACTATGTAACCTTCAGGATTGTAAGACATTAAATAGAGAGGCGTTATCACAACCTTTTTTGGGTGTATTTACAATGTGGCCTATGGAAAAGAAAAGAGAAACAGACCTTAAAATAATGTGCATAGCTTTTTACACTCTTATCTCACATAAAATCCCTCAAGGAGAAATTCAATAGAAATTGTATTATATGTGCAGACCCCAGCATTGAGTGTATAATCGCGTAAATGTTATTGTATCTACTTTTCTTCAGTTAAGTTGGGTTATATTGGGGTCACTGGATACATGTCATTATAGATTGTGAAATTCAGTACATAGGCATTGATAAATACATATTGGAGTTGTATAAATGACCTTAAATAAATTACCTTAGCATCTTCGGAATAAAAGGTGCATGACTAAAAGGTGTTCTTATTGCATCGCCAGTCTCTTATTGCATTTAGTTTTTTACCTTCTTTTTTAACTTGTATTTTCATTTTGTATAGCAGGTCATTTGGGTAGCATTTTTTTTTCTATTTTCTATACAGCACTCAGAGGCACTACTAGGATGCTAATAACATCTTACAAAGTCCTTAGTTAGTTTGTTTTGAGTAACCAATAATTATGGAAACGATGATATGCAAACAAGCAAGAAAATAAATTTTTTGCATGCAAAGTTCAACAAAACTAATTTAATATAAACCTAAAAAGCAAAATAGTTTTAAAAGCTGTCTTTCTCTCTTTCTTTCAATGGCTAATCTTTTATGCTGGATGATTATGAAAAAAAATCCAGAAATAATTTTGTTTTACTCAACTAGTTAGGGGACATGCCTTATTTAAATATGCTACAGTCTGTGCTGTATGTGTTACTTTATGAGTGCAAGTATAAAAATTATATGATACTTGGCTTGTCTACTGAAACTGAGTAACTCAAAAGTGAATACAGAACAATAGGTTTAATTATACCACAGTTACTTTCGACTGCGCTGTTAAGAGTCGTGCTGATTTCCATTTGAGGGCATATGTGACTCGTGTTGGTCTGGGCATGCTCGAGCGCTTGTTAGCGTTGATTGCGCGATCGGCGACACCTGCTGGCGCGTGTATATAAGTGCGCTCTTGGGCTCAGTCAAGTGTCATGTCATTGTTTGACATTGGGACCTCGTCTGTCTCTGTTTGCTGAGTATTATGGTAAGCTGGTAGCTAGCGTTTTGTAGATCGTCAGCATTTGGCGGTCAGGAGGCTGCTGGTAACCGGTAGGGCTTAGACGTTAGTTACCGCAGTGGACTGTGGTAGCCTAGCGGTTAAGGTACTGGACTATGGACCAGGAGGTCCAGGGTTCAAATCCCACCTCTGCCAAGCTGCCACTGTTGGGTCCTTGAGCAAGACCCTTATCCCACAACTGCTTCGATTGTAAGACTGTACCAATTGTAAGTCACTCTGGATAAGGGCGTCTGCTAAATGCTGTAAATGTAAATGTAAGAGCAGGGCAAGTATTCCATTTTCGTTTCCCGGTTGCCGTCTCCTTGGCAGTGTTAGCCCACTTGCTGTGGCGAGGCGCGCCCTGCCTTCCACCCGGAGTTCGATCCTCAGCCACTGCATTTGTTTTTCTTTTGTTGTTTTATTTATTTTCATTTATTTATTTAGATTTTGGTTCACCATTTCCATCTGGAGCTAACTGCGATTGGGTCCATAAAATCCATTTAATTTTTATTTTCACGATTTGCCTGTTTTTATAATGGCGAATCCTAACATGTGTAATTTGATTGGCTGAGAGACATTCTAAGAGTGCCAGTACTGCACAATAATGGCACTCTGACCAAAGCTCTTCAAGTTTTACTCCACCACATAAACACGTATCCTAGCAACGATGCCAGATGTAATAAAGCAGCAATGTTATAATTATACAAGTCAAAGTCTGGCGAAATGAATTATAATGAGTTATTTTGAGTTTAAATTTGGAAGATGAAGCTATTAATGATCAGCCTGATACTTCCAAAGAGCCAAGGCTTTTTACCTTTACAAACAAAAATTTGGAAGAGCTGGAAAGGCCTAGAAACAAAGTCAGTAAAGTAAATTAAGCGCTCTGAGCTTTTATTATATTACCATTAATAGCTTCACCTTCCAAATGTATAATAACTATTCAAGTAAAGAAAATTATAACAGGGTCCTAGACTTGTTAAGACCTGAATCTCACTCAAATTTCCTTCTGCTGATGGAATAGTTTGTCTGAGTAGCAATCTGACCAATTTTATTTGCTGAATGTGAATAATCTTTCTTTTCAGTAAAGTAAAACATTTTTTTACTTTATTTGTGTTTATTTTCTGTATAATAAACAGTTATTTAGAAATGATTTTCCTCGACTGAAGGTTATATTCTGATGATGTTTTAGCATCAGCTATTTTTCCTTGTGGAATGTTGATAAACAGATCTTTTTTTCTGTCCTCTTGGTCTTTAAATCTGACAGTAAACGGTGGAAACGGAACTGTAGTATAATCACAATACTACACTCGAGGTTTGTGTTATAAAGTGCTAATCGTCGACCGCAGTACACCAGTGCCAGTATCTCACCTTATATCACTCCCTCTCGTGTATTATTGATTAATTAAAGGCACATGTGATATTTGTGTAGGATGCTTTCAAGAAAGGACAAGAATAGAAACGCTTTCTCTGTTTTCAAATGCTCCCATAAACTATTGATGGGGTTTAATGTTAGGTGATTGTGCAGGAAAGTCCATGACAGTCAGCAATTATTGCTCTTCTTTAGTCTTCAAGTAGTTGCAAAGCTTTGGGGTTTGTATTGGTTCATTATCCTGCTGCATTACGAATCTTTTTCACAAAGATACAAAAGGTAGTTTCACTAGACTCACTGTCCCTCTGTCACATGTGGGTAGAGAGGACGAGTGCAAGTGAAGGGTTTATTTATAGTGACAATGGTGGTGAAACAAAGCAAAACAGAATACAAAAACACTAAACATAGACAGAGGGCTAACAACTGGATAAAGACGTACAGTGTTATACAACAAAAGCCTAACGTGCTTATGCTAACAAAACCAAGGTGAAACAAAGCAAAACAGAATACAAAAACACTAAACATAAACAGAGGGCTAACATCCAGATAAAGACATATAGAGCTCTACAACAAAAGGCTAATGTGCTAAGGCTAACAAACAAAGAAGTACGGTGCTAACAAACAATGCTAAGTACAAACAGAATCTAAACAACAACCATGAAACAGGACTATGAACCAAGTCACAAGACAAATTTACAAAGAAACACTAAACCAAACAAAGACCAAGAAAGAAACCAGGCAGGGAGACAGGAGCAGAGAGACAGGAGCAGGGACTCCACATAGTGAGTGAAATGCCAGCTGAGGAAGTGAAGAAGAAATTAGTTATGTATAGAAAAAGCTACAGCAGGTTGAAACAGCCCCACCTGCTGTGGAAAGAATAAGAGAGTGAGTTAAATCAGAGCAATGCAAGCTGGAGGGCCCGCATCATCCTGACATAACACCCCTTCTAAAAGCGCAGCTCCGGAGCGCAAAGGACAGAAAAAGAAAGCAAGGAAGCAAGATAGACCGAGATTACCAAAAGAACAGAAGACCAAGGTGTACAGGGCAAGGGGCCAGAATAGCGGAGGTGTGGAGACAAGATTGATGAAATGGTACAGACACGGGGACACGACTGGACATGACGAACAGGAACACACAAAACGGATCCCGGCAGGCCAATGGGGAACCTGTGGCCATGGGGCCTTGCTCCCCACAGGAGTCCTTAGGGGTCCCGCACCCACACAGCTTATGGGCCAATTTCTCCCGGGCCAGAAAGTCTTGGTGGCTGCATCTAGAACTACAGGAGCCACCTGGAGAACAGGATGCCGCCCTGAAACTGGTGGAGGTAAAGTCTGCACGAAGCTGCTGTCGAAGTGTGTCAGCTTTGAGCTGCTGGCGAGTGAGAAAGGCTTTGAGCAGCTGGTGATCGGAGTCTCTGTTAAGCTGCTGGCGAGTGGGAAAGACTTTGAGCGGCTGGCGATCGGAGTCTCTGTCGAGATGCTGGCGAGCGGGAAAGGCTTGGAGCGGCTGGCGATTGGAGTCTCTGTAGAGCTGCTGGCAAGCGAGAAAGGCTTTGAGCGGCTGGCGATCGGAGTCTCTGTCGAGATGCTGGCAAGCAGGAAAGGCTTCGAGCGGCTGGCAATCGGAGTCTCTGACGAGCTGCTGGCGAGCGGGAAATCTTCGAGCGGCTGCCAATCGGAATCTCTGTCGAGCTGCTGGCGAGCAGGAAAGGCTTCAAGCGGCTGGCGATCGGAGTCTCTGTCGAGCTGCTGGCGAGCGGGAAAGGCTTCGAGCGGCTGCCGATCGGAGTCTCTGTTGATCTGCTGGAAAGCGGGAAAGTCTTCGAGCGGCTGGCGATGGCCGTCTTCGTCGAGCTGCTGGCGATGGGGGTCGCAGTTGAGGCTGCCCCTGGAATGACTGCCATTGTGACGGTCTCCAAAATGCCTGTGACAATCTCAGGCATTGCCGTTGTGACTGCTCTGGAACGGGCGTAGGTTCCTGACTGTTTCAGGAAATGACATCTTCTTGAGAGCCTCTTGAACTGACATCTTGACAGATTCTGGAACTGATGTCCCCTGGATGGACTCTGGGGCTGACGTCCCCTGGACGCACTCGGGAACGGACGTCCTTTGGACGATTTCTGGTACTGACTGACTGTGGTGCAGGCATCGACGTGACTGATCCTGGAAGAAGTGTCAACGTCGACATGACCGGCTCTGAAACAGACATCCTCTTGACCAACTCTGGGACAAATGTCTTCTTGACTGACTTTGAAACTGATGTTGTCTGGACAGACCCTGGAACCGACGTCTTCTAAGACAGACTCTGGAGTGGGTGGTGACACGGCAAGCTGTTGGGGCGTCGCCACGCCGGACTGTTGGGGAATCGATGTGGCAGACTGTGTGGTAGATGGTGGTGAATCGGCCCATACCCGGCGACTTTGAGACTCCGCAGAGTGGGCCACTCCCAGGACCTTAAGTGTCCCCAAGATGAGCCATCGCTGACTCTTCCACAAACTGTCGGGCAAACTCCACTCTTCCCTGGGCAACACCTAGTGCTACCAAGACCTCCTGTAGAGCCCGCTAGACCTCCATCATGGCCCGGAAGGCTGGGGTCAGCCGCAGGCAGGCAGCAGCAGGCATCTCAGTGGAACCAATGGACTTTGACTCCGGCTTAGCCCTGGAGATGACCGGACCCTTTGAACGGCCGGCCAGTGGAGGATCTAAAAGAAGTCTGGCAAGCCAAGGCTGATGGCTGGCATAAGGAGGCGCCAACGTGGCGCTAGCTGGGGTGGACTCTGGATTTGAGCCATCGAGTGTGGCTCTCGGTGTGGAACTAGCGAGTGTGGGCTCCGGCATGCAGCTAGCGAACGTGGACCTCGGCATCGAGCTAGCAAGCATGGACCTTGGTGTGGAATAGCGAACGTGGGCTCCAGCGTGCAGCTAGCAAGCATGGAGTCGAGGTAGTGAGCGTGAGTTCCAGCGTGGAGATGGAGACCTAGCCATCACCATGTCTTGAGACATCTTGAGGCATGTCTTTAAGACACGTATCTATTACAAAAAATACAACAAGGTATTAATATGCCAAACAAAAAACAAAAATTAAGTCATGCCTTGTCTTCAAGACATACAAAATTATTACTTCCATGTTTACTTCCATGTCTCAAGACAGAGAGATGTCATTCATTCAGTCCTAAGATGTCTTGAGACGTTTTTGTATAAAAAAAGTCTCAAGACATCTTATCTAGGCCTGTCTTAAGACACAGTGATAGCTGGGTATGCATATAAAGTTTCATTTGATTCTGGCAACTCTCTCTTAGTGATTTTTTTTTTGTCAGTGAGTATATTTATTTAATATAATTTATTTTGTGAAATTAATTTTCAAAACACATCTACAAAACACATTGCTACATTCCTTCAGCTTGCATCCATCTTGTTTAGCTCCCCCTGCTTTCTCCTTCCAACCCAGCAGGTGGGGCTGTAGCCACCTGCTGGTCTGTCTCCTATATATACCCCGCTTCCTGTGCACTTCCTTGTCTGGCTTCTTCACATTGTGGTTGTCCTTGGCTCCTCCATCCTCGGAATTGGAGATTTCCTGTCTGGCCGTAACCCTCCGAGGCACGAAGGCTGGACCCTCCCGTGCAGCCAGGAGGCGCCACCGGAAGCGGAGGCCCACGCCCGCTGACTCAGTGCCTAAACGCACGTCCGCTTGCTCAGTACCTGAGCCCACGCCCGCTACCTCAACGCCGATGCCTGCGCTCGCTAACTCAGCATGTGAGCCGACGTACGCTGACTCGACCCTGGAGCCCACGCCCGCTAGCACCACGCCTGCATCTCCATGCACTGCCCACCAGCCCTGGTTACAGCTAGCTTGCCACGTGCTGGATCCCCCTTCTCGCCAGCTGTTCGAGAATCCCCTGGGTCAAGCAGGATTCATCACTCTACAGCCCCACCCGCATGCCCGCATCCCCATGTTTGCTCCTGACCCCCGCTCACCTGGCCATGGCTCAGATCCAGCAGGTACTTCAAGGGGTCTTGGGATCAGTACGGACTGCCCGAGAGGCAGTGGGATATGTGGTGCAAATTGCGGAGACGCTTGGGCAGGAGAGTCTTATTGTGGACTTACGGGCTGTGCTGGGAGGTGTGGACTCTGCAGTGACAAAGGGACTCGCAATAGCTGGATCATGGCCCGTCTCACCACCCTCTCTTCCAGAGGCCGTCGGCTCCAGTGAGGCCCCTCCAGAGGCCGTCGGCTCCAGTGAGGCCCCTCCAGAGGCCGTCGGCTCTAGTGAGGCCCCTCCAGAGGCCGTCGGCTCCAGTGAGGCCCTTCCAGAGGCGGTCCAGAGAGCGCCCGCCCCGGAGGAGGTCCAGAGAGCGCCCGCTCCGGAGGAGGTCCAGAGCACATCATCTGCCTCTGATCTGGAGTCGTGCCCTGCTTCCGGCCTCCCACCACCCACCCGGGTTCGTGATGAGGGCTTCACTCACCAGCAACCCCGCTTGCCAGCATCCCGACGGCGACCCCGCTCGCCAGTTGCTCGGCGGCGACCCCTGCACAGGTCAACGCTGCCCCTGGATCTCCTACAGACTCCAGGTCATTGACCGAACCCCCCTGGTGGAGGACAAAGCCTCCTCGCCTCTCAAGGTGGCATCCTGCACCTCGGGTGGTTTCTGCAGCCACCAGGACTTTCTGGCCCAGGACTTATGGGCATAAGGGGTTCTTTAGGACTCCGTACGAGAGTCCAAACCCATGGACCAGAACTGTGCCTGTGTGGCCTGTTAGGCCTGTTTCCCTCCCCGTGTTGTCCCCAGTTATGCTGAGTTTCCTGTCCTTCCCTCCTCTGTTCTGGCCCCCTACGTTGTTCTTGTCCGTGTTATGCTCTGCTCCCTTGGGTTAGTCTGGGTCTGTCCTGTTTCCTAGCTTTCTCTTTTTTTCCTGTCCTTTGCATTTCGGAGACACGCCTTCAGCTTGCATCCATCTTGTTTAGCTCCCCCTGCTTTCTCCTTTCAACCCAGCAGGTGGGGCTGTAGCCACCTGCTGGTCTGTTTCCTATATATATACCCCACTTCCTGTGCACTTCCTTGTCTGGCTTCTTCACATTGTGGTTGTCCTTGGCTCCTGTTCCTTCGCTCCTCCATCCTGGTTTGTCCTCTTAGCTGTCTCTTTGTGTCTTTAGTCTCTGTTCCTCTGTGTTCTTAGTATTTAATAATTGTCTTAGCTTTAAGTTGTGTTTGTGTTCAGCATTGTTTCTGTGTATTAGCATTAGCCTTGTTTGCTTTGTTTGTCACATGTTAGCTTATTGTCTTTTTAGCTTGTTAGCCTGTATTTTGTGTTATTGCATGTTGATTGTCCCCTTTCTTAGTTTAGGTTTGTTTGTGTATATCACTATGTTCACTATACATTCTACTTTGAATGTATTGCATAGTAACTACAGACATTGTGCAATACATACAGTGGGGAAAAAAGTATTTAGTCAGACACTGATTGGCTCAGTAAAAAGCATTTCAAGGTCCTGGAGTAGCCTAGCCAGCCTCCAGAACTCAACCCTATAGAAAATCTGTGGAGGGAGTTGAAATTCCGTGTTGCCCAGCGACAGCCCCAAAACATCACTGCTCTAGAGGAGATCTGCATGGAGGAATGGGCCAAAATACCAGCTACGGTGTGTGCAAACCTGGTGAAGACTTACAGGAAACGTTTTGATTTCTGTCATTGCCAACAAAGGTTATGTTACAAATTATTGAGTTGAACCAAATTTATTGACCAAATACTTATTTTCCACCATAATTTACAATTAAATTCTTTAAAAATCCTACAATGTGATTTCTTGGATTTTTTTCTCATTTTGTCTCTCATAGTTGAAGTGTACCTATGATGAAAATTGCAGACCTCTCTCATCTTTCTAAGTAGGAGAACTTGCACAATCAGTGTCTGACTAAATACTTTTTTGCCCCACTGTAGATCACATTAGTATCTGCTTTTCAGTTGTAATTCATTTGAACGCTCAGTTGGCTTTTTGGAAATTAATTTCAGTCTTGCTAAATGACACTAATGGTGCTAAATGAATCGATCTGCAATAACTTTGCCCTGTATGTTGCACCCTCGGGTAGGAATGCCTGAAAATATATTCATTAAGCAAAGTCTGCATGTTAATTTGCACAGTTGAAAGACACAATGCTCCACAGAGCTTATTAATAAATTAGATAGCACTTGAGATTGAAACTGAAGAAGAATGGGCACCTTTAACACTATGGCGGAATTGTTGATATAACTTATTCAGTAAGAACCTGGATCTGATAATGACAGTTATTATATTTCAGAGGTTCTTTGATATTATTTATTCAAAATTCATGAATAACTGGAGGCACTTTCCAAAGTTTCCAAAAGTGTGTATTGACTAATGCGTTGGGATCAGGACAAGTTTATAATTTTCTTTTTGTAATCACTTGATTTGTTTAAGACTTTCACAAAATCTACACGTTTGCATTATGCCTTGAATCTTTACTGAACTTCTCTAGGTGCTTTTCTCAGCGCAAATTTTCAGCATGACTTGAAAGCTGACTGTTTGAAATAATGCCTGCACCTTAGTCAAACGCATCTAAGCAGATCATCCATCCCTCAATGATTAGTCAGAGAAACAGTTTCGCAGTCTATGTCATTATGCATAATGCAGATTTCACAGTTGTTTAACATGCAATAATGTGCCTCTGGACATAAAATGATATAGTCATGGACTTATAAGCTTGGAAATAATCATGGGATCAAAATGACCCAGTCTTACAAAAGATAAGTATATAAATATTTAATGCTAATAAGAATATATCAACATTTTTTTCTTTAAAACAGTGTTGGCTATAAAATGCACATTTGAAAAATGTATTTGTAGTCTTCCCTAAATTCTACACTGAATGTTTCCGCATCTAGATTGCTGCTGTAGGATTTTTAAATAATTTAATTGTAAATTATGGTGGAAAATAAGTATTTGGTCAATAAATTTGGTTCAACTTTGTAACATGACCTTTGTTGGCAATGACAGAGGTCAAACATTTCCTGTAAGTCTTAATACAATTTTCTATGGTGTTGAGATCTGGAGACTGGCTAGGTCACTCCAGGACCTTGAAATGCTTTTTATGGAGCCACTCCTTCATTGCCTGAGCGGTGTGTTTGGGATCATTGTCATGCTGGAAGACCCAGCAACCTTCCATCTTCAATGCTCTCACTGATGGAAGAGGTTTTGGCTTAAAATCTCACGATCCATGACCCCGTTCATCCTTCTCTTATCACAGAACAGTCGTCCTGTCCCCTCTGCAGAAAAACAGCCCCAAAGCATGAGGTTTCCACCCCCATGCTTCACAGTAGGTATGGCGCAATTCAAAATTCTTCTTCCTCCAAACACGGCGAGTTGAGTTTTTACCAAAAAGTTCTATTTTGGTTTCATCTGACCACATGATATTCTCCCAATCCTCTTCTGGATCATCCATATGCTCTCTGGTAAACTTCAGACGGGCCTGGACATGTACCGGCTTAAGCAGGGGGACACACTGGCACTGCACGATCCGAGTCCCTCTTGGCGTATTGTGTTACTGATGGTAGCCTTGTTACTTTGGTCCCAGCTCTCTGAAGGTCATTTATCAGGTCCCTCTGTGTAGTTCTGGGATTTTTGCTCACCATTCTCATGATCATTTTGACCTTGTGTGAAAATCTGATGATGTTTTTGGTCATATTTATGCAGAAATCTAGAAAATTCTAAAGGGTTCACAAACTTTCAAGCACCACTGTATGGTGGAAATTGAGTTAACATATTACAGGTGTTGAATAATCAAACACTGAACAGCAAGAATGTTATCGATAAACCCCTGTTTTACCTGCTTATACGAATTACATTGGCTTTCGTTGTGTTCCGGGGTAACTAATGAAGTGGCCAATGTTTGAGTGCTGTCTTTAGAGGTATTAATAGGTGTGTCCTTGATTGGCCAATCTATTGTGAAATTGATATATTCTCATAACAAATATTTACTCAACTGATTAATAAACTTATAAACCAATAATAATAATAGTAATAATAATAATATGAAAATGAGTGGGGGTTTTTTCTCATTAAAATTTTCATTTCATTTTCATTTTTGTGGTCATCCAGAATTACTTACAAATGTGCATACAGTTGAAAGTGTCATGATGCAAGTACTGGAATAGTCTATAGATATTAAACTCCAAATCAGAAAGAAATGGTATAGTATGGACAATGCAAGTCCAAAAAAACAACAAAAAAATCCTGGAGTGTTTCTCACATTTACATTGACCTTTTTTCATTGCAGACAATATGGCCCCAAGATATTTTAAGTTTTGTCTGGTCAACTTCATTTCATTTGTTAAATTCCATTCCTGTGTTTCAGGCCTGCAACACATAAAAAAAAAGTTGGTACAAGGGCAGTTACAAGTAGTACAACTAGAGTTCCAAGGGTTACTAAAGAGGTAAAAAAAAAATGCAGTCATGTTTTGGTACCAAAGCAGTATTCCTGAAAAGCTGAGTCTTTGAGAAACAAATATGGGTAGAGTATCTCCTGTTGTCAAAAAACGTGTGAAACATTATTGAAATGTTTACAAACAATGTTCCTCTAAGAAAGACTGGAAAGGCTTTACATATTTCTCCCTCTATAGTACATAATATCATTAAACGATTCAAGGAATCTGGAGGAATTTCAGTGCATAAAGGGCAAGCGCACAAGCCTAAACTGAACTCCTGTGATACAACAAAAGTATATCTTCAGTATAAAGAAGTTATACAGTGGGTTGTTTGAATTCGTGTGGGAATCTTATTCCCACAATGAGGAGCTAAGACACTAAAACATCGAGATCTGGCCTTGGGGGCATGGTTTGATCTCAGTGAAGGATGTTCCAGACACTCTGAAGCCTAAGGCAAAGAATCAAGGAATCTTGATAACATGGAGCAGATACCTTTGAGGCCTGGGAAGCTAGGACAGAACTTTTGCATTTGATGCTGGCCGCAGTGGAGTGATCTCAGTCAATGAGTGACGAGAGAAAACTTTGGCAGCTTGTGAGCCAGACAGGCAGCAGCATTCTGAATGCTCTTTACTAGAGCAATGGAACATGAAGGCAGACCAGCTAACCAATAATCAGGCCTGGTAATGATGAGGGTGTATGAGGATCTGAGCCATTTCTGTGGTGAGAAAAGGACATTCTGGTGTTACGCAGAAGAAACCTGCAATATCCCCAGTTTAAATGTGTAAGTGCAATCTTAGTCTTTGCTTAAGTGCTGAGTCACCAAGAATCTTCATTCACCAAGCTAGAGACACTGACTGGTTAAGGACCTTGATTAAGAACCCAGCACTGAAGGCTTGGTGGAACTGGGAGCTGTAATATACCAGCTCATAACCAACTGAATAGTATCCAAGAAATTGAATCAGTTCATCTGGACATAGATTTTATTGGAGAAACGTTTCGTCACTCATCTAAGTGACTTCTTCAGTCTCAGCAGTTGGAAAACTTCCCCAATCTTATATACAGCACGTTGCATAACGACTGGTACCAGCACCCATTACATAAACAATGGGACGGTGATCAGTTTAATATGGCAGATTTACATAGCCATAACGACAATGGCCACGTGTGCCATTCACACATGATTGGGGAAGGGCTGCGATGGCTCCATTGTAAGATGGTGAGAGGTGTACTCTGAGGCCCCCTCCTCGGTTCAGGGATGGATGTCCCTTTTTACAAAAATGGCTTCTTTTACCCCACGTTCAAACCATCGTTCCTCCCTATCAAGGATCTGCACGTCTTCATCTTTGAAAGAGTGGCCACTGGCCTGTAGGTGGGTGTAAACCGCCGAGTCCTGACCTGATGAGGTAGCTCTTCTATGTTGTGCCATCCGTTTCGCCAGTGACTGTTTGGTTTCCCCGATGTACAATTCCTGGCAATCCTCCTGGCACTTCACAGCGTACACTACATTACTCTTTTTGTGCTGGGGACCCGATCCTTGGGATGGACCAGTTTCTGGCGTAGCGTGTTTCGGGGTTTGAAAGCCACTGAGATGCGGTGTTTGGCAAATATGCGTCTCAATTGTTCCGATGTTCCTGCCACATATGGAATCACCACTGGTTTACGCTTAGACTGCAGTTGTTGTTCTCCTCTCGTCGATCTGCTGGAGCACTATTTGGGCGTCTTACCGGCTTTGACAAAGGCCCAATTCGGATAACCACATTTGCCCAGGGCCTGCTTAATGTGAGATTTCTCTCCATCCTTGGCCGCCCTGTCAGTGGGGACGCTGTCTGCTCGGTGGTACAGTGTCCTGATGACTCCTAGTTTGTGCTCCAGTGGATGATGAGAGTCAAACCTTAAGTACTGATCGTATGTTCACCAGGGAGGATGTGAAGAACGGCAGATTAGCCTTCTTGGAATGTGAGGTGTGATTGGGATGGGGGACGATTGAAAAGCGATTTTACCGTAAGCCCACCACATGACGGATCAGTACTAAGTTTGGACCCCATCATCCACTGGAGCAAACTAGGAGTTATCAGGACACTGTACCACCGAGCAGACAGCGTCCCCACTGAAACAGCGGCCAAGGATGGAGAGACAAATCTCATTAAGCAGGCCCCCTGGGCAAATGTGGGGTTATCCGAATGGGCCCTTTGTCAAAGGCCGGTAAGACGCCCAAACAGTGCTCCCGCAGATCGACCGAGGAGGAGAGGAACAAACAACCGCAGTCTAAGCGTAAACCAGTTGGTGATTCCATAGTGGCAGGACAACATCTGAACAATTGAGACGCATATTGCCAAAACACGAGTCTCAGTGGCTTTCAAACCCCAAAACACGCTACGCCAGAAACTGGTCCACCCCAAGGATCGGGTACCCCGCACAAAACAGGAGTAATGTAGTGTAGCTTTGTTTTTTGAAAGTGCCGGAGAGGATTGCCAGGAACTGTAACGGGGAAACCAAAACCAGCATGGCGAAAACGGATGGCCAACATAGGAGAGCTACCTCATTCGGTCGGACTCTGCGGTTTACACCCACCACAGGCCAGTGGGACACTCTTTCAACGATGAAGACGGCAGATCCTTGATAGGGGAGGAACGATGGTTGTAAGTGGGGTAAAAGAAGCCATTTTTTGTAAAAAGGGAACCGTCCATCCGAAACCGAGGAGGGGGCCTCAGAGTACCACCTATCCACCATATTACAATGGGAGCATCGCAGACCTCCCCGTCCTGTGTGAAGGGCACAAGTGGCCATGGTCGTTAATGGCTATGTAAATCTGATATAAAAAACTGACACCCGGGTCCCATTGTTATGTAATGGTGCTGGTACCAGTCGTTATGCAACGTGCTGTATATAAGATTGGGGAAGTTTTCCAACTGCTGAGACTGAAGAAGTCACTTAGATGAGTGACGAAACGTTTCTCCAATAAAATCTATGTCCAGATGAACTGATTCAATTTCTTGGATTTTCTTACCTGGATCATTGAGCATGCATCAAGACAACTGAATAGTAGCTCAGAACCTTAACCACTGTGAACAAGTGTTTCCAAAGTAGGGAAAATGCAATAGTTAGGACTGAAAAGCCAGTCTCGGCTAAAAAGCTGAGATTACTGCATCAGTTTCTTCCAGATAATCTGAATTAAATTGCCCCTGACCTGGAGTAAATGTGAATGTCCATTTGCATTGTTAGCAACCTGTAACAAAAGTCATTAGTGTTGAATAGAGCGTCCTGGAGGTTTAGGTGAGATCACACTAAACCCTCCATTACCATTCTACTTGCTCCCCTGAGGGGCTGCAGTGTAATTACAGTGATCTGCATGAGGAACTCTGTCTGTACTTACTTATTTAAACCTGCTGCACATTTTACACTACTGGATAAGGAGTTTAAACAGTTGTTTCATATCTTCATATTGTTTTAGGAGATTGCCTCTGTTTTGATGGGTACATGAAAGATCCTGTTCACAAGCATCTCTGCATTCGCAATGAGTGGGGCCCAAATCAAGGGTGAGTATGCTGAGTTAGTGATTTTTATGCCCTGTTTTTACAGGCTTTTATTGATGATTAGTGATTGATGCACAAAATGTACAGTGGGGCAAAAAAGTATTTAGTCAGCCACTGATTGTGCAAGTTCTCCTACTTAGAAAAGTGAGAGAGGTCTGTAATTTTCATCATAGGTACACTTCAACTATGAGAGACAAAATGAGAAAAAAAAATCCAGGAAATCACATTGTAGGATTTTTAAAGAAGTTAATTGCAAATTATGGTGGAAAATAAATATTTGGTCAATAAATTTGGTTCAACTCAATAGTTTGTAACATAACCTTTGTTGACACTGACAGAGGTCAAACATTTCCTGTAAGTCTTCACTTGGAGATTGGAGTCTGACAGTTTGAGGCTGTGGACAGGTGTCTTTTATACAGATAACGAGGTCAAACAGGTGCCATTAATACAGGTAACGAGTGGAGGACAGAAGAGCTTCTTAAAGAAGAAGTTACAGGTCTGTGAGATCCAGAAGTCTTGCTTTTTTGTGGGTGACCAAATACTTACTTATAAGTAGGAGAACTTGCACAATCAGTGGCTGACTAAATACTTTTTTTGCCCCACTGTATATAATCCAAGTGCTATCAGCTATTTCAGTGTATCATTTGCATATATGTGTTGACAGTATTGTGCAAAAGTCTTAGGAATTCCATATTTTTCAATTTTGTTTTAGTTTTAATGGTCACTGCACTTTGTAGTTCTTCTGTTTCTCTACATACTTTTATTAGTCCCCTTTACTCTGTTCTCTAATGGTCAGGACCCCCACAGTACCAGCACAGATCAGGTATTATTTGGGTGGTGGATCATTCTCAGCACTGCAATGACACTGATGTGGCAGTGGTGTGTTAGTGTGTGTTGTACTGGTATAATTGGATCAGACACAGCAGTGCTTCTGGAGTTTTAAATCACTATGTTCACTCACTGTGCACTCTATTAGACACACTTACCATATTTCTGCACCTTGCAGATGTAAAGTCAGAGACAGCAGCTCATTTGTTGCTGCAAAGTTTGTGTTAGTCATCCTCTAATCCTTCATCAGTGCTCACAGGATGCTGGCACAGGATGCTAGTGGCTGGAAATGTTTGGCTGGTGGACTGTTTTCAGTCCAGCAGGGACACTGAGGTGCTTTAAAACTCCAGAAGCACTGCTGTGTATGGTCCACTCGTGTCAGTGCAACACACACTAACACACCACCACCACAGAAGTGTCAGTGCAGTGTTGAGAATGATCCACCAATCAAACAGTACCTGATCTGTGGTGGTCCTGTGGGGGTCCTGACCATTACAGAACAAAGTAAAGGGGGTTAAGGATGTATGCAGAGAAACAGATGGACTACAGTCTGTAATTGTAGAACTACAAAATGCAGTGACCACTAAAACTGAAATAAAGAATAAGCAGAATATACACTGAAAATATAGAATGCCTGACTTGTGCACAGTACTGGATATTGGTCATTTCACATTTCATACATAATGTGCGAAGGGAATGGTTTGAGCCTAACAATTGTTATTGGACTACTATAGACCAGAGGAAGTATTCTGTAGAGTTATTATTAAAGACAGACAGAGAAGACTGCTATGTTAAATACATATGATTTTAAATCATTACAAATAAAATTTTTATTAAAAAGAGAGAGACAGTTTATATTCTGCAAATTGGGACTTTTGGTGGTGCCACGGTTGAGGTACTGGTCTGGACTAGAAAGTCTAGTGATTAAACACCTCTACCAAAATACCTCAAACCACAACTGCACATTGTACGATTGGATCAGTTAAAGGTCACTCTGGATCAGCATTTGCATATAAATGAATCTATTACATGTATGTTTCTTATAGCCTCCACCGATTAATTTTCTGTGGCTAATCAGTACAAATGTACATAAATAATTTTCATATGCTAAATCTAGACAAAGTTTTCCAGCATTATTCCACTTATATGGAAGAAACACAACAGGTGATGCCAGATGTGCCAAAAAAAAAGACGTAAATATTTCAGGTCTTCGATACAAAAACCTTAAGAGATGCTGAGCGGATGGCATTGGTTTCCTAAAGCCAATTTTCTAGCAACCTCTTAAGACTTTGGGACCTTTTTGTTAAGTGAACTTAAAATGTGAAAGAATGATCAACATCTGAGTGAGAAAAGACTAAAATAAAACTAGTTGCATTGACAAAATCTGTTTTGGGGGTGTTTAAAGATGTTTGGGGCTAATTAGATTTCACCCTTGTCAATGAGTGTTTCACATGCTCTCATCAGAAATGTGAGGTGCTGCTCTAGAGAGGTGTGATTAAAGCTTAGAGGTGAGGAGAACTATGGAGTTTTAATTGGGACCAAAATGGGAGTGATGATGTTCAAGATGGATCTGCTAATTAGAATTCCGATTGGTACTATCAGGAAGATCGGCACTCGAGATACAGTACTTATCCTCATTGGGTAGCATGCTGTGAACATGTGAACATTATTTAATTGGCACTAACATCCTGGGGATAAAAGAGGAACACCAAGGCCAATAAAGCAATTTATAAGTTTTAAAGTGCCAAAATATTTTCCTGTGAAACTTTTAACTTTCAACTTTTACTTTATTTTATCGAAATGGTATGACCGAAATGGATGTTAACTGGACCATTGTCACATGGTAGTTTAGATAACTTGCACATATTGTTTTATTATAAACAATAATAATAATTAAAACACAATATGAAAACATTTGGTGCAGTACTGTACTGTACAATACAATAATTCTTATATTTGTATCTTTAATCAAATTTGAAACACTCACTGAAAACTAAAACAAAAAAGACAGTAGCACAGTAATATGTTTTTTGTAGTGCAATTCTCTGTTCTGTCCACAGGTGTCACAAGGGTTTGCTCTTACTAATTCTCTGTCATTCAGACGTGAATTAGCTGTATATAAGACAGATTTATGACCATATGATCAGATGGACAATGCCTCTTCTTGCACTGGTGAAACTTTCAGATAAAGGATATTTCACTGGACAAAAAAAAAAACACTTTTTGCTTGTGAAATTATCCTGAGATTCCCAGTATAACAGACAGACAGACAGACAGTTAGTTGTTTAGTTTAGTTAAAAAGAAAGATCTGTCCAGGTCAAGACAACAAAAAGAGCAAAAAGAAAACTGATAGAGCTGTTCAGGTACACAAAGCAAAACTTACATCAATACCAAAGACTTGTAGGTAACTCTACTTGATATATAGTGGGGCAAAAAAGTGTTTAGTCAGTCACTGATTGTGCAAGTTCTCCGACTTAGAAAGCTGAGAGAGGTCTGTAATTTCCATCATAGGTACACTTCAACTGTGAGAGACAAAATGAGTAAAAAAAATCCAGGAAATAACATTGTAGGATTTTCAAAGAATTTAATTGTAAATCATGGTGGAAAATAAGTATTTGGTCACCCACAAACAAGCAAGATTTATGGCTCTCACAGATCTGTAACTTCTTCTTTAAGAAGCTCTTCTGTCCTCCACTTGTTATCTGTATTAATGGCACCTGTTTGACCTCATTTTCTGTATAAAAGACACCTGTCCACAACCTCAAACAGGCAGACTCCAAACTCAAGACCAAAGAGCTATCGAAGGACACCATGAAGAAAATTGTAGACCTGCACCAGGCTGAGAAGAGTGAATCTACATTAGGCAAGCAGGTTGGTGTGAATAAATCAACTATGGGAGCAATTGTAAGACATACAAGACCATTGATAATCTCCCTCGATCTGATTCCCCATGCAAGATCTCATCCCGTGGGGTCAAAATAATCATGAGAACGGTGAGCAAAAATCCCAGAACTACATGGAGGGACCAAGATAACAAAGCTACCATCAGTAACACACTACTCCGATAGGGACTCGGATCCTGCAGTGCCAGGCATGTCCCTGCTTAAGCCAGTACATGTCCAGGCCCGTCTGAGGTTTGCCAGAGAGCATATGGATGATCCAGAAGAGGATTGGGAGAATATCATGTGGTCAGATGAAACCAAAATAGAACTTTTTGGTAAAAACTCAACTCGCCGTGTTTGGAGGAAGAAGAATTCTGAGTTGCACCATACCTACTGGGAAGCATGGGGGTGGAAACATCATGCTTTGGGGCTGTTTTTCTGCAGAGGGGACAGGACGACTGATCCGTGTTAAGGGAAGAATGAACGGGGCCATGTATCGTAAGATTTTAAGCCAAAACCTCCTTCCATCAGTGACAGCATTGAAGATGGAACGTGGCTGGCGCTTCCAGCATGACAATGATCCCAAACACACCACCATACGCAATGAAGGAGTGGCTCCGTAAAAAGCATTTCAAGGTCCTGGAGTGGCCCTAGCCAGTCTCCAGACCTCAGCCCCATAGAAAATTTGTGGAGGGACTTGAAAGTCCGTGTTACCCCAAAACATCACTGCTCTAGAGGAGATCTGCATGGAAGAATGGGCCAAATACCAGCTACAGTGTGTGCAAACCTGGTGAAGACTTACAGGAAGCGTTTGACCTCTGTCATTGCCAACAAAGGTTATGTTACAAAGTATGAGTTGAACCAAATTTATTGACCAAATACTTATTTTCCACCATAATTTACAATTAAATTCTTTAAAAATCCTACAATGTGATTTCTTGGATTTTTTTTTCTCATTTTGTGTCTCATAGTTGAAGTGTACCTATGATGAAAATTACAGACATCTCTCAGCTTTATAAGTCGGAGAACTTGCACAATCAGTGGCTGACTAAATACTTTTTTGCCCCACTGTATGAGTAAATGCACACCATTATACTGTACAGTGTTGCTTGAACAAACATGATCTGCATGCAAGAGTTATCAGTAGAAAAAAATAACTGTAATCTCCTCAAGAATATCAATATCTGAAGCATGCAACACAGCATACAAATACGTCAGAGGCTTTCTGGAATCAAAAGCCATGGTTGAAACAAAGATTAAACAGTTTCAATAAAATCGATAAAGTAGTATTTGGAGGAAATAAGCTGAAGCACTTTCAAAAGAACACCTTGCGAACTATGGTGTTTTAGTGGTGCATGGCAGGACTGTGTGGGACTGTGGTAGCCTAGCGGGTAAGGTATTGGACTATGGACCAGAAGGTCCAGGGATCAAATCCCACCTCTGCCAAGCTGCCACTGTTGGGTCCTTGAGCAAGACCCTTAACCCACAATTGCTTGGATTGCAAGACTGTATCAATTGTAAGTCGCTCTGGATAAGGGCGTCTGGTAAATGCTGTAAATGTAAATGTAAATGTAAATGTAGTGGTGTGTGGTTCTTGGAAACATTTTGTTTTTAGAGGGAAGAATGGATTCTACTAAAGAGTCACAAATTCTGAAAGCCAATGTCTCACAGTAAAGAAACTAAAACTGAAAAGCGTTGGATATTACAATAAGGCAATGCTTCAAAATCAACCTTGAACTACTTCAGTAATTGAAAGATTAAGGTTTTTGACGTGACCTTCACAGTTCCAAGAGTTGAATATTATTTAAAGTATGTGGCTAGATCTTAAACATGCTGTGTACAGAAGATGACCAGAGAATATTTTCAAACTACAAACACTCTGCAAGGACAGATGGGGAAAACTTCCTAAAGCACAGTTACAAAGACTTTTAGCTGCTACAAAGGATGCTCACAGAATGTGATTTCTGCCATAACATCGTACTAAATAATAACTGGCGGTATAAACTTTTGAACATGTCACATTTTTTTGTTTATTCTTTTTCCCCCCGACATATTCAATTCAGCACACAAAAATAATGGCACATTAAATTTGCAGAAATAAATCAAGTTTGTGTCTGGCAGAGGTTGCAGTGACTTAATTATCCTTTAATCAAGAGAACATGTGATTTGAAAATAATTATGTCTAAATCCCTAGTCAGCAAAAAGAGTAGTAACTGAAGAAATACCTAGGAGCTGTACCCAGCAACACAGCGATGCAGATTTTCAGCTGGCTTTGAAAGGAGGAGAAAACATGAGTAAATCTGCCCACCACATTTTTGTTTTTGTGCCAGCTTCATATGTAATCCACAAGGTTTTACTAGCACAATGCAGCATTCCTCCATACAGAACAGCTTCAGCTCTGGAATGTTGATGGACATGACCCAAATGCTCATGAAATTCAGTTCACGGACAGAAGTCATGATATTTTCATTTGCTGGTATAATTCATAATTCATTGTTTTGTCAATGATGGCAAGTTGTTCTGGCACAGGTGCATCAATAAGCTATGGCTTTCTCTTTGTAACTCTGCTGTTCACACCATTGTTGGTCAGTAGTCTCCTGTTGGTGGGCTCATGAATAGTAACATTAGCCAGTGTGAGAGAAGCCTGTAGTTGCTTAGAAATTATTTTCTGATTGCACAGACTATGCTGTCGTACATGCCTTGCTCTTGGAGAGGTCTTTGTTGGTCGAAAAACTCCTGAGGAGGGTAACGATGGTCTTGAATTTCCTCAGTACATTATTTCAGTACATAATCTGGGTGACTGGTTTGGTGGAGGTAAAACTCTTTAGAGGTGGCTTTACAACCTTTTCCTGCCTAATGAACATCAACAGTCCTTCTACTGTGGCCCTCAGAAATCTCCTTTGCTAATGTCATGATAAACGTCCACAAATATATGTTGTAAAGATCAGACTTTGATAGATTCCTCCTCTTTAAATACAGTGAGTCTCTAGCTCATTCCTGTAACTTCACCTTCAAATTAACTGCAAATTCTACAGGTTCAAATACTTTTGCCACTTATAGATATGTAATATTGGGTCATCTTCCTCAATAAATAATTAACCGACTACAAGTGCATTCCCCTCATGCATGGGTTTCCTTTTTGACAGACCCTTCAGGACAGCCATAGTATCACATGACATGTACATTATAAGTTGTGAAGTAGTTGAATTTGATAATTATTTTTTGTTTACAAAATGTACAAAAATACAAAATGTTTATTCAGTGTGAACTTAGCATGTCATGTTTGGTGTTTAATGCTTTGTGAAATCAGGTCTGGAAGTCTGAAGAATGTTCCATAAAAGAGCAAAACTTCACTCTCATTGCTAAATATGGATGAGTTGCAACCAGGCAAGAGTTTATAAGAAGATCCGAATTCACCCCAGAATATTACTGGAAGAATGGTCATTCAGGAGTCTGTTAAAGGAGAGTCCTGGTCACAGGTCACATAATAAAAGCCAACATCGGACAACAATCTGTGTGCATAGGGAGTCCACCTATCCAAATCTTTACTCAGCATACTCAGGAGTGACCTTTGACATGACCTCTGGCTGATACTGTCTTGATCTCATCCTGGTTTCAAACACCGCACGAAGAAACTAAAGAAAGAAGTTCTGTCAGTGTGAATGCCCGTTCTCACTTCTCTTTCTCACCATCGCAAGATAAGGAATCAAGGCAACTTTCAGTGTGAATCTCCACTGAAACTCTGTGTACAAATTGAGTCCGAAGGTTTTCTCCAAGATCTTTAGATAAAAGCTGACTCAACTGAAGCCATGGGCCCAGACTGACCCCATGTCAAATCTTGTGGAATTCCTACCTGGCCTGGACCTGTGGACATCAATGTCACAAATCTCATTCCACAATCTCCGGACAAGCAGACTTTAAGCTACTGCCGACTTGACTGACTGGTGAACAGTTCGTCCTCTACAGGCTGAAACTGACTGATGACGCAACATGGATAGAAACATTGTTTCTCTCACCAAGCCAACAAACCTCTATGGAAAATAACTATAAAGCCTCTCTGCCTACCTCTTTCAGTGTTGCTATGGTAGTTTAGTTGTGAATGGATATTTACCTGCTGTAGCCACTGGCTTTCCAGTGACCCTGACTAGGATTAAGCAGATAAGAACCTGAATGATTGAATAAATTAATGTTTCACAGTCTATGTTTAACATTCAGATTTATCTTTTATCTTTTTTTTGTTTTAAATGTCTGTGGCTCCCTCTCTCTTGTCACAAATGAATTTGGAATACAAATGGAATTTCTTGGTAATCTTTACATAATTAGTACTGTTTCTTTTTTTTGATGATGTTATCTTCATTACCATAATTTATTCCTGGGATTATTTTCTCCATTGCATTGGTGACCTAATAACGTCATTATTATTTCTGATATAATAATATTTCAATTAATTCAATAATTCAATAAAGATTCTATTAATAGTAAAGATTTAATTAATAGTGATATTTATCCATATCCAAGTCAGAGAGCCCTAGGCTATGAACAAAAAGATTTATCTACTATAAGTCTATGTTTCCTCCCACATTCCAAATGACAAGTGTTAGGTCAAGTGGTGTCCCTAAAGTGTGTAATGTGATTAATTGAGTGAGTGTGTGCACATGTGTGCGTGCGTGCGTTATATATCATTGTGGGGATGAAACACGCCTACAAAGATGGAAAGATCTGGTATTTTTCACCTTGTGGGAACATTTTGCTGATCCCCTTAGGGAAAATTGCTCTCTATAGAAACTCCCAACTTTCTTGTGAAAAAAACAAGAGTCAAAAGATTTGCTTTAGGTAACTGAGGTTTAATGTTAGTTAGCATTAATTAGCTATAGGAATCATTATGTAAATTGAAAGTTCGCACCAGGATAGTGAGACCAACGTGTGTGTATGTGTGTCTGTGCGCCTGTGCCCCGAGGTAGACTGGCACCCTGTCTGGGGTTGGTTCTCGCGTTATGCCGTTTGCTGATAAAATTCAAACAGTACATTTTCAGTTGGTTTAGGAGAAACAGAAAATAAAATGCAGCTTGAGGTATTTGTAAAACTGATTTAATGACATTTACATCATTTATCACCCTTATCCAGAGCAACTTACAACTGATAGTCTTGCAATCCCAGAAATTATGGGTGAAGGGTGTCACTCATCTGTGACAGCTTGGCAGAGGTGGGATTTGAACCCTAGACTTGATGGTCCATAGTTCAGTACTTTAACCACTAGGGTACCACAGTTTATTAGACGTCATGTCAGCATCAATGGCTATATTCACGAAAGACACAGGATTATATCAACACACTAGTCATGTGCCAGTCATCCTAATGCATGTCTTTGGAGTATCTGGAGTAAACCCACACAAACAAGGGGAGAACATGCAAACTCCACATAGACTGGGATTGAACCGAGGATCTCGGAGCTGTGAGGCCAGGGCGCTGACTTGCTGCCATTGATGACTCAGATTGATGACTTGTTGTGAGCTGTATTCAGATGCTTAAATCTGGTGTTTGATAATCAAATTTCCCTATTTGTATTTATATATTTATTTATTTTCCTGCAGCCCTTGGCCATACACCATTTTCCAGCGTGGATTTGACTTGGTGATGGGGGAGCAGCCGTCTGATCGTATTTTCAGGTGAGCACTGACATGGCTTATCTCAAACGCAGAGGTTGTTAGAAAGCTAAGCAGTGTATGAACTAAAACTGTTGTATCACTGATTAACAGCTCATGACTATATAGTATGCTAGATTAGTGTCAAATATGTCGTTGGTGTTCTGACGCTCCAGTATGACGCTTTGATACAGTATGCTGTTTAATATGCAACCAGGTTAATAGGCCAGCTAACTACTAGTAATCTAGCTCACACAAGTCATGGTTCAAACAAGTGGGATTTCAAAATAATATTACTGTAGTAATGTAGTATGTGACAGTAAGATTACTGGTAATGGATATAATAAAGCGTGCACTTCCTGTGTCATTCTGTAAATAAATCCCTGTCTGTGAGCATTCATTCCGATTTTTCGAAATAGTCGGGGTGTCAGATTATGCCATCTTTGCAAATCTTTTGCTGTTTGAATTTTTTCCTCCTAAACATTGCCAATTACCCGTGCTTTCACATTCATGTGCCTAATCCATCTGCACCAACATCTGTTTCAATTACTATGCAAAAATGTTCCTGGGTATTACCCAGTGTTCATTCACAGAACTACTTTTGCTGAGAGTTTCAGAGACACTGACATATGAAGGTTGTGAAATGATTTCCTTTAATGGCTTGTAATTCAGGCAGCATATAAATAGGGATAACTCAGTCTCCAACATTCCCCATGATCTTAATGGTTCTAAAACAGTAGAGTGTTAATTACGCTCTTTTCGACCAACTAATGTAAGTACGATGCCTTCATTTAGATTTAAGCAGTAATATAATACATAAAGAAGATTCATTAATCTGTCTAATTGAAATAATGCACAGGCATCCAATGCATTATATTAAAAGTTAGGGGTTGGAGAGAGTTAAATTCATCAACCACAGAAGTTAGAACAGAGGAGGATAATTGAGGATAATGAAGCGGTTACTTTTATAGTCATTTTATTTTGTCGTTTAACTTTGAAAATGACAATCAGTGTCATTCTCGTCTGTGCCCTTTCATTATGCTAACTTTGCACTTTATTAAATGCAAATTGAACAATTTGGATGCGATAATATGCTATGTCCAAGAAAAGTATCATTAGCTGTTTTATTGCCCAAAAGGCCTTCCTAGTTCGATACATCACACTGATTTATGAACAATCAGATATAGTTCATCACGGGCTGTGCTTGCAGGCATAATCATTGTAAGCAGTATTTTGTACAATACAAACCCTAGGATATGCCTTAAATCTGTTCGGGGTCAGTTGGGACACCAGTTCATCACAGGGCTGGGTAGGCACCGCGGTCGCCAATTGTGTCTACATATGATGCCCCTGTGGTGCATACATATGATACCCCATATGGGTCCCTGTGGTGGTGGATCACCACTGTAATATCATAATATAGCATATTTTGTTTTATCATTCAGCATTTAACTATTTCAGTACAAAATCATTAGTATATTTTGTATATGCGTAGAGGGCTAACAATAAATGTTAATCATTAACAGAGAAGGTCCTGGGTTCAGTCCCAGGTAGAGTGACCTAGTTCCTTTCTGTGTGAAGTCTGCATGGATTCCCCATGCCAATGTGGGTTCAGTGTGCTCTTCAGTATAAACAGAAACTCAACAGCCATTCTGATGATTCACCTTTTTTTTGGATGTAGAGGGATTGATGGCAGTATGAAAATTCTGTGGTGGATTTTAAATCACACCACCATAAAACAAGGCCCCAGTGCGCTTTTATATCATTTAATGTAGAGTAATAAAGAATAAAAAGTGTCTCGATGCATGCTCAATAATCCAGGTAAGAAAATCCCAGAAGTTGAGTCTGTTCATCTGGACATAAGGTTTTGTGCAGAAACGTTTCTTCACTCATCTAAGTGACTTCGTCAGTCTCAGAGACTGATATTTATTTAAAATATAAAAAGAGAAACATTTAAAAAATATATATTTTGGGACTTTCAACATAACCAATAGGGCTTTGTCCACAGGAAAACAAAATAGAAATAAAAAAAACTAATCCAATAATGCATTGTTATCAGTCTGATGTACATGAAATTGTGGTATATGCTAACCTTCTGTGCAAATACTGTATTTTTCGGACCATAAGGCGCACTTAAAATCCTTTAATTTTCTCAAAAATCGACAGTGCACCTTTAAATGCGGTGCGTCTAATGTGTGAATTAATTCTGGTTCTGACCTAGAACCGATTGTAGATGGTACATGGCGCTCATAAATCTGTCAAAATGTTTTAGCACGGCCTTGGTAAGTTACGAAGCTCAAAGCCACCGTAGTGCATCAGTCACGCAGTACAACATGGAAATAGAGCAGCTGCGAGAGAATTCAACATTAACGAATCAGTGATACGGAAGTGGAGGAAGCAAGAAGACGCCCTGAGCCAGGTAAAGACCAAACTGAGCTTCAAAGGGAACTTAAGAGTTTTGTTTCATTTCATGCGCCTTATAACCCGGTGCGCTTTATGTATGAAAATATACCCGTTAGCAGCCGATCGTTGATATTGCGTCTTATAATCCGGTGCGCTTTATGGTCCGGAAAATACGGTACTGTATTGCAGTAGTTGATTTAAGTCAAATACATAAATAAATAAAATAAAATAGGAAATGGATGCCTGAGATCACTAGTGAAAGTGCTTTTACTTTGCATTGTTCTCAGATTTAACATAGTTTCCCATTACTGCTCATATAATCACCATAGCAATTTCAGTGAAAAGTTTCAAAGTTTATTTTTACAAGTATGCACTGTAACGTCCATCTGATCAACGTCAGTTCAATCTAACCTCCGAGGTTCCTTGTTGATCATAATACTGTCTGTCAGTGCATCTTTGGCTTCCATCAAACAAAAGTATCAGGTCCATCATACCATCCTCTAGACAGTGTAGATTACTGTATTTTCTATAATTATTGTGAATTTCCATAAATAAAAAAAAGGTTTAGCATGTATATAACAATTACACAGTGCTTTTCGCAGCACTTAAAAGCAAGTAAGCACATATGTGACGTTGACTATGTAAATTGCTCAGTACAGAATGTCACATTTACTTCAATACAATTGTAGTAATTGTTCACCCATTGTAAATCTGACCAGGATTCAGCTTTGGAGCAGAACATTTCAGGCCAAGTAGCATTGTGACAGTGGGAAATATGGCATCAGAATGAAGTGAATGTGTCAGAAATTAAATAGTTCTAACCACAAAGGGACTTTTCTAGCATTGAACCTTGACTAAACTGAAGGTTTATAAGCAGTCAGTGCATGGCTGCCTAAAATGCTTTGCTAAAGCTTGATCATTTGCATACAAACCACAATCAGACAGGCCAAATGTGACATCGGACCAAGACATAAAGCTTTGTTTACTGAGAGATGGAACAGCAACAGAATACAGAATGAGTTACTCCAATCAGCACATGTACTGACAAAACAATGCTACCTAGTAAAAGTCTTAAAAGACAGATGTCAGTCTCTAAACCACTTCTCAGGAAGGTAAAAAAGGCAAAATGCTTAACATGGCATTCTGACATACTGACATTTCACAGGAAAAGAAGTGGAAGAAAGACCTATTTATTAATTGACCCAAGTTTGAGATTGATGGTACTAGCAGAAGTGTTTATGTAAGGAGAAGCACAGCAGATAAATTGATGCCACAGTGTATCAAACCAAGAATGAAGCACGGAGGTGGGAAAATTCAAGTCTGTGGGTGTTTTGCCTAGCCTGGAGTTGGGCACCTACGCAGAATCGGCTTCATCCTGACAAAAGAGAGGCACGGCTAAATTCTTCAGGTTCATGATATACCCTCTGGTTTGCATCTTTGTGGAGGCTTCAGACTGCAGCAGGATAATGAACCAAAACACACCTCAGAGCTTTGTAACAACCACTTGAAGACAGAAGATCAAAGGGTTCTGTCTGTCATGCTGAGTCAATCTGCATGGACTCACCTGACCTAAACCTCATCAAGATTTTATGTGGCACTTGAAGACAGATAAATCCAAATATTTAGTAACATAACAAAATGCTCTTTGGAGTATCATGTTGGGGTAACGTGGTTTGAAATATTTTGCACAAACTTGTGGAGTCCATGCCAGCTCGAGTACACACCGTCATTACAACAAAAGGAGGATATACCAAATTATGCTAATTTTATGTAATGAAACAGATTGTATTAAAGTTTAAAAAATGCAACATAAAATGAGTTTTACTAGTCTTCTGTTTTAGCCCCGACACTATATTTACTAATCACCAGTGGCACTATGTGATGTGAAACTGGCCAAGTTGATTTAATGCTGCACCAATCAGTAACTGTTGACTTTTATGTAGATGTTATTTTGCTTCTGTGAAAGCAGTTTCATATAATAAAGCTTACATAACACCTGGTAATTGGGCTATACAAAGGCCAACATTTGAGCTCCAAGGCCCTTATCTGGAGACAGTGGTATCTGGCTACAGTATACTTGCACCAGGGCTGATATCAATAGGAAAGAGATATGCATGTGAACATGGGCGGGTGGTATGAGCATGAATAGGCTATGAAGGAGGTGACTGTATTATTTATCCTTTTTCCTGCTGGCTGTACATTTTTATTAAAAAAGACAACTAACGATGTGATATAGACCATGCTAATAAGTGTTTTGTTACAAATATGCAGTAGGTTCATAAATGTATGAATTTGCCTGGGCTATGGGTGAAATCTTGCATGTCAATGGTAATGGACCTTTAAGTGTATTTAAATGTGTAAAATATTTCCTAAAACTATAAAAACTGTAGATTAATCTGATTTAATATAATTTATATATACATTTATTAATTTAGGCTGCCTAATACTGTATATGGGCTTTACAGGTTTGAAAAAGCATAAACTGTGTGTTTGTGTGTATATATATATATATATAAATAATTAATTAATGGTACATTCACCTTTTTTAGCACACCTAAAAATCACATCGTTTACGAAAAACATTAAAACTTTAATTTGAAAAAATGCAACAATTAATTCATCGTACATCTTCATACCTGCTTAATCCAATTCAGCAAGGCAATGAATGAGGCTTAAAAGATGTGGGAATTAAAGGTATCATTTCTGCAGGGCAATGTTCAGGTTTTTTTCTCTGAGGAACGAGGTTTTAAAGTTTTAAGGCCTTTTTTTGTGCAGAGAGGCAATGTCTGTCATTTGTAATACTTTCGCCATAAGCTTGTCATTTTATTTTGTTTTGTTCAGTAAGAAGTTGCAGTTTTGTATGAATTATTATGTTTAAATAAATTCCAGTGGAGTTTGGCAGTGAGAGATGTGTATGTGTGTGTGAGTGGGGGCTCAAATCTTCCTATCTACAAAAAGGCAGCACTTAAGAAAAAGTTTGGGAACCGCTGACTTAACAAGTCTTTTGGATGTGGGAGGAAACGGGTATACACAGATTAACCCCATGTTGATATGGGGAGAACATTCAAATTCCACACAGTCCAGACTGTGCATTGCACAGCGCTAACCACTGCACCACTGTGCTCATTTATTTTTCATTTCTTTGCTGGAAATATACCTAGAAAAATATCACTCATATACACGGAAAAGAAAAATACTTGTATACAAGGGAAAAAAATGCCCATGCAAATTACGAACCCATTCTGTCATCAAACTGCCAGTTTGGTATAGAACACAATGTCAAATTATAGACAGGCTCCTACCAGTCTGTTTTTTTTGTCACACATGCTGATATCTGTCCCTTCTGTTACAGGTTCACATACACTCTGGGTGAAGGTATGTGGTTGCCGCTAAGCAAAAGCTTTGTCATTCCACCAGCTGAGCTGGCCATCAACCCTTCAGCGAAGTGTAAGACAGATATGACTGTGATGGAAGATGCTGTGGATGTCAGGTGGGAGAGTTCTCTAGTAAACTTTTTAACTTATTCTGAACTGCAATATTGGAGCAATATTGGAGACTTTAACCTGCTACTAACCTGATACTGTGTAACAATACATGAGGTCTTTTACTTTTGTACCTAACCTACATGAAAACCTTCAAATCCTGGGGGATTCTGTAGTCACATTCAGACAGGATGAGTTTTCTGGACATATATCTGTTAAGAACTTTGTAATTATTATGAGGGATTTGGACAGAGAAGACATCTGTGCTTAAATCAGATAATCCTCTAGAATACATACAATTTCTCAAATAATAACATTTACATAACAATGCTGAATCCTTGACTCTGATTGGTTGGATGTGGAGGAGCTCTGATCAAACATTCTGTAGTGTCAGCTGCATGATAAATGCACTTGCTCTGTTAATGCACATTATCTGACAGATTGTTAGATATTCAATATAGTTCTAGTGTATAGGGTTAGATACAGTTTTTGTCAGTGAAGCAGCGTGTCTCTCTTCACCTTTATGTGGTGGCTCTAGTCTTCCACAGCACTGCGATTATGATGTTGCAACTATTGGTCATACAGGGTCATGCGTGAACAGATCATGCAAAAGTGTAAACAGTAAAGCCTTTGTTAAATAGGCACAACTATGGTTACAGATTCTGAACCTTTATGTTTTCTGAAAAAGTAGTAGTCAATAAGAAAGAGGCAAATGTTGTATCTGTTGCTTTTAGAACGGAAGTATAATGGAAGGAACTAACTTGCGTTGCAGATGTTATGTAATTGAGTGATAAAAACGATATTTGTTACATAATTATGTATTACACTATATTACAGACATTGTATAAACAGGGTCAAGAGACATTGGAAACTAATCTACCTCTGAGTGTGTCTGTGTATGTTCTAAACTAATTTTGTTCGTTTTTCAGCCAATTCATCTACTTCTTTTTTCCCAATGGAAAGGTCTGATTGAATGTAATTTATAGCAAAAAATCTAAACAAAACAGTGTTTCTTATATTTATTTTGACTTTTTGATCACACATATTCCTTATGCCTTACTCTGCTATATTCATTTATTAGTGTGATTGCCTATATAGGCAACCACACTATTGTTATCCGAAAGTCTTATTTTTTTCCTTCCTTCCTTCTTCTTCTTCTTCTTCTTCTTCTTATTCCACGTTTTTCTCCGGTTTTCAACTGCCGCAGCTTTCGAGATATCAACCCATTGCGCCATTGCGTTGGGTCAGGTCGGGAATGGTGTGCTTGTATAGGGCCCTTTGGTTGGACTTTGGGGGGCCCCGCAGGGAAATGAATGGGTCAAAAGTTAATGAATCATAACTCAGTCAGTTTTTGACCTACGGCCACAAAATTCGGCAAGCTTGGTCCCGGGTGCAATCTGAGGTGACGTGATGCCCATGGGGCCCCCGTAAACCCCGGGTGGGCACTGGGGCCCCTCGGGTGGCCAATGACTGTAACTCAGTCAGTTTTCGACCTACGGCCACGAAATTCAGCAAGCTTGGTCCCGGGTGCAATCTGAGGTGACATGTGATGCCCATAGGACCCCTCTGGACCCCGGCTGGGCACTGGGGCCCCTGGCGGACCAGTGACCGTAACTCAGTCAGTTATTGACCTACGGACATGGAATTCGGCAGGCTTGAACCCGGGGGCACCCTGTGGTGACTTAATTACGTTTGGGTCCATGAGGAACACTAAGGGTCGGCCATTGCAGAGTGGCAATCACACTCGCATTTTCTTCAGGAAATGCACCTCTCTAGTTTATACTACTATATTATGCTACAATTTTGTATTCTCTATTTTATTATACTGTCTATTATTTCATCTTAGCCTATATATTATTATATTCTTGACTTGACTTTATTTCATTGCAGACAATATAAACCCTAGATCTTTCATGTTTAGTCTAAATGTATATTAAAAACTAAACCTAAAACCCTAAGTTTAAACTAATAAGGATAATTTAAAAACATAATATTGATGTGATTTCAAACAGGTAATGTCAACAGGTGATTGTAATCATGATTTGGTACAAAAGCAGTATCCATTTAAATATAAAAAACAAAGTTTTTCAGGAGCAAAGTTCGACACACTATCTCCAGTTGGTCAAAAATGTGTGAGAAAATTTCAGACATCCATTGGAAGTTCATTCCACCACCTGGGTGCCAGGAAGGAGGAGAGTCTTGAAGTCTTTTTTGAAAAAATTCCAGATATTTTTTGGAACAAATGCAGGCTGTGTGCCACGGACCTAAGACGAAAAGGAACATCCATACTGTTATCAGCAGCAAGTTCAAAACTCAGGGTATGGGATTATGTCAGTGCCCTTGTCAAAGGTCATTTACACTTCTGTGATAACAGCTTTAATTCAGAAAAGTACATAGAGATTTTAGAGCAACATGTGTGTCATGAGGATTTGTGATGGATAGCCACCTCACCTGGCTTCACTCTCCCCTGATTCTCTTCCTTTCCCACAGCAAGTGGGGCTGTTACCACCTGCTGCCTTTTCCAATAAATACCCCACTTTCCGTGCACTTCCTTGTCTGGTCTCGTCAACCCCCATGTGGTTTCTTGGCTCCAGTTCTTGCTCCTGTCTTCCTGTCTGGTTGGTCTCGTGTGTCCTTGTTTGGATAGTGGCTTCTTTGCTTGGTTTATGTATCTTGCTTATGTGTGTATTGTGTTACCTGTTTTGTGTAGCTCTGTTCTGTGTTCATTGTCTGTTTGTATTAGCCCTAGTTTGTATTAGCATTGTCTGTTATCTTATTGTTTGTATATAGTAGCATTGTGTCTTTGTTAGTACCTGTTGACTTATGTTGTGTTTAGCACCTGTCCTGTTTGTAGTCTATCACATTGTCTCTGTATATACACTGTATCTGTTTAATTTGTATCCCACCTTGTGCACTGTAAATAAACCTGCACATTTGCACCTACATCTGCCTCCCTCTCCCTCATTGTAATATACGTGACAATAAGCTGCCTTTAGGATGACATTTTTTCCAGTCCATGCATTTTTCAACAAGACAATGCAAAACCACGTGTTGCACACATCTCATGACTGTGGAAGAAGAGGGTACGGGTACTGGACTGGCCTGCCTGCAGTCCTAACCTCTCCCAAATAGAGAATGTGTATAATCTCGAAGTACTAAAATTGCCTATGGTTGAAATTTAAAAATGTAACTATTGTTCTTAAACTCTGCAAGACTGTATCATATATACAGGTATGCTTGTCTATGATACGTTCTGTAAAATTGTGCATTGTCTGAAGAGCATATTATATATGGTACTTAGCAGTTGTCAGGTAATCACAAGGGTTAAAGGGCAAGGGCAATTTACATAATCTACTGGCAGAACCAAGAAGCAGGCATACAAATCCAAAACACAATCCAGAGATGTAGTCGATAAGCAGAGTAAGGATTACAGACAATTGGTGTCTAATTTTGAAGGATTCTTATTGTTTATAAATTATAAGTATTTATTCTAGTGCTTTTGACTGTAATGCCCACAGGCTCACTTATATTCTCTATTCCATTTTACTCTCTATTTTATTTATTGTAATTGCTTTTGCATTACATTTTCTATTGTATTCAATTCACTATTTTATTATATTTCCACTTTATTATATTCTCTATTTTATCAATGCTATTTCCCTTCTGCCAGTTGTATGTGTTTATTTAAATCATAAATGGCTGTTCAAAAAGGGAGTAAGGTTACTTTGATAGTAGTCAGACATATTCGTACTGGGGCAATTTAGACTGACCATGCTTTTTTAGTGTGGGAGGAAACTGGTGTACCCCCCATATGGAGTCAGGGAGGACATGCAAACTCCAAATAGTGGAGTGCAAGGTTGTGTCAATTTAACCTATTTATTCTTATAAATTTTATATTTATGTAATTCAAATTAACTTGTACATACAACCCCAAATCAGAAGAAATTGACACAGTTTGGAAAATACAACTAAAAAAATATGTATGCATTGTTTCTTACATTTACTTTTGAGTTTTATTTCATTGTTGAAACTATGAACCCAAGATATTTCATGTCATTTCTGGTCAACTTTATTTAATTTGTTAATAAACATCCATTCCTGCATTACAGGCCTGCAACACATTCCAAAAAAAATGTTGGATGTCAACAGGCAATTCTAATCATGATTTGGTACAGAAGCAGTATCAACGAAAGGCTGAGGATTTGAGGAGTAAAGATGTCAACAAATAGATGAGAAAATTATTGACATGTTTTAAAACTGTGTTCCTCAAAGAAATCTGGAAGAGATTTACATATTTCAGTCCTATATTTTTTCTGATTTAGCTTGTTTTGCATTGTCTTGTTGAAAAATACATGGATGTCCCTGTGAAATATGTCATCTTCAAGGCTACATAGGTTGCTCTAAAATCTCTATGTACTTTTCTTCATTAATGCTACCATCACAGAAGTGTAAATGACCTTTGCTAAGGGCACTGAACCAACCCCATACCATGATAGGCCCTAGCTTATGGACTTGTAGCTGAGAACATTCTGGATGGTTCTTTTCGTCTTTGTTCTGGAGCACACAGCCTGCATTTGTTCCAAAAAAGTCCTGGAATACTGATTCATCTGACCATGTTTCCGCTGTGTGATGGTCCATCCTAGATGCCTCAGAGCACAGAGAAGTCAACGTTGCTTCTGGACATGGTTAACATAAGGATAACGTTTTAAGTGGCATTTGCAAATGTAACTTCATATTGTAGTGCTTGATAAAGGTTTGATAAAGTAATCCCTTTCCCATGTGGTTCTATCAGCTATTGATGAATGACGGTTCTTGATGCAGTGCTGTCTGAGGGATCGGGGATCACTCCTCTTCAATTTAGGCTTGTGCCCTTGCCTTTTACGCACTGAAATTCCTCCCGATTCCTTGAATTGTTTAATGATGAGGGAAAAATATGTGAATCCCTTCCAATATTTCTTTGAGGAACATCTAGGCTACCCAAGGAGGAATGGTCCCTTTTTGAGTATTGGTGCTCCCAAGGTTTCTTTCTCATCACACGTAGGACATTTTTCATGGACAATGTCACTCAAGACTTGTTCAGTTGAGACACTGGGCCTAGATGCATGTAAATCTGCTTTAAGTAAATGCTCTATTGTAAAAAGTACTTCATAAATAATTATTACTTAACCTGTAAGAGCTTGATAATTATCAGGCTATATTCCCATAAATATAGTTTTTGTTATTTCGAATATGTCTGTATTGTTCTGTGGACTTATGGACTGACACTACATATATATATATATATATATATATATATATATATATATATATATATATATAATATATATATATATATATATATATACACATATATATATATATATATATACATATACATATATAGATGTGGATTTTTTTAAGTAAGTCTACATTAACTGTTTCAAACAAACAAACCCATTATTTCCTGTGGTATGTCTGACTATATTTAATTTTTTGAAGTGTGCCCCTTACCTCCCTGTCAGTCATCAGAATTTGGTTTCAAATGCCTTGACCGATTAGGTTAAACTGTTAGCATTTTGATAACAACATCAGGTACCAGGAAAAACAAAGGAAAGCATGATGAGTCTTAAAGGGAGCAAACTGAGTAACCATTTCTGAAGAGAAAACTTTATTATGGAAGCATATTGCTGCCAAGCAAAATAATAAAACATTCTAGTTAAGGATGCCGTTATTATGAGATATTATGTCATTTTTATGAGACATTATGTTGTTATTGAGAGAAAGACCATCTTGTTATTATGAGAAATTGTGCCATCTTTACACGATATTATGCCATAAAAAAGACATAGAGCCTGGCATTACTATGAGCAAGCTCTCTTAAGTATGACGTCACGTTTTATAGTGGTGTAATTGGTGGGGTTAACCCGGGAACGATAGATAGATCACTTTATTAATCCCAGCTGGATACTCACACATTTTAGTAGCAGTAGCACAAAAGTAGGGAGAATTCAAGAGCAGTTATAAATATAGAAATACATATACAGATATGAGGCAAAAGTTCAGTTATATAAAATGCAAATTAAGTTGGAAAACTGTCCAACAAGCATTTTCTTGGAATGTTCTGTAATGCACAATAATCAAGTCAAGTCAAATTAATTTTTATAGCGCTTTTTGCAATGGAGCATTGTATCAAAGCAGATTTACAATTTTAGATTATCTTCTATTTTATAAGGCCAGTCCCAAATTGAGGAAGCCTAGGGCAAGGAAAAACACCCTAAAAATTTTAAGGAAGAAACCTTGGGAGGACCAAGACTCAAAAGGGACTCATACTCCTTGAGTGGCTTAGATGATATATGCAAGAATTAAACTGTTTTCTAATAAGTTCATATAGTAATAATTGATATAACCATAAACTACAGTGATAAACTGTCAAACAGGGTGCTTGTCCTGTACTTTTGTATGTTCCTTAGTATTGTCCAGCTCATGGAGTCTGATGGGAAAAGCAATGCCCTACCCCATTAATGAAACACATGGCAGATGTTTCATTATACCACATATTGTAAATATATGTTGTTATAATAACAACACAAAATCTATTAAAAATCTAGTAATGAAATCCTGTATGTTTTTTTTTCTTTCACACCAGTTTGTCTTTCTGTCGTTGTGAGGACTTTCCATTGATATTTAGCTTACTATAGTTAGTTAATGGTGCACCTACACCTAAACCATTTTGTTTTTGCATATGAAACTTGTCGATTTTAAAAAAAGGCAATGTTCCCACAAAGTAAAAAATCCTGCTATCATTGTGAGGACTTTCCAGTGACATAAGTTACATAAGCTAGTTGCCATGGTAAACAATTAAAGCCGGGTATAAGGAATAGAGACTACAGGAAGATAGGTCTTAAAAAGAAATTATGATTCAAATGTTGAAATCAAAGGTTATCCAAGTTCATGGTTACATTCACATCTTTTTGAGGAGTATGCTGTACATCGTAACACTTTGTGCCATACTGTGATGCACTAGATTAGCAGAGCTGAACATTGTTTGAATATTCTCATGCAGACTGATTGGCCTCCCAAGGGTAGGCCAGGTGCTTCTCAGATGCTGAAGTAATGTGCCCTGAGATGCACAGGTGCAGTTTTGTGAAAATTGTCTCACTGCCTGGTGGGATGAGTGCACTGGAGTATCTTGCAGTAATTCACACAGTTCCCCCATGTTACTTCTATGAGGTTATACACAGCATACACTTTGCTTATAAGACAGTCAGTAGGATAGGTCTCTGATACACTCTATAGTGTCAAGTTTGCTCTTACACTCTTGAAAATGATTGCAATTTATATGTTGGGCATTTTTATTTTATTGCATATTGAGAGTTGAGGGGACTGACAAGTGCCTGGTGAAATACAGTGGTGCTTGAAAGTTTGTGAACCCTTTAGAATGTTCTATTTCTGCATAAATATGACCTAAAACATCATCAGAAGTCCTAAAAGTAGATCAAGAGAACCCAGTTAAACAAATGAGACAAAAGTTATAATACTTGGTCATTTATTCATTGAGGAACATGATCCAATATTACATATTATTGAGTGGCAAAAGTATGTGAACCTCTAGAATTAGCAGTTAATTTGAAGGTAAATTAGTCAGGGATTTAAAGAACATGGATTTATCAAAGTCTTGCTCTTCACAACACGTTTGTGGAAGTGTATCATGGCAGGAGATTTCTGAGGACCTCAGAAAAAGAGTTGTTGATGCTCATCAGGCTATAAAAGGTTGCAGAACCATCTCTAAAGACATTCAGACAGATGACAGGTACAAATGGAGGAAATTCATGACCATTGTTACCCTCGCCAGGAGTGGTTGACCAGCAAAGATCACTCCAAGAGCAAGGCATGTAATAGTTAGCACAGGACCCCAGGGTAACTTCTAAACAAGTGAAGGCCTCTCTCATATTGGCTAATGTTAATGTTCATGAGTCCACCATCAGAAGAACACTGAGCAACAATGGTGTGCATGGCAGGGTTGCAAGGAGAAAGCCACTGCTCTCCAAGAAGAACATTGCTGCTTGCCTGCAGTTTGCTAAAGATCACGTGGACAAGCCAGAAGACTATTGGAAGAATGTTTTGTGGATGGATGAGACCAGAATAGAACTTTTTGGTTTAAAAGAAAAGCGTTATGTTTGGAGAAAAGAAAACACTGCATTCCAGCATAAGAACCTTATCACATCTGTGAAACATGGTGGTGGCAGTATCATGATTTGGGCTTGTTTTGCTGCATCTGGGCCAGGACGGTTTGCCATCATATATTAGAGGATTATAAAGGAAAGTGTCAGGACATTAGTCCATGAACTGAATCTCAAGAGAAGGTGGGTCATGCAGCAAGACAACACAAGTCATTCTACCAAAGCATGATTAAAGAAGAATAAAGTTAATGTTTTGTAGTGGCCAGGTCAAAATCCTGACCTTAATCCAATCAAAATGTTGTGGAAGGACCTGAAGTGAGAAGTGAATATGAGGAAACCCACAAACATCTCAGAGATGAAGCTGTTCTATACGGAGGAATGGGCTAAAATTCCTCCAGCCGGTGTGCAGGACTGATCAACAGTTACAGAAAACGTTTAGTTGGAGTTATTGCTGCACAGGGGGGGTCACACCAGGTACTAAAAGCAAAGGTTCACATATTTTTTGTGACCCACTAATATGTAATGTTGGATCATTTCCTTCAATGATCATGTATAATATTTTTGTTTCATTTGTTTAACTGGGTTCTGTTTATCTACTTTTTGGACTTGTGTGAAAATGTGATGATATTTAAATATTTAGTCAGCCACTGATTGTGTAAGTTCTCCTACTTAGAAACATGAGAGAGATCTGTAATTTTCATTATAGAAAATTTAATATAACTTAAATTATATTACTTCAAATATGAGAGACAAAATGATAAAATATAATCCAGGAAATCACATATCAGATTTTGAAAGAATTTAATTGTAAGTTATGGTGGAAAATAAGTATTTGGTCAATAACAAAAGATCAACTCAATACTTTGTCAACATGACCTTTGTTGGCAATGACAGAGGTAAAATGAGTCCTGTAAGTCTTCACCAGGTTGGCACACACTGTAGCTGGTATTTAGTTCCATTCCTCCATGCAGATCTCCTCTAGAGTAGTGATGTTTTGGGGCTGTTGCTGGGCAACATTAACTTTTAACTCCCTCCACAAATTTTCTATGGGGTTGAGTGTAGAGACTGGCTAGGCCACTCCAGGACCTTTAAATGCTTTTTACGGAGCCACTCCTTTGTTGCCCGTGTGGTGTGTTTGGGATCATTGTCATGCTGGAAGACACAGCCACTTTTTATTTTCAGTGCTCTCACTGATGGGAGGAGGTTTTGGCCTAAAATCTCACGATACATGGCCCTGTTCATTCTTCCCTTAACACGGATCAGTCTTCCTGATTTCCACCCCCATGCTTCACAGTAGGTATGGTGTTCTTGGGATGCAACTCAGCATTCTTCTTCCTCCAAACACGACAAGTTGAGTTTTTACCAAAAAGTTCTATTTTGGTTTGATCTGACTACATGATATTCTCCCAATCCTCTTCTGGATCATCCATATGCTCTTTGACAAACTTCAGACGGGTCTCGACATGTACTGGCTTAAGCAGGGAGACACGCCTGGCACTGCAGGATCTGAGTCCCTCTCGGCGTAGTGTGTTTCTGATGGTAGCCTTTGTTACTTTGGTCCCAGCTCTCTGCAGGTCATGCATCAGGTCCCTCTGTGTAGTTCTGGGATTTTTGCTCACCGTTCTCATGATCATTTTGACACCACGAGATGAGATCTTGCATGGGACCCCAGATTGAGAGAGATTATCAATGGTCTTGTATGTATTCCATTGCTCTCACAGTTCATTTATTCACACCAACCTGCTTGCCTATTGTAGATTCACTCTTCCCAACCTGGCACAGGTCTACAGTTTTCTTCCTGGTGTCCTTCGACAGCTCTTTGGTCTTGGACATTGTTGAGTTTGGAGTCTGTATGAGGCTGTGGACAGGTGTCTTTTATACAGATTACAAGGTCAAACAGGTGCCATTTAAAAAAGACAATGAGTGGAGGACAGAAGAACTTCTTAAAGCAGAGCTTACAGGTCTGTGAGAGCCAGAAATCTTGCTTGTTTGTGGGTGACCAAATACCTATTTTACATCATGATTTACAATTAAATTCTTTAAAAATCCTACATTGTGATTTCCTGGAATTTTTTTCTCACTTTGTCTCTCACAATTGAAATGTACCTATGATGAAAATTACAGACCTCTCATCTTTCTAAGTAGGAGAACTTGCACAATCAATGCCTGACGAAATACTCTGTTGCCCCACTTTATGCTTTGTTTCAAGGGATATTGGTAAACTGCTTCTGCCCAAGGAGGCAGCCAGATACGGTTAGGAGGCCAGAGATAACCTGCTAGGACTTAGTGAACTAGGCCAGGGAAAGATTCTACTCGTTTCGCCCCCTAGTCACCCGCTGACCCCGGCGGCCTTGGCTCGACTGCTGTAGTGATTCCAGCTCACCGCTGTTCCTCAGAGCAGGAGATTATTTTTCCCCGCTCGTCATCCCCCCGTTTCAGCTACATGGTGCTTATCCAGCCTCATCTCTCGCTTCTGCTTTTGCCGCTGCGTGCACATGCTGATCGGAGCCCCTCCTCTCTGGCGCTCATCCTTGCTGGATGACGTCAGCCCTGCTTGCTGCTCTGCGCGAGTCTTTTCTTCAAGCGCATTCTTGTGCTCAGCCTCTTCCCTGCTAGTAGCGCTTTCTGTTTCGTCCCCCTGCTCGTCACAGCGTGTTTGTCGCTGTTACTTCGATTCCCCAGTGGTGTCGCTTTGTTCCCCATTTGTGTGTGTGTTTTCACAACACACACCCCTGTTTACGAATCTATTTTCTTTCCCTGTCCAGTTTTGCCTTTGTTGGGAGCTTACTGCACTGCCTATTAAACCCTTGCCTTATTTTCTTAAGGTTCGCCCGTTATCTAGGTCAACCGTAATAGAAGAGTGTGACCAGTCATGGACCCAGTAGGGCCCCGCGGCGGGTGTCGCTTTGTCCCTGGCTGCTGCCGTCCTCCACCATCACGGTGCTGCCCTCGGGTGACATAAGCAGCAGCTCCAATCTTTCTGACAGCAATTGGACCCAGACCTTCAAGGACTTTACCTCCAAGCTGTCCTGCCCTGCCCCCTCCGTGTGATTTGATGGTCACCAACCCCAAAAGATCTGGGCAAGCAGCCCTTGCAATTCCCTACTGACCACTCACTAATGACCTATATGGTCTCCTTCCAGATTGGCCGTGCCCTGGCACTGTGGGAGGCCGACTCTCCTGCATGCACCAGTGAGACAGCTTTTGACCGATTATCTGCCAGTTGGACTTGCCCCAGTCATGAAAGTCCACCCCATGTTTCTTGTGTCCCATCTCAAACCGTTCCTTTGCTGAACTATGCTTACCTGAGGATGGCGAGAGCCATCCCTGGTGGGTTTACTATTAGAAGTCGCGCTGACCCGCGTTCCGATGCTGGAGGGCGTGGTTCAGAAATCACGAAGACGGTGCCCTCAGCGTGCAGGCGCTGACAGCCTCCAGGAGGCACGCCTCCTAGTGTCAGAATCAGATGCACCTGCTCTACCTATCTATATAAGGTGGCGGCAGCGGTCGCACCCTCAAGTCCAAACAAGACCTCACCCGCCTCTCTTGCCCCATTCCGCTACCCATTTATCTTTTTGTGTCAGGGATATTGGTAAACTGCTTTTGCCCAGAGAGCAGCCAGGTACGGTTAGGAGGCCGGAGGTAAACTGGTAGGGCTTAGCAAACTAGGGCAGGGAAAGATTCCACTCGTTTTGCCCCTCTAGCCACCGTAGCGATTCAAGCGCCCTGCTGTCCCTCATAGCCACTGCCGCCCTAGTTGGACTTATTGGCAGTCATATTGAGCGGGAGATTATTTTTCCCCACTTGTCTTTCTCCCGTTTCAGCTACTCGGTGCTTATCCAGCCCCGCCTCCCGCCTCCTGCTTCCTCTGCGGTGTGCACATGCTGATCGGAGCCCCTCTTCTCTGACACACCTCCTTGCTGAATGATGTCACCCAGCTCGCTGCTCTATGCAAGTCTTTTTTCAAGTGTGTTCTTGCTCTCAGCCACTCAGACTTTCCATTTTCCCCTGTTACTGTGCAACCTTGTTGCCTTGGTTTGAATCTGCTGCACACGGCGCTTACCTTTGCCCTTAAGCCGCTTAACCCTTGTCATACCTTAAGCAGTTTCAGGGTTCGATCGCTAAACATATGACCCTGACAGCGATCGGGGTTCAGTTCCCTGTTTCCGCTTCTCTAGTGGTGTCACTTTGTTCCCACTTTTGTGTACATGTTTTTACAATACACATCCCTGTTTACCCATCTGTTTTCTCTCCCCGTCCAGTTTTGCCTTTGTTGGGAGCTTATTGCATTTGGATCTTATTAAACCCTTTCTTTATTTTCTTACGGTTTGCTCGTTATTTAGGCGAACCGTAACAATTTTTCCTGATTTTTTTTTTTAGCTTTTTAAATACTGCAAACAAATTTCCTGTATTTTTTGCTTAACATTGTTTGGAATAAAAAAAGAGGAAACCACAGATAAATATACCTCTATTACTACTACTACCAATAGTAATGAATTGTTCATAATTTCTACTTGAAGATATCAACAGAGACTGCTACTCTTATAATAAATATACTCTGGTAATGTTGATCTTAATTTGTTGATCCATTTAGATAAAGATGTCACATCTTTTCACACTAGCACACTAAAATTAGTTGACGCTCACATCAGTTTGCAATGGTTGCCTCTTGTGAGCCTTAATGATAATTAAAAATAACTAGGTAAAAATTCCAGCTATAATGAATATTGTTGCTGTATAATACAGTGGGGCAAAAAAGTATTTAGTCAGTCACTGATTGTGCAAGTTCTCCGACTTGCACAAGATGAGAGAGGTCTGTAATTTTCATCATAGGTACATTTCAACTATGAGAGACAAAATGTGAAAAAAGTCCAGGAAATCACATTATTGGATTTTTAAAGAATTTTATTGTAAATCATGGTGGAAAATAAGTATTTGGTCACCCACAAACAAGCAAGATTTCTGGCTTTCACAGACCTGTAAGCTCTGCTTTAAGAAACTCTTCAGTCCTCCACTCTTTACCTGTATTAATGGCACCTTTTTTGACCTCGTTACCTGTATAAAAGACACCTATCCACAGCCTCAAACACTCAGACTCCAAACAATGGCAAAGACCAAAGAGCAGTCAAAGGACACCAGGAAGAAAATTGTAGATCTGCACCAGATGCTTGGAAGAGTGAATCTACAATAGGCAAGCAGGTTGGTGTGAATAAATCAGCTGAGGGAGCAATTGTAAGACATATAAGGCCATTGATAATCTCCCTTGATTTGGGGTCCCACGCAAGATCTCATCCCATGGGGTCAAAATGATCATGAGAACAGTGAGCAAAATTCCCAGAACTACACGGAGGGACCTGATGAATGACCTGTAGAGAGCTGGGACAAAGTAACAAGGCTACCATCAGTTACACACTACGGCGAGAGGGACTCAGATCCTGCAGTGCCAGGCGTGTCCCCCTGCTTAAGCCAGTACATATCCAGGCCCGTCTGAAGTTTGCCAGAGAGCATATGGATGATCCAGAAAAAGATTGGGAGAATATCATGTAGTCAGATGAAACTAAAATAGAACTTTTTGGTAAATCCTCTACTTGCCGTGTTTGGAGGAAGAAGTATTCTGCGTTTCGCCATACCTACTGTGAAACTTGCTTTGGGGCTGTTTTTCTGCAGAGGGGACAGGACGACTGATCCATGTTAAGGGAAGAATGAATGGGGCCATGTATCTCCTTCCATCAGTGAGAGCATTGAAGATGGAACATGGCTGGGGTTTCCAACATGACAATGACCCCAAACACACCGCTCGGGCAACGAAGGAGTGGCTCCGTAAAAAGCATTTCAAGGTCCTGGAGTGGCCTAGCCAGTCTCCAGACCTCAGCCCCATAGAAAATGTGTGGAGGGAGTTGAAAGTTCTTGTTTCCCAAAACATCACTGCTCTAGAGGAGATCTGCATGGAGGAATGGGCCAAAATACCAGCTACAGTGTGTGCAAACCTGGTGAAGACTTACAGGAAACGTTTGACCTCTGTCATTGCCAACAAAGGTTATGTTACAAAGTATTTAGTCGAACCAAATTTATTGACCAAATACTTATTTTCCACCATAATTTACAATTAAATCTTTAAAAATCTGATATGTGATTTCCTGGATTTTGTTTCTCATTTTGTCTCTCATAGTTGAAGTGGACCTATGATAAAAACTACAGACCTCTCTCATCTTTCTAAGTAGGAGAACTTGCACAATCAGTGACTGACTAAATACTTTTTTGCCCCACTGTATATAGTGTTTATCACAATTTAGTGTTTAACCCAAATACACAACAAAACCAAAAACTGTCACATCCATTGATGCATTATACATCTAACTACAAATTTAAAACCAAAGAATATTACAGTACAGATTTCTCCAGTTGTCGAGATAAACTTGTGACGATTTTTTCTTGTCTTTTGTTATCGTTGCAATTTAGTAACAAAGAAAGTGTTTTTAACTTTAAAAGTACAATGAGGATGTGATTAGTGGAACTGTCTAGTGATCCAAATGGGTTGTGATTTGCTCTACCAGCAGTCTGACCTTTGCTTCAGAGGTCCCAATAATTTAATAGTTTTTTGTAATAGGTGTAACTGAATTTGAGGTTCATTTTTTTCCTTCACCTGCGGAAAGGTACAAATTGTGGACTGCCAGTCTCTTGCTTTGTATTCTGTATCTAATTAAAGCTTCCTCTGGCTTTGTGTTCCAAGTCCAACCCAGGGGTTTTGTTTGCAAAAGTAAATTGATCTCTCTCTCTCTCTCTCTCTCTCTCTCTCTCGCTCACTGTCTCTCTTTCTCTCTCTTGCTCTCTCACTGTCTGTCTAAAGTACCCTCATTACCAAGGAGTTATTGTGTATTCTGCACTGTTAAGATAATGTCTTCCCAGTAGTCATTACATTCATTACTCTTTGAAAGGTATGTTTATTCAGTCCAGAGAAAGAACTAAAGGTTCATGACCTACAATGTATTCCATTAAGGCAGGTCAACCCCATAAACCCCAGTAATTACTTTTCATCAGAAAATTATGATAATAACTAATTATGAACATGTTAACAGTGGAATGTTCTGAAAAGTGTTTGACAGTTGTAACGTGATGGATGCGTTGGGAGATTAGGAGACATGTGCAGGTTATCCCAATATAAATAAAGATATTTATTAAACAAAGGAACGAAACCAGAAACAGAAACCAGAAACGGACCCGAGGAGCCTTCCCGAGGCGTGGGTGGCCTCAAGGCAGGACCCACGGGAACCACCAGCCTCTGGACAGGCCTCACTCGAGAAAACGGCCTTTAGGTGAGCCTCACTGAAGCAAACAGCCTCTGGGCAGGGCTCACTGGTGTAGTCGGTCTCTGGGCAGGCCTCACTGGTACAATCGGTCTCTAGGCAGGCCTCACTGGAGCAAACCCCCTCAAGATAAGCCTCACTGAAGTAAACGGCCTCTGGACAGACCTCACTGGTGCGAACGGCCTCTGGGCAGGCTTCACTGGAACGAACTGGAACAAATATCCTAGGTACCGAGATCAGCACAAATGGCTCAAATGTTTTGCTTAGAGGCATTGCGGGCTCAGGTATGGAGCTAACATGCTCAAATATGGAGCTAGTCGACAAGCTAATGGCTCAGGTACAGAGCTAATGTGCTCAAGTACAGAGCTAGTCAACGCTAATGGCTCAGGTAAGGAGCTAACAGGCACGCCGTGCTCAGATACGGGGTTAGTGTGCTCAAATACGGAGCTTCGGGGTGCTGGCTTGTACTTGGCCAATCCCTTCCAACAGCTGGTGACCTGGGATCCAGAAGTTTACGGCTGAAACATGGCAACTGATCGTAGGGAGTACCAAACCCAAACTCAAGATTTTCAAAAAACTCTAACAGTTCCAGCCTTGAGTATCGGCCAAATTTCGGTGGCCCAACGCAGAGCCCTACCCGAAAGGTACGGAAAAATAAGCAAAACTCGTGCATGTTCTGACGTAACGGAAAAAAAAAAAAACTTGAAATACCCGGGTACATTGATCTACAAATCGCCGAAGATGGGCCGGATTACCATCGAACCAGGCGGGCAAGCGTGGAAAACTTTTGAAACCTGCCATCTCCATACTTTGGCGGGTTGTTATGTAATGCAACGGGTGCATGGGACAGATTAGGAGACGTACGCAGGTTATCCCAATATAAATAAAGATATTTATTAAACAAAGGAGCGAAACCAGAAACAGATACCAGAAACAGACCCGAGGAGCGTTCGTAGGCACATGTGGCCTCAAGGCAGGACCCACGGGAACCACCAGCTTCTGGACAGGCCTCACTCGAGAAAACGGCCTTTAGGTGAGCCTCACTGAAGCAAACGGCCTCTGGGCAGGGCTCACTGGTGCAGTGGGTCTCTGGGCAGGCCTCACTGGTACAATCGGTCTTTGGGCAGGCCTCACTGGAGCAAACCGCCTCAGCGAAACCAAAACCAGAAACATGAGCAACACAAAGAACTAAAACGAGCTTACCACGATGATGCGAAGCGCTAGAGCAACCCGGAGCATAACCACAGGTAAATGAGAGAAATCCATAAAGTGGCGGAGACACAGAGAATCCAAAAACAACCCGCGCCATGCATGCGCTAGAGTCCTTAAATGGAGTCCATAACAGTTGAAGTGGTTAGCATTAGCCTCGGCTTCTTTGCTGCTCTGCAGTCCCGAGAAGCAGTCCGAAGGGAACAGTCTAGATTGCCACTAGTGGCGGGAGAGGCGTAATGAAGGGGTTCTGGTGCAGTCCGTGACAACAATCTTTAAAAAACCCAAGTAATTCCTTTCAAATTGGTGCCGGAGTTCAGTACACAGCAGGACCTCACAAACACAAAGGAATTTGTTTATTGTTATAAACAAGTTAACCATTAACTTTGGAGTGTTTTCACACACACACACACACACACACACACGCACACGCGCGCACAGAAAAACACACAGAAATAATAATAATAATAATAATAAATGACACTAAAGCCAGTTGTTTCAAAAGAAAAATCTATACATTTTACTCACTTTACACTACATTTTTTAAACAGGCTTGTTATTTTAGCTTTTGTGAATCTATTTATTTATCTATTTATTTTTCTTTTTATTTATGTATTGTAACTGGCAGCAGGGTACACGGGGCAACAACGATGCAATCTCGGGTGTTCATCTCTCAATTTGTGTAATTTGGGGCTTCACAATTTTGAATTAGCTCCTGTATAGCAGGTACACATCTACCTCTATATCAAACATCTGTGCAATTATAGAAATACTCAGATGACTTAAAATTTCAGAGAATGCAACAATTGCAGAGTCGTGTGCGGCACACTGAAAGTATAAATCTTAAGTCTTACTAACACTTTTTAATGTTCAGAAAAATACATTCTGATCCCCAAATAATTATATACACTTTACACTGTTTTTTTTTTTGCAATCAGACACTAGAGGTTTTCCTACATCCCTGGGAAGGTGAATTGTTTTCCTTTGATGAACATGAGTACATTTAGTAGCATGTGCTTTTGTACTTCTACTTGAGTAAAATATAGAAGCTACACTTCAACTTTTACTTCGGTGTTTTTTTTTTTTATCAGATTAGTTGTACTTTTCCATAAGTAAAAAATCTTGCGTACTTTTGCCACCTCTGGAATTGGGATATAAAATTTGCAAGACAATACAAGCCGGTCTTATGAATTTAAAATTCTCTAGTGATTCAACAAGCACAAAACAAATATGGGACTTAATGGCACTTAATTGCTTAATTGGCACTTAAGCTCGTGCATTCTGCTTCTCTTCCTGACTATTACTTTCTGATATTTTAACACAATATATCAACATTTTTCACATTTTCCAGCTGCTTGCATTTGGAAATTGTTAGTGCTTTGAAAAAATATTACACAAAGAAAACTTTCATTCATTGTAACACAAACCAAGGTAGAGGGAAAATAAGTAATGCATGCACTTACAATATACGTCTTCCAAAATGCCATAACGCAAATACCGTGTCTTCCAACAGCATTATTCAAATGCAAATCTATACTTTCATTTGCTGTATGGAATCCATTGTTTCTGTCAGTTATGTTCCTAAGAACAGCATGTTGTAGTTACTGAGGAACACTTTCTGTGCAGCTTGTATGTAAAGTTTTGATAAGACGTCTTGAATGATGACAATCATTTATCACATATGGTTTTATGAGTAGCTCATATTCACAGTATGTCTGTATTTTGTGTGTTTCTCAGAGAGGAGCTGATGATCTCCTCATCCTTCGACAGTCTGGAAGTACTTTTGGACTCCTTTGGCCCTGTGCGCGACTGCTCAAAGGACAACGGTGGCTGTAGCCGCAACTTCCGCTGCATCTCTGACCGGAAGCTGGACTCCACAGGCTGTGTGGTATGTTGCCTCATCCTCATTTCACATGCTTTGACTTCTGTACGGTTACTCTAATAGGATTTTTGTTGGGTTTTTCAATCTCTCTGTTGCACAGTCTATATTACAGTGGGGCAAAACAGTATTTAGTCAGCCACTGATTGTGCAAGTACTCCTACTTAGAAAAATGAGAGAGGTCTGTAATTTTCATCATAGGTACACTTCAACTATGAGAGACAAAATGAGAAAAGGGGAAATCACATTGTAGGGTTTTGAAAGAATTTAATTGTAAATTATGGTGGAAAATAAGTATTTGGTCAATAACAGAAGTTCAAGTCAATATTTTGTACCATAACCTTTGTTGGCAATGACAGAGGTCAAAGGTTTCCTGTAAGTCTTCACCAGGTTGGCACACACTGTAGCTGGTATTTTGGCCCATTCCTCCATGCAGATCTCGTCTAGAGCAGTGATGTTTTGGGGCTGTCGCTGGGCAACATGGACTTTCAACTCCCTCCACAAATTTTCTATGGGGTTGAGGTCTGGAGACTGGCTAGGCCACTCCAGGACCTTTAAATGTTTTTTACGGAGCCACTCCTTCGTTGCCAGAGCTGTGTGTTTGGGATCATTGTCATGCTGGAAGACCCAGCCACGTTCCAGCTTCAATGCTCTCACTGACCGTGGCCCCGTTCATTATTCTCTGAACACGGATCAGTTGTCCTGTCCCCTTTGCAGAAAAACAGCCATGCTTCACAGTAGGTATGGTGTTCTTGGGATGCAACTCAGTGTTGTTCTTCCTCCAAACACAACGAGTTGAGTTTTTACCCAAAGTTCTATTTTAGTTTCATTTGACCACATTATATTCTCCCAATCTTCTTCTAGATCATCCATATGCTCTCTGGCAAACTTCAGACAGGCCTGGACATGTACTGGCTTAAGCAGGGGGACACGCCTGGCACTGCAGGATCGGAGTCCTTCTTAGCGTAGTGTGTTATTGATGGTAGCCTTTTTTACTTTGGTCCCCAGTTTTTTGCTCATCGGCCTGGAAAAGGTTAAAAGACCATCTATAAAGTGTTTGCATAATCCACACTCAGACAGATTCTGTACAAATGGAGGAAATTTAAGATCATTATTTCCCTCTCTATGTACCAGCAAAGATCACTCCAAAGAGCGTAATAGCCCATGAGGTCACAAAGGAATCCAGTGTAACTTCTAAGCAACTAAAGATCACTCTCACATTGGGTAATATTAATGTTCATGAGTCCACTATCGGTAGAACATTGGACAACAGTGGTGTGCATGGCATGGTTGCAAAGAAAATGCCGCTGCTCTTCAGAAAGAGCATTGCTGCACATTTGTAGTTTGCTAAAGATCATATGGATAAGACAAAAGGCTACTGGTAAAATGTTTTGTAGATGGATGAGACCAAAATAGAACTTTTTTTTTTTTGTTGAAATGAGAAGTGTCATGTCTATAGAAGGGAAAGCACAGCATTCCAGATAACTTTTGAAACATGGTGGTGGTAGTTGTCATATTTGTCAGAGACAGGAGGCAAGCACAGAGAGCCAATTCAGAAGTTTTATCATAAGTAACAACAACAGACTATTGAACACAACTACTACTACTAACTACTTGAACACAGTGCCGGGCTGAGCAGTGGGCAGCTTGCATGTGACATGAGCACTGAGCTTGGACTGCTGGCATTAGGACTGAACTGTGACTGCAGGGAGCCTGGAGGCACTGGTGAAGAGGAGCCTGAAAGCACCATGGTGAGGAGCCTGAAGGGGCTGGTGACGAGATATGTGGAGGCACTGCCAGCAAGTGTCCAGAAAGCACCAGAAGCATCAGGGGCTGCTTTGGTAACATGGAAAGGTGCAGCAGAAAGACCGTGTGAAAAGCTTTGGTGAAACGGTTTTAGTCACGGATCTCCTCTCCTTGCTGGTGCCAGACGGCAGCGGCCCAGGAAAAGGTGTGACTGGAGAGCATGGAAGGGGAATGTTATGTGAGCAAATTCACTAATGGTGGGGTGATATGTAAAATATAAGGAGCATTGCTGGAGGGAGCCCTGGTAGCCACCTTGGTCTCCACTGATTTGGCAGAGACGAAAGTTGAGTGCAGAGAGCCGATTTTCTCAAGAACAGATAAAGATGAGAGTCAAGATCTTCACAGATCTAAGCACAATGTGAGTCTTTGTTCAGATCTCTGCTGAAACTCAAGGGGTTACATGCCAGATTACTGGAGTCTGTTTGCTCAGGAATAAGTAAAAGTGGATTTTTTCTTTCCATTTGATCTTACTGTTGTTTTGGAGAGACTGCAGAGTTATGTTCCCTTTTTTGATTAGTAAAAAGTGTGTATTACGTTAGTTAGCAGCCAAGAATGAACTTCATTCTTACAAAACAAAAACACAACAGCAATGCTACCTGCATGCTTACTTCAAGCCAAATGAAAAAGGAGATCTGTTTAACATGTTGGAAGCTATTTTCTATTTTATTAGCTTGGCAGAGGTGGGATTTGGACCCTGGAACTTTTGGTCCAGAGTCCAGTACCTTAACCGCTAGGCTACCACAGTTCCATTTTCAGTATTCTGGCTAAAAATATCTTCAGTATCTCAATATTAGCGTACCAGATGCTTTAGAAGTCATCAGAAAGTCTAATCCAAATAAATATATCATGTGGTAATGCTGTTTATGTCGTACGTTTGGTGCGACATAATAAAAATCAGCTAAACCTTTCAATGGAAGCATCTGCATAACAATGAAATGTGAATTTTCTGATTGTGCTGGCTCAACTGAAAAGCCACAGAATGAAAATATAACATTGCTACAAATGGAAATCCACAGTGGCAGACGACATTTGTAACCTTCAAGCAAGTGATTTGGGTTTGGTCGTTCATATCCGAATGAATGCAATTGTAAGGAGGAGATTGCTTTATGAGTAAGGGCCATGAACTCCTGTTCTTCTCACTTGCTTTTTCAATTTTCCGGAAATAAGGATTTGACACGCATATCTTCTACATTTTTACTTTCAATTCTGAGTTTGCTCTTGTCTACCCGTGGTGGTCCATCAGCCATGAAATGAGCCAGGGACTCTAGTTTCTCTTGCCATCTGCCAGAGATATGCTTAAAGTGATTGCTCTTTCACTTTGGCATGCACTGTGAATTGTGGATTGGTTTCTACTTGCCTTGTCTATGGTTGATGAGAAGTGCTCATTGTCATCCAGGTTTAGACACTTTCTATTTACTATTTCTCTGCTCTTGGTTGCACATAGTCTCTTTTTGAAAGAATAGTTGTGCAAAACACAATAGTACATAATTAACCAACACATCTACTGCACTGTACTGGATGTGTTACAGAAATAAGATGTAAACACATGATGCAAATTAAGGTTATTTATTAATTAAAAAGGTAATAAGTTAGTTGTGTTAAAGCTTTATGTTGTCATGATTACCTTGATAAAAATCACATGATTATCTTGATAAATATTTAATCATTTGAGAGCACTACCTCAACTATTTAAATTTAACTGACAGGACATAGTATTATATATACATTGGTAGCTTAATTCTTGTCATTACTTAGTTCCAGAAGTCTTGTTGAGTAACGAGCTAACAGCAGCCTGAATGTGATCCGGAGCATTCAGTTTCTGTTTCCCTTTTGGTTGGCTGTAATCATCAACCTTTTTGGGACCCATGGAGTATTTTCAGTAAGAAGTGGAGATCTTCACTATATATATATATATATATATATATATATATATATATATATATATATATATATACACATGCATGCACACCTTATTAACCGAAAAATAAATCTATTTATTCCTTCTCCTTCTCACTAACCTAAAATGTGTTTTGCTTGACATGTATTTGATTTGATTAGACAAGCATGGCATAGCTCTGCTTGGCATGAAGAAACTGCCCATATGATTCATTTTCCATTTGCTATGTAAATTTTTAAACAGGTTAAAATATTTATCAGAAGTTTATTTGAGTAGGTCTGCAAATAGAAGTTATATTAAAATATCTTGTATAGACCTTGGATTCCATAACAAAATTGTGCATGTGCATGTAGTTGCTGATTATGCAAAGTATCAAATTAGGCCTGAAATTGTAGAACATATGGAATACATGGAATATAATGTACTCACCTACTTGTGTAGTTTTGGTCCCAGTGAGATGATGACTAATTTGCATAAACTGCTGGAAATATTTGTGCTTCCTAGATATCTGACTTTCATCTATGAATTACTGAAACTCAAATCAGCACACTTTTTAAAACGATTTTTGTTATTTCCTGAGCATAATAAAAATGTCTCAATCTTTTACTTCTTGCACATTTTATTTCCATGCAGGGGACAGCGTGCATTAGACCAGTGGTTCCCAGTATTTTTCTCTTTTGTAGATAAGAATATATTCATGCCCCTCACTCTGACACACTCCAACACATTCCAAACTCCACTGGAATTTATTTTAAACATTGCAATGAATAAAAAACCCTGCAACTTCTTATTGAATAAAGCACAATATAGTGGCCAATCACCTGAACAGTTGAATTATTACAAGTGACATTTAACTTAAACATGCCTCAATCATTTGCCCTGCTGAAAATTGGAAGATGAAGCAATTGATGTTAATATTATCAGTCAGAAATGTAAAGGGAGAGTTCAGAAACTCAGTTGGGCTAAGAAATGGACTTTAACAGATACATGAATGATTCTCTGATTACCCTTAGATGGTGTTTCATGAAAGACGCAAAGTTTACACCAGCAAACAACATCTGAAAGGAAATAAGAAAGAACGGAGGTCATCGAACCAACAAAACTCTTTCTTTAAATTTCTGACTGATCCATAAAAATGACATAGAATCAGAACTAAACTGACTTCAGTGCTGTTGCTCTGCAGCCAAGATACAGCCAAGAACCCAAGATGTTTGATTTACTGTACTGAATTTGTTTCTCTGCTTTTCCAGTGCATTCAAATTCTTGTCAGGCTGGTCATTTAAAAGGTTCGTCTTCCAAATTTAAATCGAAGCATTTTCAAAGCCAATAGATTTTATGAACTCATTATAATAAATTTTAGCAGTCTTTTACTTATGTAATTATAACATTGCTCCTTTGTTATGGCTGAGTAATACTTCAAGAACTTCAGTCTGAGTGCTATTATCGTGCAGTATTGGCACTCCTAGAACATCTCTCAGCCAGTCAAATTGTGGGGTCAGAACTAACTGTGGTAAAATGTGCAGTTTAATTCTGTAAAACTAACAGTATGCACTTACAGTGGGGCAAAAAATATTTAGTCAGCCACTGATTGTGGAAGTTCTCCTACTTAGAAAGATGAGAAAGGTCTGTAATTTTCATCATAGCTACACTTCAGCTATGAGAGACAAAATGATAAAAAAAAATCCATTAAATCACATTGTAGGATTTTTAAAGAATTTAATTGTAAATTAGGGTGGAAAATAAGTATTTAGTCAATAACAAAAGTTAAACTCAATACTTTGTAATATAACCTTTGTTGGCAATGACAGAGGTCAAACGTTTCCTGTAAGTCTTCACCAGGTTTGCACACAATGTTGCTGGTATTTTGGCCCATTCCTCCATGCAGATCTCCTCTAGAGCAGTGATGTTTTGGGAAACATGGACTTTCAACTCCCTCCACAAATGTTCTATGGGTTTGAGGTCTGGAGACTGGCTAGGCCACTCCAGGACCTTGAAATGCTTTTTACGGAGCCACTCCTTCGTTGCCCGAGCGGTGTGTTTGGGATCATTGTCATGCTGGAAGACCCAGCCACTTTTTATCTTCAATGCTCTCACTGATGGAAGGAGTTTTGGCTTAAAATCTCACGATACATGGCCCCGTTCATTCTTCTCTTAACACGGATCAGTTGTCCTGTCCCCTTTGCATAAAAAACAGGCCCAAAGCATGATGCTTCCAACCCCTTACTTCACAGTAGGTATGGTGTTCTTGGGATGCAACTCAGCATTCTTCTTCCTCCAAACACAACAAGTTCATCAGGTCCCTCCGTGTAGTTCTGGGATTTTTGCTCACCAATCTCATGATCATTTTGACCCCACGGGATGAGATCTTGCGTGGGGCCCCAGATTGAGGGAGATTATCAATGGTCTTGTATGGCTTACAATTGCTCCCACCGTTGATTTATTCACACCAACCTACTTGCCTATTGTAGATTCACTCTTCCAAGCCTGGTGCAGATCTGCAATTTTCTTCCTGGTGTCCTTCGACAGCTCTTTGGTCTTGGCCATGGTTGAGATTGGAGTCTGACTGTTTGAGGCTGTGGACAGGTGTCTTTTATACAGATAACGAGGTCAAACAGGTGCCATTAATACAGGTAAAGAGTGGAGGACAGAAGAGCTTCTTAAAGAAGAAGTTACAGGTCTGTGAGAGCCAGAAATCTTGCTTGTTTGTGGGTGACCAAATACTTATTTTCCACCAGGATATACAATAAAATTCTGATTTCCTGGATTTTTTTTTTTTTTGCTTGAAGTGTACCTATGATGAAAATTACAGACCTCTCTCATCTTTTTAAGAAGGAGAATTTCCACAATCAGTGGCTGACTAAATACTTTTTTACCCCACTGTATATAAAACTGTAGCTAAGGTAACCTATAGCTGCTGTTATGTTAAAAAATCATGTATATGGAAAAACAGCTGTTATGCATGGTGTCCAGTTTAGAGGATGCCTGCTTAGTCATGATTTACTGCCTCCATAAAAGCAATAGCTGAAAAGCATTTAGTGTTCTTTTGATGTTAGTAGTTATGATAATATTTTTTACTTGCAATGATTTATTTCCATAAAAGGATCTCACTGAGATCCCTAAAGCAGTTAGAGTATCTGAGCTTCGCTCATTCATCTTTGCTAAATAATGCATTTGCATTGCATTTACAATTGCTTGCCACTATGGTGCTCATAAGTACAGTTCATTAGGAAGACTACTAAGCAAGAAGACTTTAAAATCAACACATATGGAAGACTCTTAAATTGCTTTCCATTGTAATGACTGCCATGTGTGAAAGGTTTAAAACAGAATCTGTATATACTAAGAGACAAAAATAAAATAAAATAAAAATAGCGCATCCAGTTGAAAATGTTAGATTCTAATGTTAGATTACTTTCCCCCATGTTTTAACCCCCCTAATGACACCAAATGTTTGGCTTCACTTTGTGAGAGAGAACAAAAGGTGAAATGCGATATGTGTTTAAAGCTGATCTGTTGTAAAGGAGGATAAACTTCCAAACATGGCAAAACATCCATGGCACCAGCATGTTACTGTGCTTCAGCAGTGTGCTGTGTTCAGCTGTTTGCAGTCTGCTAGCTTAAATGATGTATTAACCAGCTCCACAGACAGTACTAGCACCTCACTAGCATATCCAAAAAATTAATGAATCACACAGTTGAAAGATAATAGTACATTCAATAAAGGTAAAAAATAAAAGATTAAAATAGATAAAAAAAAATAAAGATATTCTTTATACCTAAACATTTGGCACCTTTATTTCACCATTTTGGGACTGAAATTTAGAATTGCGAACGTGAAGCAATAAGCAGAATCGGAATCAGGATTGATAAAATGCAAACGATACCCAACCCTAGCAGAATATAATGACTGTCCACAACAGTTCTAAATTAGCCAACGTACTGGCAAAAATCAGTTTATAAGGCATTTTATGCATTTATGGAGCATTATGTTGTACAGGTGCTCCCTGAGTTACGAATATGTTATGGGAATATGTTTCGACAAATCCATAATAAGTTAAATGTATCATGAATGGAGGTGTAAATTGTAGTCCATACTGTTTAATACTGGAGCCTTTTAAACATGTTTAATACTTGCATTAACATACAGTTTCCCAAAATGACGTTTTATTTTAATAAAAATTATAATAACTTGTTGAAAGTATCATGTAATTTAGTGAATAAGAGATTGAAAGAGAAAAGCAAAACACTTACTTTATTGGCGAACTCGGCGCTCTGCTGCTCAGCTGGTTTCAGCCTGAAAGCAGATAACTGGGAGAGTATCATACTGTGCAGCGGTTGTCACCGTTTTGCTTTTTGTTGGCTGTTATTAACCTTTTTAGGACCAATGGGGACTTATTTGCTTTAAGAATTCTGTACTGCAGTAAAAAATAAGGAATAACACGAGAATAGATCTGCACTGAGTGAGAGCTATTGGGAAGCTGAATCACTTTGTACTGAATCGTGATCTGAGCAAACACCGAATGCCGAGACACAATTTTCTCCTCGGAATGCATATCAAGGTGGTCGATAACCAAGGTACCACTGTATCATCTAACTTTCGTCATCGACAAAAAATTTTGATAAATCATTTATTGTTAATATCACACACCCATACTTTACATATAAAAACCTATAATAGAACACATTAACAACAACAATCTTCTATTTTTAACTTCTTTAACAGCCTGTTTTTGCTTTAACAACATTTTAAAACATAAGAGAAAATCACAGACTAGGTTAAATAAGTGGATTTCTGTTAAAAGCAGCTGTAGATGACACGTGCTTCAGCTAATCTAAAGCACTCTCAAAATCTCAAAACAGCAACCTACAGTGAGGCCACTAGTGAAAATGCCTTTTTTGATTTGGATAATGACCTAAAGCACACCCAAAAGCTTTACAGCAACTACTTGAAGACTAAAGAAGATCAAGAAGTACCGACTTTAATGGCTTTTCCTCATTCTATAATATATGTTTAGAAAGGTACTTAAAACTCCAAAACAGAAAAAGTTGGGATAGTATGGAAAATGCATATTAAAAAACAACAACAGTGTTTCTTACATTTACTTTGACTTTTATGTCATTTCAGACAGTATGAACCTGACATATTTCGTGTTTTGTCTGGTCAGCTTCATTTCATTTGTTAATTATCATCATAATAAATAAAGCGTTTACCAATTTGTAATGGTGCCATTCCTTTTCACCACACTTTGTGTGATGTTTTGCTGGATACCAAACAATTTAATGTTAGTCAGGTCTTATTTTGTCCCATTCTTCCGGCAAATACATTTAAAAAACGCTTCATTTTGTAGCACTCTACTTGTACTGAGCAATGAGAGTAAATTTGAATATATCTATTGAGATGTGCAACAGTAGGGGGACGTCATTGTTGCATTTTTCGTTACAAAGTTCTCTGCACATTCTCTGTTGGGGACAGGTCAGGACTGTACCCCCTTCTTCCACAGGAATGCCTTTGAAATATTTGCAGCATGTGGTTTTGCATTGTCTTGCTGAAAAATGCATGGATGTCCCTGGAAAAGATGTCATCTTGAAGGTAGCTTATGTTGCTCTAAAATCTCAGTGTACTTTTCTGCATTAATGCTTCAAACACAGAACTATAAATGACCTTGGCCAAGGGCACTGACCCAACCCTATACCATGATAGAGCCTGGCTTTTGGATTTGTTGCTGATAACAGTCTGGATGGTTCTTTTCGTCTCTGGATGGTCCAGAGCACACGGCATACATTTTCTTCCAAAAAGAAAAGATCTGGAATACTGATTGGTCTGACCACAGTGCATGTTTCTACTGCGTGATGGTCCTATATGCCACTGAGCACAGACAAGTCAATGCTGCTTTTGGACATGGTTAACATAAGGCTTCTTTTTTGCACAGTAAAGTTTTAAGTGGAATTTGTAAATGTAACTCTGTATTGTAGTGCTTGATGGAGGTTTGATAAAGTAATCCCTTGCCCATGTGGTTCTATCAGCTATTGATGAATGACACTTGAGGCAGTGCTGTCTGAGGAATCGAAGCTCACAGGTGTATGCCCTTGGCCTTTATGTACTGAGATTCCTTTCCGATTCCTTGAATCATTTAAAGCCATTATCCACTGATCCAATCCTTACAATCTTTCTTTGAGGTACATTGTCTTTACATTTCAATATTTTTTTCACACATTTGTTGACAAACTGGAGATCCTCTTGCCACCTTTGCTCCTTAGAGATGCTGCTTTGGTACGAAATAATGATTATGTTTTCCATTTTAAATATGTCAGGGCTAGTTTGATAAGGATTACATGCATACAAATAAATGTATAAATGCATGTATCTGGATTATGTACTTATTACATTTTAACCCCGTGAATCACAACAAATGTGTCTCTAGTCAGTCAGATTGAAATATTATAGCTGTCTTGGTTGCCTCTCATTTGTAATGCAGGAGAAGCTTTACCATGCATGGCATCTGTTTATCTCCCTTAAAGGCTAAAACATCTGCATTCACGGACCACATGTGTTATGGTATATTTATATTTGATATGTTTTGCATGTGGATAAAATGCATCTCAGGCTTCATCTGTAGTGGCCTGAGCAATCGTTTTTACATGTTTTCACTGTTGCATGGGTGAATTTACTCATGCATTTTTATGTGGCTAATCCCAGCTGGATATATAATCAATATGCATGAAATAGTCTGCTGTTAACATGGTCTTTTTTAGAAGGTGGTCTGAGGTGCACTTTAATACAGATGTAAAATAGAGTAAACCATATAAAGCTCTGCTGTAATGTGTGGGGTATTGAAATATAATTTTAAGAGACTGAAGAGATCACAAGCAATCTTGTTGAGCTGTATAGTGTGAGTATAACAAGTTTTTTGTGGCTTTTATTAGTTTAATTAAAGTGATGGATAAAGTAACAGAAATTTTTTTAAAGATTTAAATATTGTGGCATTGACATTTAAGAAGAAAAAGCTTCAGACATGGCAAATTTGCTCATAGTGCAATTATTTCACAGCCTGTATATCACAGAACCAATTACCAGCTCTTATATGACCTATATAGACGTACCAGTCAGTGTGAAAGGTAAGCTAAGTAACAGGCATAAGTGACACGCAAACACACTTGAAACACACTGTGAGCATTTTCTTTTAATACAAGACATACACACATAAAACAAATCACACAGAAACACATAAACCCCAAAATAAATAGACCATCGAGCTGAATGCTGCATGCTGGCACCGGGAACGCTCCTCTGGGTGAACCAAAGGCGCTACAATATACTTCGCCATGTTTAAAAATTAGAGTGTATTTGTAATTAATTTTTCACCCACAAGTGATGTAAGAACGTGGTCCAAAATAAGTGCAAGTTCACTTAAGTGAAAGTGCTCAATGTGTTCATGACAGGAGCAAGGTTATATCAATACTAGTCAGGTACATTCATCCTGGGGGTAATTTGGAGTGACCAGTTAACCTAACACATGTCTTGGAATGTGGGAGGAAATTGAAGGACCTGGATTAAACCCTTACGGACACGGGGAGGATGTGCAAACTCCACAAGAACAAACCTTCAATGAACCAATCTCTGAAGCTGTGCGACAGCCACGCTAACCGTTTGGGCCACTAAATGTTTTGTGACATTAAACATGTAGTTAAAATGTAAGTAGATTAGTTACATGAGACATGGAGATAAAATATGCTTTAAAAATACCTTTATGTATTTAACTCATTTATTGTAAGTGGCCAATATAGTAGACATTCTCAAAAATATCAAGTAAATGAATTTTCAAACCTTTTCAATAATATTTTTTCAATAATAAATGAGTTTTAATTTATATAGCGCTTTTCACAGAACCCAAGGTTGCTTAACAACAAACACAACATATGTTGTTCACAGTAGACACTCAGCAAAGGTCAATAGATAAACAACAGTTTAAAACAAGAAGACACATCAAACATTAGTATAGAACGAATACATAAAAGTTTTTAGAAGTGATTCAATTGTAGAAGGATAGAAGCAGACCCAACAGACGCCGGAAGATAGTTCCAAAGGGTGGGAGCTGCCACAGCAAAGGATCTCCCACCCATGGCGGAAAACCTGAATCTATTGACAAATAATAGGAATAGCAAATTATTACCAATTATCAATAAATCTTCCAGCTAATTCTGGGCTAAGCGGTTCTATGTCTATCTTTTCAGCAATTAACCATGAAGCACTTTCTAAAATAGTTTCATAACTCACCGTTGCCAGTTGTGCTCTGGGCTCTATATCAACCCAATTTTTAAAGAGGTATTTGACTTTCCTTCAAAACTTAAATCAATCTGTAGAACAAGGAATGTATCCACAAAGGTTTAAAACAGCAATCATTAAACCTGTCCTTAAAAGAAATACACTTGACCCGTATATTCTCAGTAATTATAGCTCAGTTTCAAACATTGCTTTTTTGGATAACATTGCTGAGAAGGCGGTGTCTGTTCTGCTTCATGACAATATTACAGTCTGTTTTGTGGCTAACCTTAACACAGAAACAACACTTCTAAGAGTGGTAAAAGATCTAAATCATGATGCAAATTCTTTTTCTGTCTTAGTTTTCTTAGATTATCTTAAGATGTTACTCAGTAGAATACAAAACTTGATTGTTCTCTCTGGCTCAGTCAAAAATTTGTTTCAGTCCTACTTTAACATCTGGGAATACTATGCTGCACCTGGCACCTGTTCATCCAGGCATCTTGTTTTGTCTTGTGGAGTTCCTCAAGGCTCAGTTCTGCACCATCCGGCACTATTTAATCTTTATATTCATCCATTAGCAAAGATAATTAATAAACAGAACACTGCATTTCATCAGTATGCTAAGGACATGCAGCTTTATGTGTCTCCTGATCATCGGAGGTCTGTTGTTTCATTGTTTGATTACAAAAAGGACAAACTGCTGGATGAGTAAGAATTTTCTACAGTTAAACATTTGATAAAACAGAATTCCTTGTGGTTGAGAATAATGATCAAAGGTATGATGCGTTAAAGTCTCACTTACTTAAAGTCTCTGTCAGTGAGAGCTAAAATCTGTGTAAAAAAACCTGGGAATTACTTCGGAGGGTTAAAAGTTTTTTTGTTAAAAAACTCTCAACTGCTGATAATGAGAACCACATGTATGCTTTTGTATCAATGTGTCTGAATTATTGTAATGTTTTTTGTTGGAATTTTATTGGAATTCTTCTGCTGGGTTTACATAGTGTGCAAAATGTGGAATCAATAATCCTAACATTCACCAAAATGACAGACCATATAACACCTATCTTTAAAGAGCTACAATGGCTAAAGGACACACCTGTAAAGGACACACTTTTACTGTCAATTTCAAGATCCTCCTACTGATTTTCAGATTTTTTATGGTCTTGCTCTATAGTACTCTGTGTTCTTATTCCAGATATCTCAGATCTCAAATTATTATAATTTATTGTTTTTTTTGTTCGTGTGATTCACCATATGTGAAAAAAGTAATCAATTAATTGGATCAGTAAACCTATTCACTTTGTTTCATTTATAAAGCTAGAAAAAGCAACTACAGTTTATGACTGATTCAACATATTATTTTGAATGTTTATCCAACATTAAGAATCAAACCAAAAATTCACATTTGGATCAACATCTCTTTGATCTCTGGGTCAATTTTACAGCATTTACTTCAGGGACACATAATAGATGCTTAAAATAATGGGTAAAAAACAATGTTATATTGCAATTTACAATCTGTTCATACTTTATCTTGTGGAAGATTAAACACTGTTCCTTGCTGTCCTGTTGGGTCCCATCTGTTACAGCTATAGCTTGACGTGCTGTAATTATGTGATGATTGAGGGTGTGTAAATGATGCTTTGCACAATCTCATGAAAAATCTTCATGGCTCCCAGTAAGTGCTGTTGCACACTAATGAAGTAACACCCTGTCTCAGAATGGCAGCACCATCTTTAATATTGGAACCAGCGTGAACAAACTCTTTCTGGCCCACCTTGCTGATATATGGCACTCGTGGGACAAGCTGCAGTGATTTCAATTAGATACAAGTCTGATAATTGCTAAACGATGATGTGATTAATTAGGCCTTATTCCTCTGTCACGATTGATATTGCCCAGAGAGATGCAAATTCATTCATTCATTCATTTATGGATCTGCTTAATTGTGGTCAGGGTCGTGGGAAAGTCGGTGCCTATCTGGCGACACAGGGTGCAAGACAGAACAACCCTAGATAGGGCACCAGTCCATTGTGGGGGCGCACACACATAAAATTATGAACCTCTGCCATGAAGGGACTATATTGTTTTCTTGGAGAGTGTGTTAAAAAATGCTTCCTTGGCAGGCTACAGTTAGTAGGCTTTCTTTATATATCTATAGTACATATACAGTGTATCCAGCCTGTAAGTATTTAATTCTATTGATATAAGCACAGCTATTGTTGCAATTATGAAAAAGTCTAAATTGTTTTTTTGACACTGTACCATAAACCTCACTTGGAAGTTTGTGAACCCTTTAGAATTTTCTATATACATTTCTGCATAAATATGACCTAAAACATAACCAGATTTTTACACAAGCCCTAGCATTAGATAAAGAAAACCATTTTTTAGGAGACAAACATATTATACTGTTTATATAATTCACTGTTATATATATATGTTTAGATATATGATTAGAAAGATTCCTGACTGGTAAAAAAATGAGGGATCACATCACACTGGTCCTCAAACAGTGACACTGATTACCAGTATCATTTAGATTTGATTTTAAGATTCTTTTACTGGTTTTTAAATGCCTCCATGGTTTGGCTCCCGAGTACCTCAGTGACATGATTGTTAGGTACATTCCACCAAGGGCCCTCAGATCAACTAACAGGAACATGCTGGTTGTACCGACCACCTGGCAAAAGAGTAGAAAGGCTGCCTTTTCTTATTACGGCTGTCAACCATTTTTTATGAGACAAACATATTATACTTCTTCTTCTTCTTCTTCTTCTTCTTCTTTTGGCTTCTCCCTTTATCAGGGGTCACCACAACGAGTTAAACGTTTCCACCTCACCCTGTCCTCCACGTCCTCTACTCTCACCCCAACTCCCTGCATATCTTCATTCACCACAACCAAATAACTCATCTTTGGTTCTTCCTCTCTGTCTCTTGCCTGGCAGCTTCATCTCCAACATCCTCCTACCAATATATCCACTATCCCTCCTCTGCACATGTCCAAACCATCTCAGTCTTCCCTCTCGAATTTTGTCTCCCAATTTTCCAACCTGTGCTGTCCCTCTGATGATCTCATTCCTAATCCTGTCCACCCTAGACACTCCTAAAGAGAACCTCAACATCTTATGTTCTGCCACCTCCGGCTCTGCTTCCTGTCTCTTTGTCAGTGCCACCGTCTCTAAGCCATACAACAAGGCTGGTCTCACTACTCTCTTATAAATCTTTCCTTTCACTGTTGCTGCGACCCTTTTGTCACACAGCACTTCTGACACTCTTCTCCACCCACTCCATCCTGCCTGTACTCTCTTCTTTACCTCCTTTCCACACTCCCCATTTCCTTGGACAGTTGATCCCAAGTACCTGAACTCCTGGACCTTTGTGACCACTGAACCTGTAGCCTGACTGTTCCACCTGCCTCCCTTTCATTTACACACATGTATTCTGTCTTACTACAGTTGACTTTCATTCCTCTCCTTTCCAGATTATACCTCCACCTCTCCAAGTTCTCCTCTACCTGTTCCCTGTTCTCACTACAGATCACAATGTCGTCTAAAACAAACATATTATACTGTTTATATAATTCACTGTTAGATATATGTGGCTTTAAATTAGATTTTTATTTGTAGGTGAAATTTGAATCTTCACAACACATTGTTAGAGTGTATCATAGCACAAATAAAAGAGTTGTTAATGTTTATCAGGGTGGACAAAGTTACAAGACCATCTCTAAAGAGTTTTGACCCCACCAATACACAGTCACAAATTCAGGAAACTTAATTTCATTGTTACCTGGTCTACTTACAAATGACTAATAAATGTGGCACTGTGGTAGCCTAGCGGTTAAGAATCAGAAGTTCCAGGGTTCAAATCCCACCTCTGCCAAAGCTGCCACTGTTGGGTCTTTGAGCAAGGCCCTTAACCCACAATTGCTTGGATTGTAAGATTGTATCAATTGTAAGTCGCTCTGGATGAGGACTGCTAAATGCTGTAAATGTAAATGTACTAACAGAGATCACTAAAACAGCAAGGTGTGTAGTAATCTGTGAGATCACAAACGAACCCAGTGTAACTATTCAGTACCTAAAGGTCTCTCTGCCTAATATAAAGAGTCCACAATCATGAAAACAATAAACAGCAACAGTGTACATGGCAGGGTTGGAAAAAGAAAGTCAGTGCTCTCAAAAAAGACCACTACTGCCCATCATGTGGCACGTGGACAATCCAGTAGGCTTGATACCTATGAGACCTTGAGACCTTGAGACCTTGAGACCATGATATTGTTTTTTTTGGTTTAAATGACAGGCATTATGTCTGAAGAAAGAAAAACACTGCATTCCAACATAAGTACCTCATACCATCTGTGAAACGTGGTGGTAGTGTTATGGAGTTTGCATGTTTTTCTGCATCTAGGCCAGGTCGGTTTTCCTTCATTTCTTAAATGATGAAAGTTGAATTATACAAATTATAAAGAAAATATTCAGGACATCTGCCTGTGAACTGAATCTCTAGAGAATGTGGGTCATTCAGCGACACCAACCCTAAGCACACAAGTCGTTCTACCAATGAATAGCTACGAAAGACTAAACTTAATGTTTCACATGGCAAGTCATAGTCCTTATCTTAGTCCAATAGAAATGCTTTGGAAGGAGCTCATGTGGGGAAACCCAGCAAATTCCCAAGTTGAAGCTGTTCTCTATGGATTAGTGAACTAACATTCCTCCATGCTGATATGCAGAACGGATCAACAGTTACCAGATACGTTTAGTAGCATTTATTACTGAACAAGGAGGTGACACCATATACTGAAAGCAAAGATTCACATACTTTTGCCACTCACAGATGTAATCATGGACCATTTAACTCAAAAAATAAATATCCAAGTATAGTATTTTTGTCTCATTTGTTTAACTGGTGTTTCTTTATCTACGTTTAAGACTTGTGTGAAAATCTGGTGATGTTTTAAGTCATATTTATGCAGAAATATGACTTAATAATAAGACATATATAACATTTGAAAGGGTTCACAATCTTTTAAACACCACTGTACATTTGATTCTGCAAATATTTCACCCGTGAAATGTGGTCTGCAGAAGGTAGCTTTTGAAAAAAAAAAAAAACCAAAGTTTATTAGTTTTTGGTAGTTGGTATGTAGCGGGTGCTGTTAGCATGGGCTCAAGCTAGGATGAACTCTAATCAAAATCTGATCATCCATATTATCCAAATATAATTTCGCAATAATCCAAAGAACATCTTGAGATGCAGTTTTTAAATGAAGGTGTTTATTATTAAGGGAGAAAAAATCCAAACCTACATGGCCCTGTGTGAAAAAGTGATTGCCCCCCTTGTTAAAACACAACTATGGTTTATCACACCTGAGTTCACTATCTCTAGCCACACCCAGGCCTGATTATTGCCACACCTGTTCTCAATCAGGACATCAATTAAATAAGACCTGCCTGACAAAGTGAAGTACGCCAAAAGATCCTTAAAAGCTACACATCATGCCAAGATCCAAAGAAATTCAGGAATAATTGAGATAGAAAGTAATTGAGATCTATGTGTCTGGAAAGGGTTATAAAGCCATTTCTAAAGCTTTGGGACTCCAGTCATTATTCACAAATGGTGAAGACATGGAACAGTGGTGAACCTTCCCAAGAGTGGCCGGCCAACCAAAATTACCCCAAGAGCGCAGCCACGACTTGTCCAAAAGGTCACGCCAACATCCAAAGAACTTCAGGCCTCACTTGCTTCAGTTAAGGTCAGTGTTCATGCCTCCACCATAAGACTGGGCAAAAATGGCCTGCATGGCAGAGTTCCAAGATGAAAACCACAGCTGAGCACTAAGAACATTACAGCTCATCTCAATGTTTCCAGAACACATTTTGGTCCCCAAGACTTTTGGGAAAACATTCTGTGGACTGACGAGACAAAAGTTGAACTCTTTGGAAGGTGTGTGTCCCATTACATTTGGTGTAAAAGTAACACAGCGTTTCAGAAACAGAACATTAATACCAACAGTAAAATATGGTGGTGGTAGTGTGATGGTCTGGGGCTGTTTTGCTGCTTCAGGACCTGGAAGACCTGCTGTGATAAATGGAACTATGAATTCTGCTGTCTACCAAAAAATCCTGAAGGAAAATGACCTCAAGCTGAAACAAACTTGGGTTTTGCAGCAGGACAATGATCCAAAACACACCAGCAAGTCCACCTGTGAATGGCTGAAGAAAAACAAAATGAAGACTTTGGAATGGCCTAGTCAAAGTCCTGACCTGAATCCTATTGAGATGCTGTGGCATGACCTTAAAAAGGCCGTTCATGCTCAAAAACCCTCCGATGTGGCTGAATTACAACAATTCTGCAAAGATGAGTGGCCAAAATTTCTCCTCAATGCTGTAAAAGACTCATTGCAAGTTATTGCAAATGCTTGGTTGCAGTTGTTGCTGCTAAAGGTGGCCCAACCAGTTATTAGGTTTAGGTGGCAATCATGTTTTCACACAGGGCCATGGTGGTTGGGATTTTTTTCTCCCTTAACAATAAACACCTTAATTTAAAAACTGCATTTTATGTTTACTTGTGTTGTCTTTGACTAATATTTAAATTGGTTTGATGTTCCAAAACACTTAAGTGTGACAAAAAAATAGGAAATCAGGAAGGGGGCAAACACTTTTTCACACCACTGTACCAAAGAGCTCCAATTCTAAACTACAAATGCTGAAGAAACCTAAAATGCTGCAGAAAGATTCCTGACTGGTAAGGAGGGATCACACTGGTCCTCAAACAGTGACACTGATTACCAGTATCATTTAGATTTGATTTTAAGATTCTTTTACTGGTTTTTAAATGCCTCCATGGTTTGGATCCCGAGTACCTCAGTGACATGATTGTTAGGTACATTCCACCAAGGGCCCTCAGATCAGCTAACAGGAACATGCTGGTTGTACCGACCACCTGGCAAAAGAGTGGAAAGGCTGCCTTTTCTTATTACGTTCCTCAAACTTTGGACCTCTCTTCCTGATGACCTGAGGGCTCTGGACGATCTTAACACATTTAAGTGGAGGGTTAAGACACACATGTTCAGGTTAGCATTTTTTTATCTATAGCAATGTTTTCTATGTTTAGCAATGTTCTATCTGTTTAGATTTTACGTCATCTTTTATCTGCACTTTTAAATGTCAAATGTCTACTGTTTTCCTATTTTGTTTTTAACACTATTTTATTTTTATTCTTTTGCTTGTGTAAAGCACCTTGTGAAATGTTTGTAAAAGTGCTGTATGAATAAAGCTTAGTTGTTGCAAAGTTTAGAGCCATTATCTTGCTGCAGTATGAATCCATCTCTACAAAGATACATCAAGCGTTTTCACTAGTGGTTTGGTTGCTAATACTCCTCTTACTATGTTAGGTATACTTCCTTGCTTGTGCACTCATTGTACATTTTATAAGTTCCAGTCCAGCAGTGACACTGAGGTGTTTAAATATTCCAGCAGCACTGCTGTGTCTGATCCACTCACACCAGCACACTCACTGTCTGTGGTATTCCTGTGGGGGTCCTGACCATTAGAGAACAGAGAATAGGGGACTAACAAAATATGTAGAGAAACAGGTGGACTACATTCTGTAATTATAGAACTACTAATTGCTTCTATATGATAAGTAGAACTGATAAAATGGACAATGAGTTTAGAAACAAGGTGTACCAAATAAAATGACCAGTGAGTGTATGTCACCCGCAGATAAGCATCAACACATTTGAAACTGCATGAAACTCTTACTGGAAGTACATTGGAGCTTTGGAAACAGTGCATTTATGTTGAAATTACACTTGACAGGATTTGTACAGTTCACACGTTATTCCTTAAGGCACGATTTAAGTTTGGGTCCTGCTTTGTGGGCATGCCTCTTTATCATAAACAGCCAGTTCCCCAGGCCCTACTGTATCTATCTCTTAGTTCTTCGAGTTCTCAGCTGTGGCTGTAAATGGTCTTATGAGGGCATGCTCTGCTTGACAGAAGCTACCTCGCAGCAAGCTTTGAGCACCACATTTTCATTTTCCTCTTCATAATTTAAATGTGGTGGCTTTAAAAGTGACTGTATCCATCACTGTGACTGTCAGTTTACTCTGCTTTTGGCTGGTAGAGATGCAAGAAAATGCTAATTTTGTACTGTCACCTAGTGACCTCTGAAATGCATGTGAATACTGATGTGCTTCACTTTCCCTCCACTTTACCTGGTGAGAGTTGTGATGACATTTAAATACATTTTTACATATTTATAGTGGAGAGTGAATTTAACTTGAATTTCCATGTTTTTGGCCAGGAGATTATTATAAAATACTAAATTCATGAGTCATATTTCCAGACCTTTATTATTGCTATTAATTATTAATCAATTGTTGTATTTTGAGGGGCGACGTGGTGGTGCATTGGTTAGCACTGTCACCTCACAGGTCTGAGATCCCCGGTTCGATCCCTACCCTGGGCTCCGTTTGTGTGGAGTTTGCATGTTCTTCCCGTGTTTGCATGGCTATTCTCCAGGTACTCCGGTTTCCTCCCACATTCCAAAGACATGTATGTTAGGTTAATTGGTGTTTCCAAAGTACCCCTTAGTGTGTGTGTGTGTGTGTTTGTGAATGAATGTGTGAGTGTCTGTGCCCTACGATGCATTGGCGCCCTGTCTATGGTTGTTCCTGCCTTGCGCCCTGCGTTGCCGGTTAGGCACCGGTTCTCCTTCAACCCTGTCAGTCCATGTCAACTGTCAAAAGACATGCATTAGGTTAATTGATTGCACTAAACTTGCCCAACCTGAGTATATATGAACAGTTTCAATGTAACCTCATATGAGATGTTAAAAGCCATAGTTTGTTAATAGCCCGTTTGATAATTTTTATTTTTTGAACGACCAGACAAGCAAACCCATATTAGAGTGGTAATTTGATTGATCCGGCAGTCATCTTCATATGTTTCATCAAAACAGCACCAAACAAAAGTTCTCCTTAGCCAATCCAGATTTGTGATTCGTTGCTGAAAATCACTTTCATCCAATCATGCACACTATTATTGCTTCTCTTTGGCCTACTGTAACCTTGTTATCTATCGTTTAGGTGTTAGTGCAGGTTTTCGTTTGGCTTGTATGCATTTTAAATCACATTTAACAACCATTTGATTTCTTACAGATCTGTCACAACCATTGAATCCTCTTTCTAACCATTTGTTTTTCATTTGTTTCCTTGTCCATTTGCAGTTTCTACAGTATATTGCTTTATGTTTCCTAATCCGACGCTTTGATGTCTTACCTGATCTTCCCATGTTTTCCTTTTATAACACTCAACTATAACTTTTCTTTCTACTTGCACCAAATTTTAGACACTGCTGACTGGGTGTAACCGACACCTTTTGCTACACTCCACAGCATATTTCCTCCTTAAAGGACTTTTATCATCCTTTCTATTGTTTCAATTGACAACCCTCTTGCTGGGCAATGATTCCTTTTTAGTTACCCAAGTCTAATAGCTCATCCTAAGCAGCCCCTTTTAACTGCAGACTAATATGCATTTGTAGAGTTTTACTGGTATTTGTTTTAGAGATGCAAATTTCAAGGTGAGTCCATAATTATGTCCTTAACATTCAGTACATAATTCATCCATCTCCCTGATCAATAATTCAAATAATTTAATTTAGTTTGTTTGAGGTATGTATAACAAAGACAGAATGTTCAGCCATTAAACAACAGTAGAATGGTGTCATATCTTTGAATTGTTTATTTTCCATGAAGTAAAAACATTTGGATGAACATCCTAAAAATGTGATGATAAGTTTTGGCAAGGTTTGTAAGAAGTGGTTGTTTACCTAGCCCTGGGATGGTAAAACAGTGCTAGAATATTGAGGTTTAGTTTCAGTTTGATAAATGGGTTAGATTCGTTGGCATTATATGCAGTTCACTATTTACATATGGCATTTTGAACTCCCATGCTGCTGGGGTTAAATAGGGATAGCTTTGAGATTGTTACTGCAATGTTACAACATTGAGCTGCTGTAGAAAGAGCAGTTTGAGGTCATTCTTCAATCTGGAATTTTGGTCTCTGTTGAGATTTGCATAGCTTATCCAAGAGTCCAAATTGATTTCTTGATTTATGACTAAGCCATGTATTCACTTCTCTTAAGCTTTGGAAGCATCTCAATTTGCACATGAGATTAACAGTCTCCATGGTGCAGATCGAGCCAAATGCTGCACCAGTATAAATATCCCTTGTCCTCAGTTCCCCACACAATATTCTAGCAAGCTGGAGTGGATATCGAGCCTGCTGCTAATGTGTTCAAGGGCACAGATGAAGCTTCATACAACAAAACCCCTTTGCCCAAGAGAGGGACGTGTGTGATGGGACTTGTGTAAAAGGACTTTATTGTCCTTGCATGTGGCAGGTCTAAGCCACCTACACAGATGCGTGTATTCTTACCCCTTTACTGCATTCATGGCAACATTCTATCCCCATAAGACTCATTTAGGGCTGTCCTAGTGAAGAAAGTAATTAATACAGATGCAGATTTAACTGGGTAAGAGTGTAAGTCATATTTGGTATAATGAGAATCTTTTGGAGTGACGGACTTGTACAGATGTCCACACATTGGTGGAGTCTTTTAACTTATTTAACTTGTTCTTCTAATTTGACTTGTTACTTTTATGCTTACCTCACACTTGAAATGATATTATCAAATAGACCAGTTTATATTACTTTATACGTTTTACACAGTTCAGTACAGTTGGATCACATTCAATGCCTGTGGGTAAGATTGTTATTGAATATGTGTATATGGAGGGAAAACAAGGTGCCCACTACGTCTTGGCTTGAAACCCCCTCTGCATTTATAGAAGCTGGTTATTACTGCATATTCTCATTAGTAAACTGATGCCTGCTAAGGAGGGCAGAAGAATCCCTTCTGTATTTATCTCCTAGCCAGTAAACTGCTTTTAAAACACATACAGCTCTCAGCTGACAGTTTTAGGTTACTCAGCAAATCAGACACATTTTTGTTCTCTCATTCTGGCTAGTTTTGGAAATGTCTTCTTCTCCTCCTTGCAGCTGCTCCCATTAAGGGTGGATTATCTACACTATATAGACAAAAGTTTGTGGACACCCACAAATTACATCTAATTACTATACTATAGAGTTTTACTATAGTATTACTATAGAGTTTCCCCCCCACTTTGCTGCCACAACAGTCTTTGTTATTCTAAAATGGCTTTCCACTGTATTTTAGAACATGACTGTGAGGTTGGCTTCTGATCTTAGACAGTAAGCACTGGCTCACTTTTGGCATGCCAGTGCATTTTCAAGGTGTCTGATGGCATCAAGGTTCTGTGCAAGCTAGGCAAGTTCTCAATCATATTTGGCAAACCAGTTCCCTATGGAATTTATTTAAGGACAGAAAGACAGAATTGATGAACTGACTTGAAGCAGAAACCTATATGTGTGTTGTACTGAGAGTCACTTTTTCATTCAGTACAACCCATTCTACTGCCAGTATTTGTCTATGGAGAATCCAGAAATATATACTTAATATCAGGGGTTCCCAAACCTTTTCTGCAGCACCTGCCTTTTGTAGATAAGAATATTTCTGAGAATCCCAACTCTAACACTGAAGTCTTCTGCATCCAAAATCCACTGGAATATATTTTAAACATTGTACTTCGTACAAAACTACAACTTTTTATTGAACAAAATAAAATTAAGTTGGGATCGAACGAAAATTTATGTGTGAATTAGGGCTGTAACTAACGATTATTTTAATAATCGATTAATCGGTCGATTATTTTTTTGATTAATCGATGAATCATATTAAAATAAAATAAAAATGTCCATGTCTTTATTCAGAAATCTAACATTGAATAACAGAGCAAATAAGTGATAATTGAATAATAATAAATTAAATGTATTAATAAATTAAAATAACAAATTAAATAATAGTGTGTATACTTGTATTTATTCTGTTTCTTCCTTCTTGGTGCCGTATTATAAACAAATTGTTCTGGCTAACAGAAAGAGTAGGTCATCTTCATTTTGGTCTTCTATGGCAGGTTCAGATGAGGGAGCCGATTTAAATGAATAAGCAGCTGATGTGCCAAAAAGCTGCTACACATTATCAGGCAGCTTGTGCTCATAGCAAGCCTCACAAGACAACCTGAGACCATATCGGATATACAGGATTGAGTTAAGGGTCTCCAAGGACATTCGATTTCTTAGTTTGGTTTTTACCACACTCAACTGGCTGAATAGTCTCTCCACTTCAGCATTTGAGTTGAGCCATATTCCTCCTTCAGCACTTTGTGGACCCTATTATCTAGCTAGCTGGATGTTTTAGCTTTTCACAAAGAGGCACACACTGTGGACGAGGTGAGTGACAGGCTATGTGGTGAATGAGGTGAGTGACTGACTGAGACTGTGTGAGGTAAATACAGGGATTTCTTTTCGTGTCACACTGAAGACGCATTTATATATACATCCCGCTCTGTAAATACGGGGCGGGGTCAGTCAGCGGCGGCTTTGGGCATGCGCAGTTCATTTGCAGTGTGGACGAGGCTCACGGCATGAGCATGTGTGTTCATCTCAGAGTCTCCAAAAGTCTCCAATAACACCACAAAAAGTCGGTAGACTTGTAACTAGTCGCTTTAAAAAAAAAAAAGTCACTAGAGGGTCTGAAAAGTCGCTAAATATAGCGACAAAGTCGCTAAGTTGGCAACACTGATTATTAACGCTAACTTACTGTGAATGTTCCGCCTCCGCGCCGGCTCCGCCTCGCTCCGATCAACTCGCTCGTATTTTTTTCCAGCCTTGACGAAGTGCCGCAAGTAACGTAAGTGGATATGACAAGGGGAGGGAAACATAAATCATGCGACCCAACGAATTGATAATGAAATTCGTTGTCGACGCTTTTAATAATCGATTATTATCGATTTTAGCGATTCGTTGTTGCAGCCCTAGTGTGAATGTCATGATGACGTATGTAAGTGGTTACAATATTAGACTGAAAGCTTATTGTGGAAAATTACATTTGAAAGGATGCTCTAGTTACCCTTTTAGGCCTCTAGCCTGTATACAAGATGAGATATTGTTGGGCATGGAGGCTGTACCAAACCTAAGACTACACTTTAATTGGATTAATTTTAATTAAACTTTATTAATTAAAATTATATAAATTTTTTAATTAATTAAAAAAAGGGGCACCAACAAATCAGTTTATTATAAATATAAATAATTTACTGGTAGATCTGGAGAACCAGTTCAAGGGAACAACAAACTTGATCAGTCCAAGTCTGAATAGTGAATTCAAAGTATATTTCTCGACCTTGTGGAATGAACTCTCACACCAGGCGGCAAATTCAAAAGGTTTATAAACAAGTTTCTTAATTGTAAAACAAGGCAATATCAACAGACTAGCTGATGTAATAACGAGTGTATCAGAGTTAAAATCATAAAATGACGATGAACATGTATGTTTATCACAGTATTAAAAATCAGAAACCAAGATGACTCTATATAACTTATCGGTTGCGCAATAATTACCAACGTTGCAATGCTACTGGTAACCCTAATTACGATGAACGTGGATAGTATGGTAGAAGCTACTTAGGCGTGGATAAGTCTATGCCGAAGCATGGTTCTAAGATTAAAAAAACGCAAAGTACGAGAAATCAGGGACCCAGAACAGCCACAACAGCGACAACAGTGGTACTTGCCGATTGCTTCGCGGAGGCTCACACGAAGGAGATGGAACGGAACCGGGCCTCTGCTTGTCGTCCGACGTCACACGTGGAACGGAAGCGGTAAAAATCTTCAGATTCTGATGCTCCTGTTTGGTGGACTGTAAGATCTTGGCTATAGGCCTCCGGTCCGTGTCATTGGTCCGTGGGACCACAGATGTGTTGAAGGCCTCACGCCGGTTTGGCTTTCTTACCGGCTGTTGGTGATCAGGTTCCTTGACCTCGACTTGCGGGCGTGCGACTCAGATTCTATCTTGGCCACAGATAAAGGTGGAGTCGAGCACGTTGTAGCACCACGAGCTTCAACAGAAACTCGGAAAAACTTGGATTGTGCGAGAATAGTAGAGCTTAGAGTCTGGTTGGTCTTTTAGCTATCTTCTAGTTCAGCGATAGCGAACTACTTAAGACTGCTGTACACAGGAAACTTAAAATAAACGCGAAAACTTGAGTGAAATTAATAATCAAAAGCGCTATAAAAAGGAAAAACTACAACTATAAAAGACAAAGGAAAGAACACCAAAGACACAAGACTTGAAGCTAGCTCCCCACGCGGTCTGCCCGCGTTGCTTTTGAATGTTTCAGCTCGGGGGGTTGCGGCTGGAGGCGGGACATAAGGAGTTGCCCCTTACTTAGCCAATGAGAAGCTGAACTCCTCAGTAAAAGCTCTCCTATCGTGGTTGTGTCTTATTTCACCATATGAGCCACAGACGTTCTAACTTGGATTAATAATATTCCTACATATCTAAAAGAGATTAAAAGTATACCATAATAACCAAACAAAAAAATCAAAGTTGTACAAGTTTAGATGCAGACTTCGTTGGAAGGTTCAAATGATCAAAGGCACCTTGAATTGATACCCTAGAAACATCGTTAAAGCATTCTAACTACAGCATAGGCATTCGCTATACTTCAACTAAACAATAATATGATTAATATAAGATGTAGGAAACGGTTACATGGTAAATAAACTTCATGTTTGTTCTTTAAAAGTATGCACAAGTATTGAAACCCGATCGATCAAAACACAGGGATGACTATGCTATCATTTCTATATATCATAATGATCAACACAACGGGACCGTATTACATATAGAACGGTTCACTATACTAAACATTAACCAAGTGGATATGAGATACAGAAATCAGTAACATACATATGTATAATATATATAATTATATGTGTGGATATATGACGAAATATCTTGATCCACTCTTTGGATGAATCATTTAAATGCATATAGTGTGTTTAGACTTATTAGGAATCCAAATATCATTTATGTAATTATTAAAAAGGTTTTGATGAAGATAATCTGTTCCCATCAGAGTTTAATACCATTATTAAGAGTTTTGGTTTTTTAACTGAGGGAAGGCGATAGTTTCCTTGACAGTTTTCTTGGTGTCGTAAATCTCCAGGGTGGGCTTTCTGGCGCCAGGCGGCTGCGCGAAGAAGAAACTCGTTAACTTGCAACAGTCAGAGGAAAATTGAGAAGCTTGGGTGGCCTGGACGTTGACGTTGAACCCCCCTCTTAAGATCAGCGCACATGGACTTAGTTTATGATTGGAGATGTCGAAGGTTGTATGTCTGTTTGAACAGACGTCCAATTCCGTTGGTTTCAGAAAGAGTCAACCGTTGGAGTCAAACGGTGGGGGGTAAGATCCTGTCCAGATGTTGGGCCTTCTTGCATTCCAAGATGTTGTAAAGTTTATGACTTGTGGAAAAGGGTAGAGAGAGAGAGGGGGGTACGGCTATCACGCTACAAGGCATAGAGGTTCAGTATGTCATCCTGTGGCACATTTGCCTACAGATGTTGCAGCTGGGTCTGTACATCCTGCACACTCGTAGGTTGTTGAAGCTGGCATTTTAGCTGGTCCGTAAATGCTCTGGACCAGGACCAGGCAGGCCAAGGAACTATTGAAATCTGGCAGAGACATTCCTGGGAAACCCTCGCTGTGTGTGGGTGAGCATACGACTAAAACACAGCGACAAAAACGCCTGTTGGAAGCCCTGCAATGAGAGGCAACACATGTGGCCGCAAAATATACTGCACATATTGCTGATCTGTTAGTGTCCTTCGTATCACTACTAGGAGTCCACTGACTGATGGAGCTATGGCTGCCTGGATTATCAAATCAGCAGTTGGGGCAGTGTGTCGCTCCACAGCAAAAGCAAGATTGAAGCTCTCATCACGAGGCCTCCATACTTGAACCCGATCGTTGTCAGATGCCAAACAAAACCTGGATTTGTCGCTAAAGAAAATGCACACAAAAGTAGAATTTGAAAGCCTTTTTATAGGGCAGCAGGGGAAGCACTCTTATGCTCGCTTGTGGCAAGACCCAGGGTCTAATCAGACCACACCTGTAATCATTTACATATTTGCCTGAGAAATAACTGCATTCAGAGTTTTGCAGCAATCCGACATTTCTATCTGGGTGCATTGGTTTTTGTCAGTGTCCTCCCTCACCACATTCGTAAACCCCCTCTTTAACCATCCTTTCTTCTCCGACTTCCTTGCAGTTCCATCCTCAGCATCCATTTTCGCAGTATACCCAGCATCATGCCTCTGCACATGATCAAACCATCTCAATCTCACCTATCTTGTGGCAAGACCCAGTGTCTAATCAGACCACACCTGTAATCTTTTACATATTTGCCTGAGAAATAACTGCATTTGGAGTTTTGCAGCAAAAAAGCAAGACATTTCTATCCGGGTGCATTATTTTTTGTCAGTGTTCTCACTCACCACATTCATAAACCCACTCTTTAATCTTCCCTTCTTCTCCGAATTTCTTGCAGCTCCATCCTCAGCATCCATTTTCACAGTATAAACAGCATCATGCCTCTGGACATGATCAAACTATCTCAATCTCACCTATCTTAATTTGTCTACAAACAGTCATACCCATGCTGTCATACTAATATACTCATTCCTTATCCTATCCATCATTGACCTGCCCAGTGAAAACCACATCATCTTTGACTCTGCCACCTCTAGCTCCACCTCCTGTCTTTATGCCATCAGTACAGCACAGCTGGTCTAACTACCATTCTGTAAGCTTTCCTTTTCACTCTTGCAGTTTTTTTTAATCTCAAATCAGTCATGCCACCCTGCCTGCACTTTCTTCTTCACATCTTTACCACACTCTCCATTACTTTGAACACTGAACTTCAACCATTTAAACTCATCCAATTTCACCACCTCTATTTCAAGTAACTGCAGCATTCCACTGCCCACCCTCTCATTCATCCTCCCCTGAATTTCACACAACAGGCTTTTTTCTTTCAACTTTCAATGTCTAATCCCTGGTTTAGCAGTCACCCTTTTTCTCTTCTTCGCCTCCACAATCATTCAACAAAACATGATCTGATGCTGTCTAGCTACACCCTCCCCTGGTGTCACATATCAGTCTCCAATGCCATTGTCCATCTATTTCCACCTTCATTCACTCTTATTTGTCATCCTCGCTCTGCCGCCTTCTTAGAATACATATTCACCACAGACGTTTCCATCTTTTTTTTTCAAAATCTACTACCATCTGCGCTTTCCTCCTTTCTTTGACACCATACCAACCCATGACCTCCTCATCACCCCTGTACTCTTGAAAAACATTCCCATTCATGCCCAAGCCTGCTCCAATCACCAACCTTCTTTCCTTCAGTAACCTTTCCACAACTTCATCTAATTCACTCCAGATTTTCTTATCCTCCATCTCACCATCTCACACCCCAACTGCAGTGCATGTCCGCTGATGACATTCATCATTACCCCTTCAATTTTTCAGACACTCTCTTTACCTCTAATATACTCTTGATATACTCTTCCTTTAAGATTACCCCTACATCATTTCTCCTTCCATTCACACTCTGGTAGAACAGTTTGAACCCACCTCAGAAGCTATTCACTACTCTGCTTCCACTTGTTTTATTGTACACATAGTAAATCTGCCTTTCTCCTCCTCATCATGTCAGCCACTCTTTGCCTTTGTGAGTCATAGAGCCAACATTTAAAGTTCTGACTCTCACCTCTGCACTACGACCCTTCCTCCCCTGCTACTGCCTCCAAACATGCTTTCCCCTATAGTTTCCAGTTCTGTGCTGGCCAGCAGTACCAGTGTTTGCTGTTGGTAACCCAGGCTAAACTGTTGCAGCAAGGAAATCTTATTTTTGATCCGCTTAATTGAATTGGCACATGTTTTATATTGGAGGCTCTTCCTGACACAACCGTCCCCATTTATCCAGGCTTATAATCAGTATTAAGAGACACTGGCATGTTTACCCTCTCCCAGTGGCTTGGTTTAGGTTTGGAAAATGAATACTACAGAATTGTACTTGCAACGTGCAGTATCTTTAGACCCAATATCAATTTTATACACTATTGCCTCAAAGGTATATAAAGAATTTCCTACTTTACTCTGAGCAGGGAGTACTTAGTAAGAGTCAACCCATCAAAGTCCCCTTCGATGCTAGATCTGACAGGAACATCACATGAATCTGGCTATACAGAGCTAGCAAAATTGCTTTGGGAGATGTGCTGGATGGTGTGAAAAAACAAACCCCAGGTGTTATGTTGCAGAAGTGCACTAATCTTGTATGTGCTTAACTTTCCTCCCTGTAAAGTAATTGCAGTATCTGAAACTGCGTTTGATGACTCGAAACGGTTTATAATGCTCTACCTCCAATGGGAGTAGATATTTTGTTTAGGCAGCATTATATCAGTGTTATTCGTGTAAAACATGGTGGGTGTTTTCAGGATTATGTAATGCCATAATACAGTGCAATGCTTTTTGGGTCATGTCATATTTGTGGAAAGGTCTGAGCTCATACATTTATGTATCTTTGTAAATCATCCTGTTTTCTGACAAAACAGAATGGCAAATGCAGCAAAACAAGCCCAAACCATGAGAATTCCTCCTACACTGTTAAGATGGAGATTTGTTGTTGAGTACAGTGCATTTTTCAGGATGTTTTTAAGCAATGTTTTGGAGTTTATTTATTTATTTATTTTGCTGGATGTTGCTCATAATAATACCATTTGTTTTTGTAATGTACACATGAACATTGACTTAATAGTACTGTTAGAGATTTCTGGGTTATTAATGCAACCTTTTTTTATTTTAATTAATTTTTTTAGTTTTTTTTTAGCACTGCATATTGTGCTCTTGATGTAATCCTTGCTTGCTTGCATACACGCCTAGGGAGAAGAGTAACAAAAGCCACTTACTTTATTTGGTCATTCTTAATTGATACCTGTATTGATGAACATCAGGGACTTTAGAAATACTTTTTTCTAGTCTTTTTTTTTCTTTTTTTGTTGAAAACTTGGTCCACATACAAACCCTGTCAAAATATACCGCATCACACTTAGAGGATATCCAGTTTTTGTATTTATTTATTTTTTTACTTAATAACAAATAAACAAACCATAGATAAGGCACAATTGTTTAATAGCTGAACATTCTTTATTAAGGAAACAGTCCCCAAGTAAATTAAATTCAATTATTTTAATTAATCGCATATTTCCTGATAAAGTAGAGGAATAAATATATTCAATCACTCAATGCTGTGGAAAAAAATGGAATCACCTTGTGCTTTGAATATCTAAAATAAATACTGGCACAAGTTTAAAAATGTTAATTAGTCTGCAGTTAGTAGGGAGTTCTTACAAACCTTGATGGGCTGCTGGACTTGGCTAATTGACAGAACACATAGACCCGACAAGAAAGTTGTCAATTGAAACAATGTAAAAATTTATGAAGCTGCTTCAAGAAGGAAATAAGTTTAGTAAACCAAGAATTATAACAAAAGATACTAGCTGTTCATATTTAGCTGTGTCTAAAATTTGGTACAACTATAAAAAAAAGGGAACGTTATTAAAGGAAAACAAATGGGTCATGAAAGATGACTAGGCTTTAGGGTAGAAAACTCAAAGAAATATGCCTTGACAATAAAATAGGAAATGCACAACAAAATAAATGAAAAACAAATGGGTGGTAACAGGAGTCAAAAGTTTGTGACAGAAATGTAAAAAATTGGCTGAATGAAATTGTATTGGGACCTAAACTGAAGAAAACAAGGTTACAGTAGGCTAAATAGAAAACATTGTGGCATGTGGATGATTAGATGAAAGTGAATGAATCATAAATCTGCACTGGCCAAGGATATGATGCTGGAATTTCTGTCTGGTGCCTGAAGAAACATATAAACGAAACATATGAAAATGTGCTTTGTTGAAACATAAAAATGACTGCCTGAAGAAAAAAACAATACTCTACTTATTTATGATATTGGGTTGCATGTCTGGTAAAGGACTGAGGAGATAGCAATCATTACCTGAACAGTTATACCACAGATGTACATTGAAATATTATAGACTTATCCCACTGATAGAAAATAGGTTTGATGATGGTGATCAAAGTCATTTTTCAGAATGATAATTCGTCTTTACACAGAGCAACGAGTGTCATATGAACTCAATGACATGGCCAGCAAACAGTCCCTATCTCAATCTGATTGACGATTTAAGGAATAAAAAATGATCCATGAGAAGTTTTCTTCCTGCAAAGATGAACAAGTATCCGAGAAAGTTAGAAATAGCACCGCCACCTCAACAAGAAGGTCCTGGGTTCAATCCCAGGGTGGAGTGGCCTGACCTTTTCATGTGGAGTCTGCATGTCTTCGCCGTGTCTACGTGGGTGTACTGTGGGTATTCCAGTTTCCTCCCACAGTCCAAGACATGCATGTTAGGCATTGACTTGAGTGTGTGTATATGACCAGTCTTGAGGTAACCTTGTGTACAGATGTAACCTTGTGTGTGTCACTGAAATGGCCACTGATGCTGATAGTGATGTTAAATAAAGAAAATAAACAAACGTTATAGGAGCCAGAGGAGGAGTAGACTAGTGCTAGTTGTTATGATGATTCCACACACTGTTGCTTTGAGACAATGCTCCATTGTAAAAAGCGCTATATAAATAAATCTGACTTGACATTTATTCCTCAGCATTGAGTGATCCTTGATTTTGCCTCTACTTGATCTTGAAAAAAAATATGGCAAAGCTTAAAGTAGTGAAACATAAATTGTTGGAGGTATGTCCCATGAAACCAGAATGTTCAACTATTACACAAGAATGTTTGCTGATATATCTGAGATTGATTATTTGCTGTGAAGTAAAAAAAAAAAATTGGGTGAAAATCCTGTGGTCATTCCATAATTTTTGACAGGGGTTGTAATAATATTTTGATGAATTTTGTGCACTTCTTTTTATGTCTAATTAATGAGGTCTTAGCCCCAAAGTTCACCCAAGCAGCAGTGTGGTGCTGCAGAGTAATGGACAGTGAAATGACCTTTGTGTTAGGTATGTTTAGACAGAATTTTTTTGTCTGTTTTTGTGAACTGGGTGAATAGCACATTTGAGTAATTCATGCAAAAAGGTTTCACAGCATGGTTTTTCAGTACTGAGAATAACATGTATTTACAACAGTGGATAAATAATAATAATAATAATAATAATAATAATAATAATAATAATAATAATAATAATACGTAATAATTTGCCCTGTCTAGGGCTCTGTGTTTCTGGGGATAGACACTGGAGCCCTCATGACCCTGACCAGGAATGCAGGGTTAAAATATGAATCTGTTGTTGTTGTTGTTGTTATTATTATTATTAGTAGTAGTAGTAGTAGTAGTTTTTTTATTGTTGTTGTTGTTTTATTGTTGCTTGTTGTCGTCATGGTTGTTTATTTACTTTTACTTATATATGTATATTTATTTTGCTTTGTTTATGCCAGTGTCCTCCAGGTCTGAGCCCAATGAAGGATGGAACTGGTTGCTATGACCATCACATTGGCATCGACTGCTCTGATGGATTTAATGGTGGTTGTGAGCAGCTGTGTCTTCAACAACTAGCTCCCCTGGAAGATGATCCCACTCTCTACAATATACAGATGTTCTGCGGGTACGATCACACACACACACACACACACACACACACACACACTTTATAAAGCCACTATCACTCTCTAAACATCATACATTATCGGGGCGCTACTGGTAATGTCCCAGTTTTGAGTAATTTAGAGTTAGGGATTATTTTTCATTTACCTAAAGTTTGCTTTTTGAACATTTTGAGTGTATTTTATGGATTCTGGGCTGCTGATTCCGAAATCACATTCAAACTTTCCTATCATCTACCAGTTTGTAGATATTACCTATTTTTGTGATCATATCATCGCTCTGGATAAGGGCGTCTGCTAAGTAATGTAAATGTAAATGCTAAGCAAATGTTGTCTTAGTGTTGTGCAGAGAGGCTATAACAGCTGCAGATTTAATACAACAGGAACCTGTTGTCAATGTCGAAAACGCTATGATACATTCTATTACATCTGTAGTGATTATATGCTTAAACCCAAATATGCTCATGACCTGGACTTTTTAAGAAAGCCCGGTAGCTCTGCTTCAGATGCAAAATATTTGACCAAGACAAACTCTTGTCAAACTCTTGCGCAACATGTGCAATCCAAGTGAGAGCTTGGATCAGAGGTACTAGGAAGCATTTGCAGTTGCAATGATATGGGACTGTAGCAGAAGGATCACATGATTGATTGTTACTTCTGTCTGACCAAAGTATCTGTCTCCTCTACTAAAAATATCTATTGAATACCCCTATTTGAATTCAGACCAGTGCCACACGGTGACAGTTTGATAGTAGAGAAACCACCATAGACTTGGAGTCTAGATGAAGATGCCAGAAAGCATTAGTCAGATAAGGACAATCCAGGTGTACTGATTGTTCCTGTTTTTCTTCATCTGATAACACAGCCAGAATGAAATGCTGACCTGGTCAGTGACTTAACTTTGTCTAAATATAAAGCATAACTACTTGGTTCAGTGTTGAAAGGATGGAGTTTGATGTCACCTGGTACACAGTTTATATTTTTGAACCGTCAAGAATATATGACAGACTTCTTTATTAAGGTTGACAACCTCTGTTTCTGCACTGACACTGATGGAATGTCAGTTAGATTTTCAGCATGGCTTTGAAAATTAATTGGCAGATTGGCAGTGTAAATACCAGTACCATACCATTTGTACTAGGTATACATAGTAACATCACATCAAAATAGAAATACACCTACAAATGATATTTAGAAACTTCATTCTATATACACCAAGTGTAAAAAGCAACAACTATAACTATACACTAACTATACTCACCTGATTTACTAGGAAGGGTTAGTTAGTGCAAATAGCCAGGCTGTGTGATTAGTGCTACTTCCACGTAGACACTCTGAAATAAGTTGTTTGCAATCACACTTGCACTTTCACACTTCCCTGCTCAGCTTGGTGCAGTCAGTGACAAACATGGTGAAGGATTTCACCAGGACATTGTGACCATGGAAAAGCATTATAATTATTTGAATCCTTCAGTGCTATCGGACTATTTGAATACTGACATGAGGAACAAGTGCAAAGGAAAATCATTTGCAAAACTCCATAAGGTTAGTTGAACTAAGACCATATGTCAGCATCATTATGACATTAAACGTAACGTGAATTCAGCCATTCTAAATTAACATCTCTCCAAATTCTTATGTGATTTTGCAAATATGAAGTAACTTTGTGTTCAGCTTGCCATAACCTATCATGATCTCACATTTTGGGGGAAAAATAAACTGCGTCCAGTGTATTTAAGATTTTCACTTTCTTAGATGTCACTTTTTTATTGAACAAAAATTCACACCGATGCTCAGCCCCTCCAGCTCTTTGATTTTGTTGAGAAAAGTTTCCTTTTAGCCAGTGCACTTAAAAAATAAAACGCTTAGTGTTCATTGATTCAGACACTGTTCCATATGAAAGCGTTGAGCTAGATAAATGGATAAATCATATAGGTGTGTTGCGTGTAATCCATCTTTTTAAACATTGATAGCTGTATTACAATGAATGCTTACAGTTGCAGACATTTGCACTATATACACAGGGTTTGCTTTCTTCCGGGCTCAAAACTGTATTCATGAGAGATTAGAACTGTGCACAGCATATTGAGGAGGGACCATCTTCACACAACTGAGAATGATAGACAGGGTTTTCTAAGTACTCTGCCTATAGAAAGTCATCGTACCCCTTTTTGTCCTACAGTTTGAAATCAATACCCAATTAAATTATCTTTTTACTGTGTTATTTACTTGCTCGACTGCGTTTACCTAATGAGATAAAAGGCATAAATAGTTTGTCTTTTATAAGCATCCTTCCATCCATGTATTGTTGGAAAATCTATTCGTTGCATTACTGAGTACTACTGGTAGTAGAATCCTCAAAGAAAGTACACTATATAGGCAAACATTTGTGGACACCCAAAAAATTACATTCCAACAGGGAGTTTGCTCCCCACCTTTGCTGTTACAGCAGCCTTTGTTCTCCTAAAAGGGATTTCCAATAGATTTTGAAATATGACTGTGAGGTCGGCTTCTAATGTTAGATACTAAGCTCTGACAATCCAAGGGAATTTGTGTAAGGACAGCAGAGCAGAAAGTTGATGAACTTACTTGTCGGAAGAAGAAACCTATAAATGTGTGATACGGAGAGTCACTGGGGTATTCAGTACAACCCATTCTATTGCCAAAGTTTGTCTAAAGAGAGTCCAGAAGTGTATGCTTTATATGATGAATGTGTTACAAGTGAATGGTGCTGAAATAGCAGAGCTCAATAATTAGAACGGGTGTCCACAAACTTTTGTCTATATAGTGTAATTGGTTGTACCTAAACAAGTTACTGTGTATGCTCACTCTAAAGAGACTGATCACTTGTTAATACTGGGCATTTTTATTGTTATGACTGGTGTTTGTTCGTATGTTGGCAGCACAGGAGGTACCTGGAGGGTGGGTGTGATGCCACACTGCCCCAGCTTAATTAAGCAGGAGTGGATGAGTATTGGCCTCTACTGGTGATAGTTGAGCAATGGTAGGAACACCTTGAAGAACACTTTGCAGGGATAGAGTCAGTAAGATTCAGTCATACAGTGGGGCAAAAAAGTATTTAGTCAGCCACTGATTGTGCAAGTTCTCCTACTTAGAAAGATGAGAGAGGTCTTCAGTTTTCATCATAGGTACACTTCAACTATGAGAGACTAAATGAGAAAAAAAAATCCAGGAAATCACATTGTAGGAAGTTTTAAAATATTTAATTGTAAATCATGGTGGACAATAAGTATTTGGTAAATTAAATTTGGTCCAACTCAATACTAAAAAATAGCAAGATTTCTGGCTCCACAGACCTGTAACTTCTTCTTTAAGAAGCTCTTTCTGTCCTCCACTCGTACCTTTATTAATGGCACCTGTTTGACCTCGTTATCTTGTATAAAGACACCTGTCGCACACCTCGAACAGTCAGACTCGGCCCACGCAGCCTCGAACAGTTCAGACTCCAAACTCAAGACCAAAAGAAGCTGTCGAAGGACAGCATGAAGAAAATTGTAGACCTGCACCAGGCTGGGAGAGAGTTGAATCTACAATAGGAAAGGCAGATTGATGTGAATAAATCAACTGTGGGAGCAATTGTAAGACATACGCACCCCCGGTGACCACTGATAATCTCCCTTGAGACCTTGATCTGAAGCTCCACACAAGATCTCATCCCGTGGGGTCAAAATGATCATGAGAACGGTGAGCAAAAATCCCAGAACTACACGGAGGGACCTGATGAATGACCTGCAGAGATCTGGGACCAAAGTAACAAGGCTACCATCAGTAACACACTATGCCGAAAGGGACTCAGATCCTGCAGTGCCAGGCGTGTCCCCCTGCTTAAGCCAGTACATGTCCAGGCACATATGAAGTTTGCCAGAGAGCATATGGATGATCCAGAAGAGGATTGTGAGAATATCATGTGGTCAAATGAAACCAAAATAGAACTTTTTGGTAAAAACTCAACTGGAGGAAAAAGGATGCTGAGTCGCATCCCAAGAACACCATACCTACTGTGAAGCATGGGGGTGGAAACATCATACTTTTTGGCTCTTTTTTGCAGAGAGGACAGGACAACTGATCCGTGCTAAAGAAAGAATGAACTGGGTCATGTAACGTGAGATTTTAAGCCAAAACCTCCTTCCATCAGTGAGAGCATTGAAGATGGAACGTGGCTGGGTCTTCCAGCATGACAATGATCCCAAACACACTGCTCAGGCAACGAAGGAGTGGCTCCGTAAAAAGCATTTCAAGGTCCTGGAGTGGCCTAGCCAGTCTCCAGACCTCAACCCCATAGAAACTTTGGGAAGAGAGTTGAAAGTCCGTGTTGCCCCAAAACATCACTGCTCTAGAGGAGATCTGCAAGGAGGAATGGCCCAAAATACCAGCTACAGTGTGTGCAAACCTGGTGAAGACTTATAGGAAATGTTTGACTTCTGTCATTGCCAACAAAGGTTATGTTATAAAGTATTGAGTTGGACCAAATTTATTGACCAAATACTTATTTTCCCCCATAATTTACAATTAAATTCTTTAAAAATCTTACAATGTGATTTCCTGGATTTTTTTTCTCATTTAGTCTCTCATAGTTGAAGTGGACCTATGATGAAAATTACAGACCTTTCTCATCTTTGTAAGTAGGAGAACGTAGACAATCAGTGGCTGACTAAATACTTTTTTGCCCCACTGTATATGTTAAATGCATCGAACAGGGCTGGGGCTTTGTGGTTAACACACCTATTAAGTGTTGTATAGAAGCTGATAGTGGAACCTTTGAACTAGCAAATAGGCGGGTGATGGTACCCATTTTTAAAAAAGGGGACCAGAGTGTATATTCAGGTATTGCTATGGTGCAGGAGAGGAGAATCTGTCTGCTAGTCAATTTGAGAGGAATAATTGTGGATTTGGAGAACGCATAACGTTGTGCACTGCAGGTATTCTGAGGTCACTTTTTGCAATTTGTTCTCAGTATGATTGTAATGAGTGTTGTATCTGCATACTTGCCGATCATTCAAAGTTGTTCAGGGTGCCTGTCAGACACAGTCAAGGGTGCAACATGTCTCTACTTTTGTTTATGGTATTCATGGACAGAATATCAGGGCACAGCTGAGACTGGAGAGAGATCCATTATTGAGGACTGGAGGGGATATTTCTACTGTTTGTAGATGACATTCTTTTGGCACCGACTGAGACAAAGGTTCGAGTGTAAAGCGAGTGGGTGAAAACAATCACCTCTAAAGCTGAGGCCAATACTAGTCACCCAGAGAAGAGTGGGGCAACTGGAGAAAATCTTTCCCTAGTGGACTAGCTTGTGTACCTTTGATCTTTTACAAGTGATGGAAAAAGACAGGGTGACATAGACAAATTAATCATATTATTTGCAGCAGCTCTGCAGTCATTATACCGGCCTGTGGTGGTAAAGCTTACTCCTTGGACTGTCTGTTTAACAGTCAATCTACATGCCTATCCTCACCTATAGTCCTATGAAGAATAGACTAAGGTCTCATGTACATGCAGCAGAAATTCACATCCTACACCAGGTTGCTGGGCTTACTCTCCATGAGAGGGTGAGATGTTCCTTCAGACATAAAGGAGCTAGTCAATTTGGTTTTTGCCATCTTACACAAATGTTCCCTGGTCATCTTTTGCAAGCCAGAAAGAAACTGCAAGGCAGACCCAGGACCTGATGGAGAGATTATTTCTCACAGTTGGCTTGGAAACATATAGGGAGCCCCCTGAAGGAGCTAAAATCTGTGACCAGATAGACAGGTTTTTTCTGACTTTCTTAGGCTGTTGAAACCTGAGATTAATTGATAAGAAGATTTTATTTGTTATTATGGAAGGTTATAATATGTAAATAGAACAAGAAAATGTTAAATGTTAAGAAAATGTTTTATTTTTCACGGTGTGGTGACAAAATGTAAAGAATTTATATAGGCACTCAAATACATTATTTTAATAGTAGTAATCTAGTGTAAAAACAGGTATGTGAATACTAGGGGTGTAACGATGCATCATGATGCAGTGCAAAAGTTGGACAATGTGCATCATCAAGTTGGATTATGCTTTCTTGTTTATTATGCCATGTACTGCAAAGGCATTTTCTGAACACCAGAGGGCACAATCGTACATCACACAGAGGCATACTGTATCTTATTCACAGTGAGATTTCTAATTTCTTTAGGAGTAAAGGGGGACAAAAATTGTTTTACATCAAATTTTTATACAAGAAAAGTACACTATTTTTGGAAGAATTGATATTCTTCAGAAATAAAGGAATGTTCACTCGCTACAACAGAACATTTAGTTTACAATTTTAAACCTCTGTTTAGGAAGTTTACAAATGTGCATTGTTTTGCATTGTTTACACTAAATCAATAAAAAGAATGTCATATTATTTAACAAAGGTTAAATTGATAATCGTGAGAAAATCGAATCGTGACCTCAGTATTTCGAACCGAAACATGAGTGGAATGTATTGTTACACCACAACTAAAATACACATTTTTAAGAGAGAAATAAGATGTCATTTAGTATTGAAGTATGATTTAAAGCATGAAAGTCATTTTGACAACAAAGACTGCATGTGTAATTTAATACAGCTTAAGGGCTGACATTAATTTTATGCGTGTTTTTCAATATGGTGCGCGTACTGTGGTGAGAAGGAGAATAAAAGAATACACAGATGTTAGGAACTACAGTGGGGCAAAAAGGTCCCTCTGTGTAGTTCTGGGATTTTTGCTCACCGTTCTCATGATCATTTTGACCCCACGGGATGAGATTTTGCGTGGAACCCCAGATCGAGGGAGATTATCAGTGGTCTTATATGTTTTCCATTTTGTTACAATTGCTCCCACAGTTGATTTATTCACACCAACCTGGTTGTCTATTGTAGATTCACTCTTCCCAGCCTGGTGCAGGTCTGTGATTTTCTTCCTGGTGTCCTTTGACAGCTGTTTGGTCTTGGCCATGGTTGAGTTTGGAGTCTGACTGTTTGAGGCTGAGGACAGGTGTCTTTCATACAGATAATGAGGTCAAACAGGTGCCATTAATACAGGTACAGGTCTGTGAGAGCCAGAAATCTTGCTTGTTTGTGGGTGACCAAATACTTATTTTCCACCATGATTTACAAATAAATTCTTTAAAAATCCTACCATGTGATTTCCTGGATTGTTTTTTTTTTCTCATTTTGTCTCTCATAGTTGACGTGTACCTATGACGAAAATTACAGACCACTTTCATCTTTATAAGTAGGAGAACTTGCACAATCAGTGGGTGACTAAATACTTTTTTGCCCCACTGTATGTCAACATTTAAGCAGTATCAGAGGAGAAATATTGCTTACTTGGTAAAGTATTGACAGAGTACGGGGTTTGTACCGTGTCGCGCTTGCTGAGTCTGGCAATAATGGGTTCCATCTGTTAACCTGTCAGATCTGCCTTTACATACATTTAGTGTCCTATATTCACCTTTTAGTGATTTATTTTCCACAGATATAGATGCTTTGCTGACTCCACATTTCACCATAACAGCAAATAGGCAAGGTGGCAATTTAGTCCTGATTGCTCCATGACAGTTCTCATTAGGGATTGTTTTATTTATTTATTTATTTATTTAACTAGACTGTTGATATTGCAGTTATTGATGATACTGTAGTCTTGCAGCTTTTTTTGCACTGGCTCCCAGTCTAGATTCTGAAATGAAAACTATGCCCCCCCTCCCTCCACAGATGCATTGAGGATTATAAGCGTGGGCCGGATGGCCGCACATGTCTGCCTCTGTCTGACTCCTGCACTGAGGGAGTGGACTGTGGTGAGACGGCCGACATCCCAGCCAATCAAACAGTGTTTGGAGATGTTTTCTATGGCTATGACAACCGCACCAAGGAGATTACCATGGGCCAGATCCTGAAACCCACCTACAGGTAGGAAAATGATTTGATGCTTTAAAAGTTTGAACCACTTGTGATTACTTCAGTCTTCAGTCACCAGGTAATTTTCAGTGTCTACTGTTCAAAGGGACTGATGGTGGGTTATCTTGAAGATGTTTTGCCACTTCTAATCTGATAAAGGTGGCAGTGTCAGGAAATTTTTCGATCCTTATTCTTATCAGTATCTAGTTTGTTCCACTGCTTTCTTGTTGCATTCTCACTCCAGACATTGCATATAGCATTTGGAAGAAATATCTTATAATTAATTATGATATTAAATACCGATCACATATGGAACAGTGGAGTAATTGAGCTTAAAGATCTCCCTTCAAGCTGGGCTGACAATTTGACAGTGTTCACCTGGTCCTAAATGGGACAAAAGACATGTCCAAACAGAACTAAGACACCATGTGATAATTGTTTTTCTTGCGGATGCGAATCAGCCCCACTCTTGCTTTGAGAAGCATTTGTCACGTGAATAATTGGTTCACAGCAGCTATCTCACTGCTACACTGTTAGAAGCCTTTTCCGACAATTTGCACATAACGATATTCCTGTTAGAACTGCTTACAACCCTACATCAACTAGTCATGACAGATCTGAACATGAATGCTAAAATGAATAATCCATAGTGACTCCTAATAAGGTTCATCCTGTGCTATAGTTTACTTTAAAGTCTTCTGCAGTCCCTGAATTAAATGTAGATGCTGGCTAAACTCATTTCCACCATTTCACTATGCACTATGGTGGGGGGATGCAGGGGCATGTGGGCTGATGGTTACAAGAAAAACACAGACTGAGTTAACGTTTTCAAGCAGCCAAATCTCTAATGCTCTGATCTCATTTGAAAGTATCCAGAGAGAGCGTCAACAGACTTTGAGAAGCACAACTGATCTCTGTTTGTGCCGTCTCGGCTGTACCTTTTGGGACACCTGGCCTAATGCAAACTCTAATTACGTGAAATGGCAAGAAAGGAATTGAAAGTGACCATGGGAAAGTTTGCTTTATTGGGATTTAATTAGGCCAGATGAAATTTGTGGTTAACAAGGAACAAAAGGGGGCTGCACTGAGGCATCATGTGGTTTCATTAATCTTTGATGGAATTCCAGAACAATGTGTCCACATTCTCGACTGCGTGAGTTTTTCACCTTAGACCCCACACACCCCCGCCACATCCTATTGCAAAAGCTGCCACCTGGGAGAAGGTATCAGCACATTTGAGCCAGTTTGTTTGTTTTTACCCTCTAGCTGTTAAACTGGTCACACCCAGTTCAGTATGACTGTTTACTGAAAACTACCAGAACATTAAAACAAACATCCATACTGAACACTACCTCCAAAACTGGCACAGATATTTTGCACATCTTTGTTCATTTTCCACTTTTTTTACACATGCGTATACATATTTCCTTGCAGAGTTTATACTGCATTCATTGTCTGTTGTCTATTTAATGTATTGTCAATTTACTGTTTATTGCATATTGCACTGTGTACTTGTCTCAATGTTTATGCACCAGTGTAGTAACCCGAATGTGTCTCGCTACACTGTACCCTGGTGTATTTACAATGACAATTCATTTGAATTGAATTGTATTGAATGTGACAATTAATTTCAAACTTAGGAAAACAGGTAAAGCCATGATTCCTCTGAGAGACATGGGAAAGGAAAATATTATGTCCTCTGTTGTGATAAATCTTCAAAAAATATGTACATAAAAAAGTTTCCACGGAGGAATGCAGATCTCAGCCATTGCAAAGAACTTGCTAGGGCTATGGAACCTATGGATTATCCTTATATCCTTATGTCATAACTACAAGGCAGACAGAGATCTTTCAGATTTTGTATACATTCAATTGTTAAACCTCTCAGTTTCACTTTGATTCTGATGTTCCACAGTAGTGAAATCATACGCTTCATATAAGAAAGGGGAAATGAGAGATTTGAGTAATACACTACATGGCATAAAATACAGTGTATTTGGACCACAATTATGTCCATAATTCATTCAAAAATCATGGATATTAATATGGAGCTGGCAATCTGTTTGCACTGAAAATAGTCGTAACTCTTTGGGAAATTGTTTCACTAGACTTGTAGACAAAATAAAGTATGTGGTTTTGCTTTTCGTTAGCCACCAGAGGTAGTGGATAGGTCTCCATGCAGACCAGCAGGGGTGTTTCTAGACTACTTGTTGTACTGGGGCACACAGAAATTAGAGTGACACAGCTGTACCCCTCGGCTTGCCAATCAGTCAGAGGGGCACAACTGTGCGTAAAAAATAAGCCTGTTAACACTAAATAGATACACTAAAGAGGGTGTCACTCTGCCATGAATGAGAAATGAAAAACAAATTAACACCAAGAATTTTTATTAATTGCATTAATTTTGTTTATGCTAATGTAACTGAGGTCTTTGCTAGTTTAATGAATGTTTTTGCTTTAATGGTCTAATATGTACTTTTGATAGGTTATTCAACTATAAGTAGCTAGCCAAAACACAGAGTTGTGATATATTTACCTTGCCTGCAGTGTGGCTGACTTTTTGCCTATGTCCATGTGGAAAAAAAAATAAATAAATTTAACTCGCCACTCAAGCTTTTGGAGAGATGCTGCATGGCGTACCCCGTAGTTATGCTCAGAAATCTTTTTACCCCTGTTATTTTAGTGGGGAACAGCAACATTTTACTCTGTGTAAACTGTACCCCTGCAGACCAATGGTATTTGTTTTGACGCCAAACTCTTGAAAAACATTACTTACTGTGTCTCACTTTGGCAATTGTCCTAGGATATTCTTCAGACTAGAAACATACAACTCTCGAGAACATCATTACATGCTGTATCATTAAGTTGTACTGAACCCCACCCAGGTCAATATTTGCACCAGCTTTTACAGTTGGCACTATACATTTGGTCAAGCACCTTCTATTTGCCAAGTCCAGATGCCTCTATCAGATGGCCAGGCAGTGGAGTGTTTCCACTGCTCCAGAGTCCACAGAGTGCTTCACTGGTATAATACATGATGATTACCCACAAAAACCAAATTGAAATAGATCAGAATTGAGCAGAATTTGGTATCACAATACCTTTGCTGTCATTCTACAGAGTACAATTAAATTTAGTTGCCACAGCCCTGATAGTGCTTCTTATGAACACTGGATGAACAAGCAATTTGAAATTGGTATAAAGTGTTGGAGCTGAACACAGTTGATTTTTACGTGCTGTGTACTTCAGCACTGGGAGTCTTATTCATCTACTGAATATTCTAATGTATTTGTCTTATTACTCCCAATATACCAAAGGCAAATTGCCATAAGCTATACAGGCACACATGAGAGCAGTACTCTGAAATGAACAGTACAAGTGGGTGGATAAAAATGAAAAAAGATAAAGTCTTTTGATAGACTGAGACTCTTTTTATTCTGTTTTACATTTCTGTCAAGAATCCTTGCCCTACAGTTTTGGTCTGTCACCAAGCATTTTCTGTGTCCTTTCTATGTTTTAATGCCCTAAGAAAGTGTGACACATTCTATGTGACCACATAATCTATTCTGCTAAGAAATGACACAGAATGGATTTGGATTACTAAGTGAGGTCTCTTCTGGGCACAGGAGGATCATGCCATATTCAGCAATGCAATATTATCTGTCAACTTTCATTTCCTATGTCAGGACACTTTAGGATTTAGAATAGCTGGCAAGTCTGTAGGACAAACCAGACCCTGTGCCAAATGTGGGATGCCTAATTCTGTAAACATGGGATTTAACCATCCATTCAGATTTTGCTCACAAGAATGCTCATTAGAGTCATACCACCGCTAATCTGAGAAACTCCACCCACGGTTTGAGAATTATGCTTGTGAAGACGCAGTACTGTTCTGCCAAGCTCTGGATCAGCTGCATTATGTTGAAACTAGGATCTAAGCACCGGAAATGCTCTGTTGTTGGCTACACAGAGTACCACAATCCAGTACGTCCCACAGCCACAGAGCAGTGCATCGTTATTATTTAAAGGAATAGGCACTTAAAACCAATCATTCTGAAAAAGATCTGCTTTGACGGGGTGAGAAGGATGCTCTGGTGCCCAATCTGCTGGAATGTGCAAGTGCTTTACTGCAGATAGACATGGTGGAGTTTAAGATTTAAATGGAGAGCTTGGTGGCAAAGTTAACAATGACAGGACGAACACAGTGAGGCTAGGTGGCTAGGCTAACATACAGACAGGGAACAATACAAAACAGAGGAACAAAAGCACACAAACAGTAGCACGGGAAGAACAAAAGCCAAGAAGTAGGAGTCAGGAAACCATGCAATGAGATGTGTGAAGCGACCTACTGTGGAAGGACAAAAACGGTTAAATGGGCACAATGTAGGATAATCTGGCTAACAGGCTGTTTCCAGCACATATCATCCTGATATAGCACCCCTTAAGCTGTGGGTCCAAAATGCCAAGGAAGACAGAAAAAAGAGGAACAAGGAGGACAGGTATCACTTGGAGATTGAATCAGGTGAAATGAGCAGGAGGCCAGAACAGTGGGGAAGTGCAGAGGAAGTTCAGGAGGGGGCACACATGACTCACAGATAATTTAGACACAATTTAGACATTTATAATTTAGTCCTCTGGCCTACAGAGGACAGACAGGAGCTGCAGGAGCCACAGAAGCTGCAGATGGCTATGCAGGGGCCTCAGAAGCCACGGGGGATGATGCAAGAGCCTCAGTCAATGAAGCACGAGCTGCAGGGCCTGCAGTCAACAGAGCAGGGACCACAGGTAATGAAGCATGGCCACAGGCGACAAAGCAGAAGCTGTAGGGACTATTGGACAGTTGGGGGCCAACGGGACAGTGTCAGGGATCACAGGAGATGAACCTGGGGCCTTATGTGATGAATCAGGAGAATCAGGGATTTCAGGCAATGAATCAGGAACCTTTGGGGTTTTGGTCTTGGGTCAGGAATGTCAGGGTCACCGACATGGAGCTAATATTACATGAAGGTAATATACACACACACACACACACACACACACACACA
>JAJAGP010000094.1:383639-411341 GCA_025084515.1 Ancistrus triradiatus
ATATATATATATATATATATATATATATATATATATATATATGTGTGTGTGTGTGTGTGTGCGCGCATGTGTGTGTGTCATTCAAATAGTAAATTACACAGTTAAGTGCATTTTAATATACATGTATATGAAACATACTATGTGTAAATTAGTTCACTTCCTGTGACTTATTACCTCAATGCTCTCACAAATACTGGAATGGAAGTCAAATGAACAAAGAAGGTCCAAGGAAAGCCTTATCCTTTCCATTTTTAATGTATATCATCTGATATAGGAGATTCAGTAGCCTGGAGGTAAGGGTTAACTGCTCAAAACAGACTGCTGAACTGACATCCCATCCAAGAAGCATTTCCACCTGTGCCCAATAAATTGTGGTATAGTCTCTGGACTTTTTCATGACTCTGAATATAAAAACATGCTTTCAGGTATGGCTGTCTCTTTGATCTGCTAAAATTGGTATTCTGATGCTCACCTCATGTTTACCCTGATTCATAGAAATAGATAAAAACTGAGATATTGTCTTCTATATATGTACAGTTTGTGCCAAAAGTCTGAAAATAGCACTAGAGAAAATGCTTGTCTGGATTTTTTTTAAACAGAATTCATACTTCAGAAGGATAATGACTCAGAACACGCCTCAAAACTTTGCATCAACTTTTTGAAGAACAAAGAAAATCTAGAAGTGCTGACTGTGATGAGCTTTCCTCCATAGTCGCCTGACCTAAACTCCATCAAGCACTTTGGGAGAACTTGAAGACAGAGAAAGCTAAGCATTCAATAACATCACAAGATCATCAGATTTTGAACAAACTTGTGGAGTCCATGCCAGCTCAGCAGGTTATGAGAATACAGAATCTCTCCAGATGCTCAACGGTCCTAGATTGTGGATTGATTCTCCTCTTCAGCTCACCCCACAGGTTTGTAATGGGGTTTAGGACAGGACACTGGGCTGACCATGCTGAAATTGATTCTTTGGTCAGTGAACTGTTAGAAGTGTGATCAAAACAAAGATAAACTTAAAGTTTTTATTGTAAAAGTGAAACAGTGGCTCAAACAGAAACTACCTTATGAACATTCTGCAAGTTCAATTGAAATACGGACCTAAAGTCATGTACAGTGGTGCTTGAAGGGTTGTGAACCCTTTAGAATTTTCTGTATTTCCTAAAACATCTATATGACTTAAATAGCATCAGATTTTCACACAAGTCCTAAAAGTAGATAAAGAGAAGTTAAATCCAGTGAAACAAATGTGACAAAAATATTCTACTTGGTCATTTATTTATTGAGGGAAATTATCCAATATTACATATTAATGAGGAATGTTAGCCCATTCCTTCGTATGGACCAGATGCAGCAAAATAAGCCCAAACCATGATACTACAACTGTGATATTTCACAGATGGGATAAGGTTGTTATGCTGGAATGCAGTGTTTTCCTTTCCCCTAACATAAATTGAAGACGAGCAGCTATGTTCTTTTTGGAGAGCAGTGGCTTTCTGCCATGCTCATCATTTTTCTTCAGTGTTCTTTTGATGGTGGACTCATGAACATCAACATTAGCCAATGTGAGAGTGGCCTTCAGTTGCTTAGAAGTTACCCTGGGGTCCTTTGTGACCTCGCCAACTATTACACGCCTTGCTCGTGGAGTGATCTTTGTTGGTCGACCACTCCTGGGGAGGGTAACACAGGTCTTGAATTTCCTCCATTTGTGAATTTCTAACTGTGTCCAAACTCTTTAGAGATGGTTTTGTAACCTTTTCCAGCCTGATGAGCATGAACAACTCTTTTTCAGAGGTCCTCAAAAATCTCCTTTTGTTCATGCCATGATACACCTCCACAAACATGCGTTGTGAGGAGCAGACTTTGATAGATCCCTGTTGTCTCTCACACCTGATTTTCATCCCATTGATTGAAAACTCCTGACTGTAATTTCACTTTCAAATTAACTGCTAATCCTAGAGGTTCACATACTTTTCTCACTTTTCTAATATGTAATATTGGATCATTTTCCTCAATTAATAAATGACCAAGTATAATATTTTTGTCTCATTTGTTTAACTGGGTTATCTTTATCTACTTTTAGGACTCGTGTGAAAGTCTGATGATGTTTTAGGTCATATTTATGCAGAAATATAGAAACTTCCAAAAGGTTCATAAACTTTCAAGCACCATTGTGTATACATTTGGAAAATAAGTATTTGGTCAACCACAAACAAACAAGATTTCTGGCTCTCACAGACCTGTAACTTCTTCTTTAAGAAACTCTTTTGTCCTCCACTCGTTACTTGTATTAATGGCACCGGTTTGAACTCATTATCTGTATAAAAGACACCTGTCCACAGCCTCAAACAGTTAGACTGCAAACTCAACCATGGCCAAGACCAAAGAGCTGTCGAAGAACACCAGGAAGAAAATTGTATACCTGCGCCAGGCTGGGAAGAGTGAATCTACAAGAGGCAAGCAGGTTGGTGTGAATAAAACTATGGGAGCAATTGTAAGACATACAAGACCATTGATAATCTCCCTCGATCTGGGGCCCCACTCAAGATCTCATCCTGTGGGCTCAAAATGATCATGATAACGGTGAGTAAAAATCCCAGAACTACACGGAGGGACCTGATGAATGACCTGCAGACAGCTGGGACCAAAGTAACAAGCCTACCATCAGTAACACACTACGCCGAGAGGGACTCAGATCCTGTAGTGCCAGGCGGGCCCCTCTGCTTAAGCCAGTACATGTCCAGGCCCATCTGAAGTTTGCAAGAGAGCATATGGATGATCCAGAAGAGGATTGGGAGAATATCATGTGGTCAGATGAAACCAAAATAGAACTTTGGTAAAACTCACTGGAGGAAAACGATGCGGGAGTCGCATCCCAAGAACAACCATACCTACTGTGAACATGGGGTGGAAAACATCATGCTTTGGGCTGTTTTTCTGGCAGAAGGGGACAGGACGACTGATCCGTGTTAAGGGAAGAATGAAATGGGCCATGTAATTTGAGATTTTAAGAGCCAAAACCACTCCCTTCCATCAGTGAGATCAATGAAGATTGAACATGGCTGGGTCTTCCAGCATGACATGATCCCAAACTCACCCACTCGGCAACGAAAGGCGGGCTCCGTAAAAAGCATTTCAAAGGTCCTGGTGTGGCCTGCCAGTTTTCAGACCTCAACCCCATAGAAAATGTGTGGAGGGAGTTGAAAGTCTGTGTTGCCCCAAAACATCACTGCTCTAGAGTAGATCTGCATGGAGGAATGGGCCAAAATACCAGCTACAGTGTGTGCCAAAATGGTGAAGACTTACTGGACACGTTTGACCTCTGTCATTGCCAACAAAGGTTATGTTATAAAGTATTGAGTTGAACCAAATTTATTGACCAAATACTTATTTTCCACCATAATTTACAATTCAATTCTTTAAAAATCCTCCAATGTGATTTCCTGGATTTTGTTTCTCATTTTGTCTCTCATAGTTGAAATGAACCTATGATGAAAATTACAGACCTCTCTCATTATTCTAAGTAGGAGAACTTGCACAATCAGTGACTGACTAAATACGTTTTTGCCCCACTGTATATTTATTTATTTATTATGTCTAACCAGGGACTGGGGCTACAAATAACTTTAAGCTAGATGTTCTGTCTGCATCTGTTGCATTTTATTTAATAATGTTTAACTGTATAGTCCCTGTCAAATAAATAAATAAAAAAGCTAATGCTTTTATGAAGGTCAGTCCATTTTTGTTTCTTTTAATTTATCTTAATGTTTCTGTTGTCCTGTTGGTAAATGACTAAGGGAATTAGGCCTTGTGGAATGTCATGTTCATATCCAAGTGAAACATGAAGTCATGGAAGAACTCTTAGTTCTTAAGCAATCTGTTAAAACTAAAAATTGTATAATATAAATCGGAGCATCCTTCAATACATTGTGTTCATAACAATTTCCAGGGGTGTGAATTATTACGACACGCTGTTTGCTAAAATATTTAAAATATTCAGTTTACAGGCCTCTTGTATTTTAATGTTAGATAATTATGCAGAAATAGTTTCATAACCAATTTAACCATCATTATCAAAGATAGCATAGCAAAGATGATGCAGATGCTGACTGAATATGTATTGGCTACTTTATTAAAAACTTAAGTCTAATAATGGATACGATGCCCTATGCTCTCAGAACAGACTGAATTCTTCAAGTTGTAATGGCGGGGGTTCAAAGGACAGATGAGGAGACGTGCGCAGGATGACCAACTATAATTAAAGATAATTTTTAAACAAAAACAGACTAGGCAAAACAAGTATGTAACCGTGAGCTTACCATACCATACAAGTAGCACAAATGAACCGGAGTGTACGAGCAGGGAGGCAATACCAGTCGCCAGCACGAGAAATCCAGAGAATCAGAATACAAACATACAAACACGAGATGAAAGGAACATGAAATCGCTAAGAAGCGTCAGCTGAAGCTTGTTAGCGATATTATCAACTCTCTCATGTGCTCTCTCTTCCGGTGGAACTGAGGAGACAGGAGACCAAATAGGAGCGAGCGGCCTCTGGGTCGGTCTCGTGAGAGCAAAAGGTCTCTGGGTAGACCCCACTGGGACAACCGCCCTCTTGGTGGACCTCACTGGAGCAGACGACCTCTGGGCAGGCCTCTCTGTGAGAGACTACCTCGGCGCTGGCACAGGAACAGACGACCTCGGCACTGGCACAGGTACAGATGCCCTCGGCACTGGCACAGAAACAGACGACCTCAGCACAGGCATGGGAGCTGACATCCTCGGCGCTGGCACTGGCATCCTCAGCGCAAATGTCTGTGGTGCCAGGATTGGTGCAGTTGTCCTTAGCATAGGAGTCGGCGCAAATGTCCGTGGCACAGGAGTCGGTGCAAACGTCCGCGCCGCAGGGGTCGTTGCAAACGTCCATGATGCAGGGGTCTGCACAAATATCTCCGATAACATACCGAGAGTCACGACACCTTCAGTTATGGAACTAAGAGACACGATATGCTCTGGTATGGAAACCATCGGTACATCGAACTCAGATACAGAGCTGTCATGATCAGGTACCAACCCACGGGGCGCTTGAAACCCGGATACAGAACTCAGTGATGTAGCATGCTTGAAAATGGAACCGGGCAGCACTAACGGGGTCAAACACGGAACCAACAAACTCGGACACGGAGCTAACATGCTCAGGTACGAAACCACAGGACGCGGCGGGCTCAGATACGGAGCCAAGTGGTGCTAACGATTCAAACGTGGAACCGACGAACTCAGGTACAGAGCAAACATGCTTGTGTACGAAACTAAGGGGAGCGACGTGCTCAGATATGGCGCCAGCGTGCTCAAATTCTTGACTACTGGACACTATCGGCTCAGGTACTGAGCTATCGTGCTCAGATACAGGACTACTGGATGCTATCGGCTCAGATACTGAGCTAGCGTGTTTAAATACAGTTCTACTAGATGCTATCGGCTCAGGTACTGAGCTAGCGTGTTTAAATACAGGGCTACTAGACACTATCATTTCAGGTACTGAGCTAATGTGCTCACGTATGGAGCTAGTCACCACTAATGGCTCAGGTAAAGAGCTAATTGACGCTTACGGCTCGGGTGTAGGGTCAGCATGACCAAATACTGGGCTACTGGGCTGGCTTGTACTTAGCCAACCCCTTCCTACAGCTGGTGAACTGGGGGTCCAGCAAATTGCAGCCGAAACCTGGTAACCCAACGTAAGGAGCACCAAAACCAAACTTGAGGTTTTTAAAAAACTCCCTAACGGTTCCAACTTTAAGAAATGGCCAAAGCTCGGTGGCCCAGAGCAGAGCCTTAGCCGAAAGGCATGTAAAAAGAAACCATATACGAGCAGATTCCGAAGGAAAGAAAAATGCCTCGAAATATGAAAAGCCGAACTAAAAAGTGATCATCATCACACCGGTCGGGAAAACGCGGAAAAGCTAGAGAACCTGCCGTCTCCATACTGAGGCAGGTTATTCTGTAACGGCGGGGGTTCAAAGAACAGATGAGGAGACGTGCGCTGGATAACCAACTATAATTAAAGATATTTATTCAACAAAAACAGACTAGGCAAAACAAGTATGTAACCGCGAGCTTACTGTACCATACAAGGAGCACAAACGAACCGGAGTGTATGAGCATGAAGCACATAAGCGAGGTAGCACAGACCAGGAGCAGGGGGGCAATAACACAAGTCATGGATCTACCAAGGATCTGGAAACTTTCCTTAGAGATTCTGGTCTGTGTTGTCTTGATTGAATTATGTAATTGCTGCATATTTGTCATCTGCCCATTCATGTCTCCTACTCATACAAGTCAATTGTACTTGTTGTTAAGTTCATGGTCCCAGTTTGAGATGATTAATGGTTGTCATATAGTAAAAAAAATAAATATTATATATAATGAACTGTCATATTGTTAACATATTATTATTACAACAACAGCAGCTCTGCGTATTTTAAGAGAATTCAAAATCAAACCACGCAATTGTTTTTCCAGTTTTAATCTCTCCAGCGTTATTGAAGCTGTGCCCATTGTAGCCTCAAATTCCTGTTGTTAGCTGACAGGAGTGGAACATGATGTGGTCTTCTGCTTTTGCTCTGCCCATTTGCCTCAAGGTTGGATGTATTAGTCACTGAAAGATTTTTTGTTTTTTTGACAACCGCTGTTTGTGCTTATTTGAGTTACTGTAGCCTTCCTGTCAGCTCGTACAAGTCTGTCCATTCTCCTCTGACCTCGTTCATCAACATTTCTGAAGAAATCTGCTGCTCACTAAATGCTTTTTCCTCATCATTATTTGTAAAACACGGAGTCTCATGTTTGGAATTTTCTATATATTCTGCATATGACCTAAAACCTCATCAGATTTTCACACAAGTCCTAAAAGTAGATAAAGAGAACCCAGTTAAACAAATGAGACAAATATATTATACTTGGTAATTTATTTATTGAGGAAAATTATCCAATATTACATATTAGTGAGTGGCAAAAGTATGTGAACCACTAGGATTAGCAGTTCATTTGAAGGTCAAAGAATGTGAACCTTTTCTTTGAGTATCTGTTATGCCCCTCTTGTTTGGCAAAAGCTGCAACTAAACTGTTCTGTAACTTTGGATCAGTCCTGGACATAGGCTTGGAGTAATGTTAGCCCATTCTGTTTTGCAGAACAGCTTCAACTCTGGGATGTAGGTGGTTTTCTCAAATTAACTTCTTTCTTGACATTTCTCTTGGATTAAGGTCGGGACTTTGACTTGGGCAATCAAAAAAAAAATCTTCTTCTTTAACCACTTTTTGTAGAATGATTTGTGTGCTTAGGGCCATGACCCACTTTCTCTTGAGATGCAGTTCACGGGTAGATGCCCTGACATGTTCTTTTAGAATTTTCTTGTATAACTCAGAATTCATTATTCAGTCAATTATGGCAAGCCACACTGGACCAGATGCAGCAAAAGAGACCCAAACCATGATACTACTACCACCATGTTTCACAGATTGGGATAAGGTTCTGAAATGCAGTGTTTTCATTTCTCCGGTCATAACACTTCACAGATGAGACCAAAACGCTATATTTTGGTCTCATCTGTCCAATCCATCAGGTTTTTTTCAGTATGCTTTGTCAGTGTTGCACGTGGTGGGATTCAGTGCTCTTTTTGGAGAGCAGTGACTTTCTCCCTTGCATCCCTGCCATGAAGACCATTGTTGTTCAGTGTTGTTCTCCTAAATACCCTTGGTTTTTGTGACCTCAAAGCCTAGTACATGCCTTGCTCTTGGAATGATCTTTGATGGTCGACCAAGCAATAGTGGTACTCTTTGGTTGGGTTCACTTTATGTACTTTTAGGACTTCAGTAAAAACCTGATGATGTTCTAGGTCATATAAACAAATATAGAGAGAATATACAGTGATGCAAAAACGTATTTAGTCAGCCACTGATTGTGCAAGTTCTCCTACTTAGAAAGATGAGAGAGGTCTGGAATGTTCATCATAGGTACAACTTCAACTATGAGAGACAAAATGAGAAAAAAAAATCCAGGAAATCACGTTTTAGGATTTTTAAAGAATTTAATTGTAAAATATGGTGGAAAATAAGTATTTGGTCAATAAATTTGGTTCAACTCAATTCTTTGTAACATAACCTTTGTTGGCAATGACAGAGGTCAAACATTTCCTGTAAGTCATCACCAGGTTTGCACAAACTGTAACTGGTATTTTGGCCCATTCCTCCATGCAGATCTCCTCTAGAGCAGTGATGTTTTGGGACTGTCTCTGGGCAACATGGACTTTCAACTCCCTCCACACATTTTTTATGGGGCTGAGGTCTGGAGATGGCTAGGCCACTCCAGGACCTTGAAATGCTTTTTACAGAACCACTCCTTCGTTGCTCGAGCGGTGTGTTTGGGATCATTGTCATGCTGGAAGACCCAGCCACGTTCCATCTTTAATGCTCTCACTGATGGAGCGAGGTTTTGGCTTAAAATCCCACGATACATGGCCACGTTCATTCTTCCCTTAACACGGATCAGTCGTCCTGTCCCCTTTGCAGAAAAACAGCCCCCAAGCATGAGGTTTCCACCCCCATGCTTCACAGTAGGTATGGTGCAACTCGCATTCTTCTTCCTCCAAACATAGCGAGTTGAGCTTTCACCAAAAAGTTCTATTTTGGTTTCATCTGACCACATGATATTCTCCCAATCCTCTTCTGGATGATCCATATGCTCTCTGGCAAACTTCAGATGGGACTGGACATGTACTGGCTTAAGCAGGGGGACACGCCTGGCACTGCCGGATCTGAGTCCCTCTTGGCGTATTGTGTTACTGATGGTAGCCTTGTTACTTTGGTCCCAGCTCTCTGCAGGTCATTCATCAAGTCCTTCTGTGTAGTTCTGGGATTTTTTGTTCTCATGATCATTTTGACCCCACGGGATGAGATCTTGCGTGGAGCCCCAGATTGAGGGAGATTATCAATGGTCTTGTATGTCCTTACAATTGCTACCACAGTTGATTTATACACACCAACCTGCTTGCCTATTTTAGATTCACTCTTCCCAGCCTGGTGCAGGTCTACAGTTTTCTTCCTGGTGTTCTTCGACAGCTCTTTGGTCCTGGCCATGGTTGAGTTTGGAGTCTGACTGTTTGAGGCTGTGGACAGGTGTTTTTTATACAGATAACGAGGTCAAACAGGTGCCATTAATACAGGTAACGAGTGGAGGACAGAAGAGCTTCTAAAAGGAGAAGGTATAGGTCTGTGAGAGCCAGAAATCTTGCTTTTTTGTGGGTGACCAAATATTTATTTTCCACCATAATTTACAATTCAATTCTTTAAAAATCCTACAATGTGATTTCCTGGAATGTTTTTCTCATTTTTTCTTAGCTGAAGTGTACCTATGATGAAAATTACAGACCTCTCTCATCTTTCTAAGTAGGAGAACTTCTGTGGCTGACTAAATACTTTTTTGCCCCACTGTACATAGGCAGAAATATGAAGCATTCTAAAGGGTTCAGAAACTTTAAAGCACAACTGTGCATGTAACTTATATATTCATATTATTTATATAACTGTATAGGAAAACATACATATAGCTTATTGAACAGAAACATAAAATATATTTATTAATGTGTGGATGAGTATGATGTGATCAAGGCTGGATATCACTTAGATGTTACTTCTTACGTGTACAGCACACATGTTTAAATGCACAGCCTGGTGTTTTTAGCCTTTTTGCCATTTTATTGATAAAATAATTCAAATAACATATGATCTAAATTTGCATATCTTGTAGTTTTTCCCATGAGTTATTGTCAGTTAGGCTGTATGTGGAAGATAAATTGAAGGTTGAAGAATGGTCATCCAGAAGGTTTTTCCTTCCCGTGCCACAATAGACATGTGATACTTACCATACATCATTGAATCTGCAAATAAGAGCATCCAACTTCATGAATGTGGTGAGAAATAAAAGGAAATACCTGATTATTACCTAATATTAATACCTAATATTCAGTACTATGTTTTTGTTGGGTTTCAGATTTTCCATTTTGTATTTATAAATGGTAAGTTGTTTTTTTTGTTTGTTTGTTTGTTTTTTTTACATACAGTACTTCGCAGGTCTGTCCACCATTAAATTTGTGTTCTAGCAATGGTGTAATGACCACATATAACATATTGTTTTCAACTGTACCCAAAATTTCCATAATACTCTTTTCCATCTTTGGACCTATGTATCTTCAATCCAATCTTTGTGAACTTTAGCATATCTTCACCCTGTTCCCCTTCCAAAAAAGTGGTTTCTTGGCTGCTATCATTGCAGAAAGATCATTTCTGATCAAGCTTCCTCAAACTGTAGAAGAGTCAGCTTTGCATCCTGATGATGCTACCAGATTCTGCTATTGCCCAAGTGTAAGGGGAGAGCGCTCTAAATACTTACCACTGTGATCTCTAGAAGCTGTTTTTTCAGATTTTTTTTTTCAGTTTTTAATAATGCATACACCTGTCCTGTATTTAGTTGTTGTATTTTAATAAAGAATGAGAAAGAATTGTGTTGTCATTATACCATTGCTAAAACAATGAATATATTTATCTAATGGTGGCCTAAGACTCTTGCATAGTACTGTACTTCTGCAAATGTTTTTATTTTTTATAATTTCTACTGAAGGAAAAAGACTATAATCCACATACACCCCTTATATATACACACTCCGACTAAGTCAAAAAGTGGATTAACTGCATGAACTACAGGATTAGTGTCCACTGGAAAGTTGAACTTTGGGTTTTCACAAACTGTTTATCTTAAGTCTTGATTCATTCTTTGTTTCTCCCACTTTTTTTTTAATATAGTCATTTAATCAGCTTACCGGCTTATGCCACACTATTCGCAGCTACTGCTGTCAGGAGGCAGGTGTTAGCGAAATATACCAAAATAACACACTTCCCAAGCATCTCACATGCCAAGGTGGGGACATTTTGCAGTAATCTTTTTTATGTTAATTTCCTCTTATCCAACACAACCCACTCCCTCGCGTATTTCCTTGTTTTTGTTCGGTTCAGACTAAATCATTTTATGCCTTTTTCTCAGCTGTCCTGAGACCATCAACCTAAAAACAGTGTACACTATGAACACATCCTAATTGCTTCAGCTCTCCTACGGCTTCCTTCCTCTCTGTGGCACAGCATGCACTCAGCCACTTTTAATGAATGTTTTACTCGCCTTTGTTATTATTAACAGAGCAGTAGATCATGATTTGGAACAGCTATCATTTATGCATCACCCAGCAACTTTCTTTGCACTAAATTAATCTGTCACGTATGAGCCAGGTGCAGCCCTTTTATATGATCCAACATATTATCTTTATTTGTAGTATAGTGTAGTGTAGTATGGTATGGCAGAGTGAGATGGTAAAATATCCATCTTTGGAATGTGAGCTTACGGGAACTTTGCATTTGTTAGAATTGATTTGCAAGTGTTATCAATTAAGACACATTACTGTCTGGTGTATAGCAAATTCAACTAGAATATTTGTGTCAAGTTTAATTGAGCTTGTGTCCTTGTGTGTCAATCCCACCTCAGCCAAAAAGCTGCCACTGTTGGGTCCTTGAGCAAGGCCTTAACCCAAAATTGCTTGGATTGTAAGACTGTACCAATTGTAAGTCGCTCTGGATAAGGGCGTCTGCTAAATACTGTAAATGTAAAATGTAAATGTGTGCATACATTAATCAGTTCCTTTTTCACATCATATTATATATACACACACACACATACATATATATATATGTATATATATATATATGTATATATATATATATATATATATATATATATATATATGTATATATATATATATATATATATATATATATATATATACAAGCAATTGTCATCACTATCACTATCACAGCCACTTCAGAGTGTCAATTCTCGTGTGTATTTAAATTCATGTGTATGTATATGACTATTTTTTGAATAACTTTTCTTCTTTATTAGAGTGTGTATTTATTTTATTTTGTTATTATTAATTTTTTTTGTAATTTTATACATAAATGGGTGCTTCTGTAACATCTGCAATATCCCCCTGGGATCAATAAAGTATTTCTGATATTCTGATATATATATACAGTGGGGCAAAAAAGTAATTAGTAAGCCACTGATTGTGCAAGTTCTCCTACTTAGACAGATGAGAGATATCTGTAATTTCATCATAGGTACACTTCAGCTAAGTCAAAATGAGAAAAACATTCCAGGAAATCACATTGTAGGATTTTTAAAGAATTGAATTGTAAATTACGGTTTAAAATAAGTATTTGGTCAATAAATTTGGTTCAACTCAATACTTACATAACATACAACATTCAACATAACCTTTGTTGGCAATGACAGAGGTCAAAGGTTTCCTGTAAGTCTTCACCAGGTTTGCAGACACTGTAGCTGGTGTTTTGGCCCATTCCTCCATAAAGATCTCCTCTAGAGCAGTGATGTTTTGGGGCAACACGGACTTTCAACTCCCTCCGCACATTTTCTATGGGGTTGAGGTCTGGAGACTGGCTAGGTCACTCCAGGACCTTTAAATGCTTTTTACGGAGCCACTCCTTTGTTGCCCAAGCGGTGTGTTGGAGATCATTGTCATGCTGGAAGACCCAGCAACGTTCCATCTTCATTGCTCTCACTGATGGAAGGAGGTTTTGGCTTAAAATCTCCCAATGCATAGCCCTGTTCATTCTTCCCTTAACACGGATCAGTCGTCCTGGCCCCAAAGGGTGATGTTTCCACCACCATGATTCACAGTAGGTATGGCGCAACTCTTTTCTTTTTCTTCCAGTTCAGTTTTTACCAAAAAGTTCTATTTTGGTTACATCTGACCACATGATATTCTCCCAGTCCTTTTCTAGATCTTCCATATTCTGTCTGGCAAACTTCAGACGCACCTGGCACTGAGAGTACATATATTTCTTAATATATTTTATTTTATATATATATATATACACACACACACACACATAACCGGTGATTTTGTTGCAGTATCTTGATTATTTTGATTGTATTATCTAGTATTTTTCCTTGGCATTGATATGGGGATAAATCATTCTGTGACTATATACAGTATATATACACAAGTAAGAACATAATGGTGTGCTACACATGTACTGCATAGTGTTATAGATTAGTAAGCCATCTATTTGTATACACTCTTTAGTATGGTAGTGTGTGTACAAATGGTATAGTCTTCATACTTTGGGTCCTCCCTCCTTTTTAGGACAGCCAAATGTCCTTCCCAATGCAGTCAACGTGGACCTAAAAGGTGAATATTTCATTGTGCCTCTTCCCTTTATTCCTGCTTTTGGCCCTCTGCCCATGTGGGCTCAGGGGTTTAAGCCCTGATAAGCCTGTTCATTAAAACAGGCTTGGATGTTCAGCTCTTTCTTCCCCTGTTACTCAAGTCCAGTTTTGGAGGGCCACAGTTTAATGCACAGCTCAGCCTTTTCCATTTATATTACTGTTTGAAATCAGATTCAGCACAGGGATTTATCCAGCCTCGTGTGCATTATTTATGTTTTTTTTTCTATTCTCTTGTCATATGTAGTCATTATTAAATAAATAATTATTTTTCACTGTGCCATCCTGCAGCTCACAATTCTTTATGGTCAGAGTTGTAAAGATTTAAGATGCTGCCTAAAATGTGAGAGCATTATGTATATAATTACAATATTATGTATTTCTCAGTATCCACATAATAATAATAATAATAATAATAATAATAATAATAACTACAGTGGTGCTTGAAAGTTTGTAAACCCTTTAGAATTTTCTATATTTCTGCATAAGTATGACCTAAAACATCATCAGATTTTCACACAAGTCCTAAAAGTAGATAAAGAGAACCCAGTTAAACAAATGAGACAAAAATATTATACTTGGTCATTTATTTATTGAGGAAAATGATCCAGCATTACATATTAGTAAGTGGCAAAGTATATGAACCTCTAGGATTAACAGTTAATTTGAAGGTGAAATTAGAGTCAGGTGTTTTCAATCAATGGGATGACAATCAGGTGTGACTGGGCACCCTGTTTTATTTAAAGAACAGAGATCTATCAAAGTCTGCTCTTTACAGCACATGTTTGTGGAAGCGTATCATGGCACGAACAAAGGAGATTTCTGAGGACCTCAGAAAAAGAGTTTTTGATGCTCATCAGGCTGGAAAAGGTTACAAAACCATCTATAAAGAGTTTGGATTCCTCCAATTCACAGTCAGACATATTGTGTACAAATGGAGGAAATTCAAGACCATTGTTACCCTCCCCAGGAGTGGTCGACCAACAAAGATCACTCCAAGAGCAAGGTGTGTAATAGTTGACGAGGTTACAAAGGACCCCAGGGTAACTTCTAAGCAACTGAAGGCCTCTCTCACATTGGCTAATGTTACTATTCATGAGTCCACCATCAGAAGAACACTGAACAACAATGGTGTGCATGACAGGGTTAAAGAAGAATAAAGTTAATGTTCTGGAATGGCCAAGTCAATGTCCTGACCTTAATCCAATCAAAATGTTGTGGAAGGATCTGAAAACAGCAGTTAATGTGAGTAAACCCACCAACATCCCAGAGTTGAAGCTGTTCTGTATGGAGGAATGGGCTAAAATTCCTCCAAGCCGGTGTGCAGGACTGATCAACAGTTACAGGAAACGTTTAGTTGCAGTTATTGCTGCACAGGGGGTCACACCAGATACTGAAAGCAAAGGTTCACATACTTTTGCCACTAATATGTATATATAATATATGTCACTAATATGGTTTATTGGATCATTTTCCTCAATAAATAAATGACCAATTATAATATTTTTGTCTCTTTTGTTTAACTGGGTTCTCTTTATCTATTTTCAGAACTTGTGAAAATTTGATGATGTTTTAGGTCATATTTATGCAGAAATATAGAAAATTCTAAAGGGGTCACAAACTTTCAAGCACCAATGTATAGGCGGGGCACAGCAGTCTGTGATTCCTCAGCCTACTGCGGGAGGCAAAAAGGGTTAGAGGAGGAGTATGTAAGATAATGATTGTTATAACAACAGTGCTTGAAATATGGCAACCAAAAAGAATATGGCTTGTGTCCCAATACTTTTGGCTGTGTGTGGGGACAATAGTCCGAATACTTTTAGCCTTGTGTACCAACAGGTCTCACTGAATGCTCTATGGTGTGACATCATAAAGTTCAGTTAAAATGAGCATTTTTCAGTTATAATTGGAATCTAAACATTCCGTCAATGCATTTTTATGGGAGATTTTTAATCTTTAACCTTAAAGCTATTAAAAATGGTAAATTGTATCGACTGCTAATCACATGTCACACCACATGGGGTGATTGTCTACATAATGGTGTTTGAACCCATTTCTGTACGTTAAACATTTTGGGCTGTACTAATTGAAGAAATATGTGGAAGAGAATGAGGGATAGCAATATACAGTGCTTGAAAAGCACTATAATAGAAAATAATACACGCTAAATCTAAGAACTTATATTTTTTATATCAGCCCCTTTATATCAGCCATTACTATAGTGTCCTAATGGCAATAAATGTGTTTATCATTACAGAATCCTTTGTAATTTTGTTACCACAGCTGAAACGCAGTATACTTTTTAATAAAGCATGTAATACATCTTTTTCCTGGTTTCGAATATATGTAATAGCCTCGCATTTCTAAAGTTCAGTTTGGATTTGGAATGGCCAAATGTAACCGCTTTCTCAAGTAAAATGTCAGTCAGTTTTTCTGTGAAAGTAAGACAGGTCCATGTTTCAGATTTCCAATAAACTGCAGATTTCATTCAGTGATGTTGACTACTGTCATAAAGGAAAAGGGCAGAATGATAGAAAAGGAAATGTAATATGCTCAGATGCACAGGTGCACAAGGTACTTGGTGTGTGTCCTTAAATAGCCAAATACCACCAGCACCTTAAAAAAAGAGATGACTCAGGAATTGTGCAATTACAGGCAATTTCACAGAAAAAGGTATATTTCAAACTGGGTCAGACACTGTGGATGATTGGAAAATAATAGATCCCAACTGAGCTCTTGAGGGATAAGCTTCACTGTAAGATCAGAGAAAATGCCCTACAAACTACTTGAACCTCAGGGAAGTTTTCCTTCTAAATAGCTTCAAAAACTGATACATAAAAGGCCAAAGATCCACAAAGCTGTAATTGCTGCAAGTTAAGAATTCAGTTTTTCTTATTTAACAGTTGCAAGAAATATCAATGTTATGACAATTGCAATGTTTTGATTATAATATCTGATATGTTTTATGATACAAATACTGGTAGACTTCTTATTGATTCTAACCTTTTCAAAGGTAGAGTAAACAGTGTATACAGTGGAACCTGTGGAATCCTCTTCACTCGAACAATTCGGACATCAAACAGTCTGTTTGAATTATTTTTGCTCCCAAATTTGTACACAAATTCTGACTTTGAACATGTGCACCCAACATAAAACATGCAATTTTCCAAGCCGAAACTGAGTTCACCCCAGTGGCTATAAAATTCCTCTTTATTTTCCCTTATATTTTATATCTTTATATTTTGCTTATTTCATGAATTTATTGGTTCATATTATTGTTCTTAGTCCTTTGCTTTATTCATGCTTTTAATCATTAAATATATACAATTGTAGGTGTAAAAAACAATAATTTGGGAGTCAGGAACAGATTAATTCGATTTACAATAGTTCTTATGCAGAAATTTGATTCCGACTTTGAAAAAATGAGTTCAAACGTCCTTCTGGAACCAGTTAAGTTCCCATTATATTTATTGCTCCATACCTACCTGAAATGCAAATGTCCATAATAAAGAAAGTAGTCTACTGAATGAATGCATTCATACCTTAGACATAATGTATGCTGTAAGTACAAATGGTTGGGGTTTGTAATGTGTGTTTGTATTTATGCAAAAAATTAAATAAACAGTATTTTGTACTAAACTTTGGTTAAATCCTAGGTGATTGCAGTTATGCTTAGAACCTCACCCTCATAATGTTAAGAGTGAGTTTATTGGCACCCTTAGTAAATACGGGTTAAAATGATATGACAAATTTCTTACTTCCTCTATTGATGGTTATCAAAGCTTATCTACGTGGACAAAGTATTTATGCACTTAAATAGACTACAGAAATCCATGCTGCATGATCTAATGATGAAAATTACGGATTTGGACAAGCTTAATGCAGTTAGCCCAGCACCTGCTTTATTGAAACGCCAACTCGATTTATAAGCTGCATTTCATCTTATTACATCAACCGATGCAGAACAGTTGTTGTTGCGTACATGTAGTAATTACTATGAGCATGGCGATAAGCCGTCTAGACTTCGGGCTCATCAATTAAAGACCTAGCCTGCATCTCATTTGATTCCTCAAATTAAGGACTCAACAGGAGTGCTGTGCTCAGATCCATTATCAATTAACGCGACCTTCAAGCCATTTACTGGAATGTCAAATGATTTTGGAATGTTCTTGTGTCACAACAGGAGCAAGGCATGGAGACAGAGCTGGACGTAAGGGCAAATGTGCGAGCTTTAGTTACATAAGACATGGTGAAGACACAGAGATAACTGGAAGGCTAGGGCGCTAGGCTAGAGAACAGAAAAAATTTCTAACACAAACTGACAATGCTAACAATGCTAAACACACAGACAGTGTTAACACTGACACACAATGCTAACACTGACACAAAATGTTAATACAAACAGAACCCTCAAATCCACAACAGAAAACACCAACATGTAGGCATGAGAGCTGCATTATCATTAGCTTTCTGTTTTTTTAGTATTTTAGTTGTTTTAGCATTAGCATTGTGGTGCCATTTTGCTACATTGTCGTGTTTTAACAATGGCTAACACTGCACACAATGCTATAATGCAGGGCAAGTGCTAAACACACGACATGCTAACACTGAACACACAAGCCAAGACAAAAAAGACCAACAATGCTAAATATACATAATTCAACAACTGACCCAGTGCTAATACAAACCGAACTCAAATGCTAACACCCTAGGACAATGCTAACACTGACACACATTGCTAATACGAACAGAGCTACAATGCCAAACACAACTGTACAACTGCTTATACAAACAGAGCTAACGATGGCTAAACACCCGATTAACACGATCTAACACACAGATGAAACTGATGCTAATACAAACAGAACTACAACATGCAAACTGCCTGGAAGGCTAGGGCGCTAGCTAGAGAACGAAGAATTTCTAACACAAACCTGACAATGCTAACAATGCGAAACAACCACAGACATGTTAACACTTACACACAATGCTAACACTGACACAAATGTTTAATACAACCAGAACCCTCAAATCCCAACAACAGAAAACACCAACATGTAGGCATGAATCTGCATTATCATTAGCTTTCTGTTTTTTTTAAGTATTTTAGTTGTTTTAGCATTAGCATTGTGTGCCATTGCCTACATTGTCTGTGTTTTACAATGCTAACACTGACACACATGCTAATGCAGAGCAAAGCAGTGCTTTTTTAAACACACGACAATGCTAACACTGACACCAAAGCCAATACAAAAAAGAGCACAATGCTAAATTAGCATATTCCCCACTGACACAGTTGGCTCTACAAACATAACTGCAATGTTAAACACCCTGACAATGCAAACACTGACACACATTGTGCTAATACGAACAGAGCTACAATGCCAAACAACGGAAGCAATGTTTATACAAACAGAGCTACTATGCTAAACACACAGATTAAACACGATGCTAAACACACAGATGAAACATGATGCTAATACAAACAGAACTACAATGCTAAACATGCACTGGAAGGCTAGGGCGCTAGGCTAGAGAACAGAAAGAATTTCTAACACAAACTGACAATGCTAACAATGCTAAACACACAGACAGTGTTAACACTGACACACAATGCTAACACTGATACACAATGCTACTACAAACAGAGCAACAATGCCAAACACACAGACAGTGCTAACACTGACAGATAATGCTAATACAGAGCGACAGTGCTAAACACACAGACACTGACACACAATGCTAATGTAAATATTTAATCTTCAATCAGTTAACCTTCAATGCTAAACACTGTTAAACACAGAAAGCTAATGATGATGCAGCTCACAGGCCCACATGTTAGTGCTTTCTGTTGTGGATTTGAAGGTCACAGAAAACTTTGATTCACCTTTAATTCTAAAGAGATTACTGTTGTTATTAAGGCTATGCAAACCAATAAGGCACTTGGCCCTGACAGAGTCCCTGTTTCAGTTTTAAAGAAATGTATGGATCATTTTCTTAGCAGTTTATGATGAATTCCTGTCATCTGCGGCTTTGCCTTCAACCTTGACTAAAATGGCTATATCCCTTCTTTTGAAGAAGGACAAGGATTTCCTGCACCTCATATAGGCCTCTGTTTCTTTTAAATGCAGATATTAAAATTCTAGCTAAAGCTCTGGGGCCGCAGCTAAAGAATGTTCCATATCATTTTGAAAGACCAAAATGGCTTTGTTAAGGGGCATCAGGATTTTTTTTATGTTTATACAGTTTGAAATGCTATTTTTTATAAATAATTAATCCTCTGCTCCCGAAATTGTTGTTTCTTTGGATGCAGAGAAAAGTCTTTGATTGTGTTTAGTGGAATTACCTCTTTGGATTTGGATTTGGTGACTGTTATATTCTTCCCCCCCAAGCCAGTATTTTTTACTAATGGTGTCTGATTGGACTTTGTATCGTGGAACCAGACAAGGATGCCCTTTGTCTCCAATATTATTTGCTCTTGCTGTTGAACCGTCTGTCGTCAACTGCATTAAAATCTCTTTCATCTTTCCAGGGAATCTCTCACTCTGGCATCAAATTGGAATTATCAGTGTATGCTGAGGGTGTGTTGTTATATGTGACTGACCCAGTGAGCTGTCTTCCTTCCATTTTGTTACTTTTGAAGAGGTTTGGCTTGTTTTCAGAATATAGAATGCATTTACAGAAGAGTAGGTGTTATTCACTAGCACTGTCACTTAATCAATTGGTTAAGGCTTTGTAAATTTGCTCCAACTGGGTTTAAATAATTGAGGATTCATGTCTCTCATACTCTACAATCTCTATTTCACAAATTTTCTTTCTCCTTTACTCAGCAAACTTAAATTTGATTTACAGAGATGGAGGTCACTTCCTTTATCACTGATAGCTAGAATAAATGTTATAATAATTGATGTTTTGGTCAAAGTAATTGTTTGTTTCAAACCATTCCTTTATTTTTGCCTAGAAAGTTTTTTTTTTTTATATCAAGACCAATTTATTGCCTCTTTTATATGAAACAGGAAGGTTCAGAGAATGAGGAAATCACTCTCAAATAGATTTCAATACTGATGGTGGCTTTCTCTCCCTAATTTCTTGTGTTTTGATTGGTCAGCTCATATTCAAAAGGCTGGGGTTCTGGGGTTGCTATGGTGTAGGTTGGACACATTCCTTCTCTCCATTAACTGTGCTTGCACTGCTTACTTCTTGTGTAACATTTTTTTTCTAGCAATCCGCTGCTGCTTTCCACCCTCCGCATCTGGTTTGAGTTCACTCATCATTTTAAGTTCAAGTAGACCTCTATGATGCCTATGCTAGATAATCATTTATTTCTTCAAGATTTGAGTGATGCAGCTATAAAAATGTGGCAAGATAGAGGTATTAAGTATTTTGTGACCTTTATAAAGATAGTACCTTTCATAGTTTTACTCAATTATCTGCTGATTTCAATCTGCCCTCTTCACACTTGTTACAATATTTCCAATTGAGGCATTTTATATCTTCACATTTTTCGAATTATTTGTGTCTTCCCACTAGAAAGCTTTGGGATGACCTTTTCACCATTGACCTTGCCTTAAATCACTTATATTCAGGATGTATTGGCTTTGGATCTGCATTCTTTTACTAAAATTAGTTCGGTTCCCAAAGTGGTTGAGAACATGAGTTGGGTGTTGTTTTTACACAACTATAATGGGATAATGCAATAAGCAAAATTTGCTGAAGAGCACCTAGACAATACTTCAGTTGTTACAGTTTATGGTTTTACACAGAGTTCACCCATCCAGGTCCCAGCTATCTGAGTTCTATCCTAATATTGTCAGTGATCACTGTGATAAATGCTGTGCCTCACCATGCCATTTTTTGCTTGTTTGTTTGTTTGTTTTGTCCTCCTTTACTGGTCTGATTATTTTGAGATAATGCTGAAGGTTTTAGGCATTAACGTGAGTGCGTGTGTTACGGTTCGCCATAATAAAAAGCCGGCAAACCGTGAAAACAAAAATTAAAGGGTTTTTTAGGACCCAAATGCAGTTAGCTTCAGATGGAAGAGATTAAAAAATATAAACAACTGAAAAGGAACTAAATAAACGAAAATGAAAGAATGTGGCTGGGGATTGAACCCTGGGCTGCAGCGAGAAGGCTATTCGCAACTCAGCCACAGAGACCGAATGTAAAAAGGACTCAAAACCAGGGACGTAGTTTTAATGATGGAGCCAGGTGGCCCTAATGGCTCAGGTACGGAGCTTAGTGGCTCTAACGCCTCGGTAACGAAGTTGGCAGTAGTGACCATGGCGCAGGGGTCAGCGCAAATTACCTTGGCACAGGGGTCGGCGGTAGTGACACTGGCACCGGGGTCGGTGTGGTGGGCTCAGGTATGGAGCCAAGCAGCCCTAACGGCTCAGGTACTGAGCTAAGAGGCGCGGCATGCTCAGGTATGGAGCTAGGCGGCGCTAATGGCTCAGGTACTGAGCTAAGTGGCCCGGCATGCTCAGGTACGGAACTAGGTGGTGCTGACGGCTCATGTAGGAAGCTAAGAGGCGCGGTGTGCTCAGGTATGGATCTAGGTGTGGTGGCAGGCTCGGGACTAGTATGGACAGGTCAGATGGGGATGACGAGCTGCATGTCGAACCGGCCCTCTCCCTGGCCCGCTGTATAAGGCAGGGGTCTGCACAGATGGTCAAATCATACAGCTCTGCCAGGGAGGAAGGGTCTTCAAAAAAGAACACCTCATCCCCAGACTCCTTGTTAAGGCCATACTTAAAAATGTCCAGTAACGCCCGGTCGTTAAAATCAGTCTCCACGACCAGCTCGTGGAAATCATCCACGTATTCGGCCACCTTCCTGTAGCAGAAGTGGCTAGGGGTCCACATAAGTAGTAGACAGAAGCAGATCTGCAGGGTCAGAATGTCAACTGGGTCAAACTCTGTGTGGGTGTGTGTGTGGTTTAGCCTAGCGGTTAAGGTACTGGACTATGGACCAGAAGGGTTCAGGGTTCAAATTCGACATCTGCCAAGCTACCACTGTTGGGTCCTTGAGCAATGGCCTTAATCCACAATTGCTCGGATTGTAAGACTGTATCAATTGTAAGTCGCTCTGGATAAGGGCGTCTGCTAAATGACATAAATGTCAAATGTCAAATGAAAGAGAGAGATAGTGTGAGTTATGTTCAGGGTTATAAAGAGAGAATATTTTTTAGGTCTGTAAATTTACAGTTTTTGATTTTATTCATTCTTATACTCATTGCTTGTAGCTTTGTTGTTATTCATTTGTACTAATGTCTTTCTCATACTCTCCGATAAATATATATAATTATATATATTTATATACTGTATATGTATGACAAAGTGGATCGGTCATTAATTAGCATATATTTTCCACAGAGGCCACCTATTAGTCATATTAACCCCTGTGCAAAAGTAGTATATAGTACACAGTATGCAAACAATGTAAATATGCCCAGTAGAGGTGGTGCATCAGTTAAGGTACTGGACTATTGGCCAAAAGGTTGAGGGTTCCAGTACTGCCAAGCTGTCACTGTCGGGTCCTTGAGCAATTACCCCAAACCCTAATTTGCTTGGATTGTAACTTGTAAGATCAATTGTATCAATTGTAAGTCACTCTGCAGAAGGATTCTGCTAAATGATCTAAGTGTTTATATTTTATATACTGTAAACTCATCTAGCTGGAAGCTGCTTCCACAAGTGTATTTCATTACAGCCAAATGTATTTAGCAAGGGAATAAACTACTGGTCCTGAAAACCATTTAACGACCTAAGTCACATGGCTTTGTAATATTCAGTACTGAGTGATAATCCTCACGTTGCATAGAATACTGCATAATGCTTTTTGGGTTTTTTTTAATCAGACTATAACAAGCTTGCCAGTTACTATGGGGCTCACTGTATGTACTATTTTTCTATTCTATTTCTATTCTACTTCTAGTTCGATGTATTTACGTCTCATTCATCTTATCAGGAAATGGACTGGAGAAGCAGTAGTTGCATGCTTTTTATGTTTCACTCTCTGTCAAAACACGTGGCAACTTTTTGATATATTCTCCACACACACCAATGTATTCCCATGACGCAAAGGAGAAATTCTACTTCACTGGCTGCTACTGTACTTTCCATTTACTTGCTAGAGTTGTGATACGTATGACTATTTAAGCTATATAGGACACACACAAAATTGACTAGATACACAGATGCAATGGCAATTTCCCCACACATCTTGTAACATATTGTAGTTGTCTTTAGTGCACTGTGGAAGTACTATCTTAGCAACTGAAAACAGCATAGGCAAAGGTATCATATATTCAGACATTTTTAAAAATAATATGTAGTTTTGCATATTATAGGCAAAACAGATTCCAGTAGCAAATAATATTGTTTATGTCATGAAATGAAAGCATGAAATACTGAAAAAAAATGAAAATAGTGAGAATTTTAAAGTAAGTAAGAAATGTCTGTTAAATACTATACCAAATTTAATAGACCTTCTCTTACCTTATATAAAATATCACTAGATGCAAAAATTTGTATACAACAATGTAGGTAGGCATTTGAAATTGGTACAGATCTTGAGGTGCAGACTACACAAAAAATAAACGAAACAGCAGCAAATTAGATGGCATATGTATTCCAATGCAAAAAAAAACAGTATCAGTAGGCTGCAAATAAGAGTTGAATTATCTTATGGCTGTCATAAGTGGATTGCTTTTGCTAGAGAACAGTATGTATCTGAAATGTTCTGAAATAACTGGTGTGCAGGGTGAGAAGGGTCATGAGTGATTTCTGAGGCATATTTCTTGATGTACTCAGAATACAGGGATTGTAGTGATGAGGGATCACATCCAATTATTTTTGAAGCTTTGGATACAATTCACGTTTTTTCATGCTGCCATACCAGACAGATGTCAGAATATTTTGTATAGTTGCAGAACAATGTTTCAGCAGCTGCTTTGTGAGTCCTTTACTTCTTTAGTGGTCAAGTACAAATATTGAATACATTGGCAATTAGCATTGATAGTGTTGCTTTTTTTTTAAAATATTTACATGTGTAAAAATATTAGATATAGACAGGTTTTGTTTCGTTTTTTTTTTGTTGTTGTTGTTGTTTTTAAATACAGGTATGTGCCATTTAACGACCGTCTGATCAACATCTGTTTGCTTTAATGTCCAAGGGCAACACATATACTCTTATATACCTCTAATTCACGTCTGAATGACAGAAAACTAGTTTTAGAAAACCTTTGCAACACCTGTTGACAGAAAATAGAGTAGCTATCTTGAAGGCAGAAAAACTTTCCTTTAATTTCTGTTATTGGTAAGTGTTTCAAATGTTATAAAAGATACAAAGATAATAATTGCTGTATTGTACAATATAGCACATTACTGTACTAAATGTTTTCATATTGTGTTTTAATTATATTATTGTTTAAATTATTAGCACTATGTGAAAAGTATCTAAACTACTGTATGACAATGGTGATGTTTGGTCAACGTCCATTTTGGTCAGCGTCCTGTTTCACTTAACGTAATATAAACGTTAAACAGAACACACCTGTATCTATCTATGTATAAGGTAAAATTATCTTATTATTTTATGTTAACTTCAGCCCCAAATATAATTTAAATTTGACTTTACTAAAATCACCTAGTCTAAAGGGTTAAGGTTAATGCTTGAGCAGCAGGAATAAGACTATTCTGTGTCTGTGTAACTACTTTATGGATGTACCAATACTTCAGTCTTTGAATTAATTCCTTTTGCTGCATAAGAACAAAAATAGTTTACAAAAGACGTGATTGAATCACTAGAGACGACAGCTGTGTGTCAACAAAGCACTGCAGCATCACACTTGTTTTCTAAAGCCCAAATGACAGCAACTACAGCACTGAACACATCATGTTTCCAGCTATCTAAATTCCATCATGTTTCCATTTAACATCAAAAGCTTATTAAAAGCCTCTGCCTTTCTTCCTGTTATTGTTTAAGTCAATTTAGATGGAACCGAGTGTCTTCTGTGGCAATGCTATTCTCTCATTTGAATGCAATTTCTGAGGAAATGTGACAGAAGAACTCGAGAGATTTTGATGCTGTGATGCTATACATTCAGTTTTTCAGTGGAGGCAAAGAAATAGATTTCATTAATTGTAATTGATTTTTTTGGGGGGGTTCTGTTTATTGAAGCTGAGATATTTGGAAATATATCATGGATTATATGAGAGTTTTCAACACCATCAAACATTTAAAACTTAAAAATAATAAAAATAATTATTAAAATAATAATACTAAAATAGTTATTTAAAAACCTGACAAAGAGGGTCATGTATTCTGATTAACAGAAGCATATATTCCACTTTTTTATTTGTATTTTTACAATTACAGACATCCCGGTCAGTTTTGAAGCATGCTTGAGTAGCATTACAGTTATTTAGATTGTATACAGGTAAAAAAAAAATCAACACGGCTGTTTTTACTGCCTACACATAATAGCATTTGCGAGGCCCTTGAGGCTTCCATTTGTGGCCACAGTTTTGGACCAGTTCATAATAAGGTTATTTGATGCATGTAAATGATTATGCAAATGATGATGCTCTGGTGGTGTTGTATCAGTAATGCCTAGCCATGGGAGCATGACAAGAATTTAATGTGTGGATGGCTTTGTGGAGTGACTACGATCTACACTGTGTGTTTGGAGTGTAGTTATATTTAAACGCTGTTCTCTGTCCATAACTGCTGACTTGACATCTATGCAAAACTTCCACCTGCCCACATGAGAACTATTCTGATTTACTGTGTTTAAAAGGAAAGGTAAGGAGGTAGTCATTAAAGTGAAAGTAGGGAAGGGAGTGAGAAATCTGAATTAATGAGCTTGTCAGGTGTAGAAAAAAAGCCCAGTAGAGTAGGCCATTTAAAATCATGAAGTTTCTGTGCTGATTTTTTTTCACAAATTGATGTTTCCTAATATGGTATTCAGCTTTCTGTTGACAGATACTCACTCATATAAAGAGCTGTCAGTCTGAATGTGTGTGCAATGGGATTTGTGAGCTCACATCTGTCTCTGCCCTCCTCTCTCCAGGCAGAAAAATGTTGCCCGCGGCATAGAGCAGCAGCTTCCAGATGGCATGGTGGTGGCATCGGTACCCAGTGAGGCCCAGTGCCGTGAGGAGCTTTCCGAGCCAGTTCCCGATCCTGAATATCTCACTGGTAAGGGGCTGTGATGTTTGAATAATTGAAAATTTTTGAATAATTGAAGCAGAATTTGAATGGAATAACTCAAACCTTTGATGAGCAAATCAGGAATCTGTTTTGGACAAAGTTGTGATTTTTTTTCAAGTACACTTGGACTACTGTAAATTATCCAGTGAAAATGATCTGGTGAAAGATTTGTTCTGAAACAAAGTAGTTTTTATACATTGCAAATTCAATTGATGGGCTTAACTACTATTGCAAAAGAACATCAACTCATGTAGGACTATACGCATTAGAGTCCAAATGTCTTGAGTCTACTGTTTTAATTTCATTCTTCATCAAATACTGATACTAATGTGAAATAGTACAGTATAATGCAGTATAATGCTATTATATTACTATGCAAACATAAACCAAGATTATTTGACAAAACTTAGTTAAAGAGAAAGTTTGTTGGAACTAACAATTAATTATTGCAGTTTACATACCAAGCATGTTGAAAAAAGCAGTTTATGCAGGCCATCGACTTATCCAAACCAAAGAAACTCTCTGTAGTATGCCAAAAAATTGTAATAGTTCACAGTATACTCCACCCAGCCAACACTAGATTATTCATGTTTGTATTGACATGAGTTTCACTATGTTTTTACCAGAATGAGAACATTGGTTTATGCCAAACAGAGAATTTGATCAAGCCCTCATGTTTGCCTTAAGTATTGCGTTTTATTATTTGTTGTTGTTTTTGTTTTCCACAGTTCTAACTTTGTACCTTCTTTGTACCTTGTTTGATTGAAGCACACTTGAGCAAATCTGTCTCTGTATTTTTGCAATGCAATTTCACGGATTCCCCAATGTCTTTTATTCTGAGTAGTGGAATTTCAGTGGGAGGATATATAGAATGATGAACTTATTTCTACTTATTTCATTACGCTGTTATATTCTTGTTTTTTGATTGGTCATAAAAATATTCATAGTGCCTGTTATGGGGGGCCTGGGAAGTCGCACCAAAAAAGGGAGAGATAACGGACTCTAGCGCGGGGGTCTACACTTCACGGCCCAAAGGAGAAGAAACGTAAAAGAAATCCCGTCACTGAGCGGGGAGGCTACTGAAGAAGGCCCGCCACGGGATTCGAGACCAGAGTCACAGTCTCCGGGGGCGGGGAAACTACCGCTGC
>JAJAGP010000094.1:411441-531010 GCA_025084515.1 Ancistrus triradiatus
CCACTTTATTGCCGTCGAGATGTCTGAGGTTACAGGTCTGTTAAACAGACCCTTTTTGGAACGCGTGTAGAAAGAATCGACCTTTGTTGCTTGAGCCTGTAAGATCCGGACCAGATGGCCTTTGAATTCCGAAGTGTTGTAAAGGTTTAGGGCTTGTGAAAAGGGGAAGAAAGAGGGGGGTACGGCTATCACGCTACACTACATTATCAATCCGTCTCCACACAAGCATTTTCACTGGTGGTGTCAAACCTTTGGCCCTACTGTAGCTCTAAACATGTCAGTCAATAAAGAAGAGAGTAAACAGGATAGCATATTTAGATTGTTATGGCTATGTAATAGCATGAACTACCTTCCACGATAATACAACCGCGAATCTGAAAAGTTGGGACATTATGGAAAATGCAAATACAAAATGGAAAATGCAGTGTCTTACATATATTTTGACTTATTACATTGCAGAGAGTATGAATCCAAAATATTTTGTTTTGTCTGGTCAATTTCATTTTTTGTCTGGTCAACTACATTGTTAATATACATCCATTCCTGCATTTCAGGCCTGCAACACATTCCAATAAAGGGGGGAGTTTAAGGCTAATAATGAGGTGTGTGTATATATATATACAGTGGGGCAAAAAAGTATTTAGTCAGCCACTGATTGTGCGAGTTCTCCTACTTAGAAAGATGAGAGAGGTCTGTAATTTTCATCATAGGTACACTTGACAAAAAATCCAGGTAATCACATTGTAGGATTTTTAAAGAATTGAATTGTAAATCATGGTGGAAAATAAATATTTGGTCAGCCACAAAAAAGCAAGATTTCTAGCTCTCACAGACCTGTAACTTTTTCTTTAAGAAGCTCTTCTGTCCTCCACTCATTACCTGTATTAATGGCACCCGTTTGACCTCGTTATCTGTATAAAAGACACCTGTCCACAGCCTCAAACAGTCAGACTCCAAACTCAACCATGGCCAAGATCAAAGAGCTGTTGAAGGACACCAGGAAGAAAATTGTAGACCTGCACCAGGCTGGGAAGAGTGAATCTACAATAGGCAAGCATGTTGGTGTGTATAAATCAACTGTGGGAGCAATTGTAAGAAAATGGAAGGCATAAAAGACCATTGATATCTCCCTCAATCTGGGACCCCACGCAAGATCTCAGGATCAGGATCAAAATGATCATGAGAACGGTGAGAAAATTCCCAGAACTACACGGAGGGACCTGATGAATGACCTGCAGAGAGCTGAGACCAAAGTAGCAAAGGCTACCGTCAGTACCACATTACGCCGAGATGGACTCAGATCCTGCAGTGCGTGTCCCCCTGCTTAAGCCAGTACATGTCCAGTCCCATCTTAAGTTTGCCAGAGAGCATATGGATGATCCAGAAGGGGATTGGGAGAATATCATGTGGTCAGATGAAACCAAAATAGAACTTTTTGGTAAAAACTCAACTCATCGTGTTTGGAGGAAGAAGAATGCTGAGTTGCATCCCAAGAACACCATACCTACTATAAAGCATGGTGATGGAAACATCATGCTTTGGGGCATGTTTGGGGCATGTTTTTCTGCAAAGGGGACAGGACGACTGATCCATGTTAAGGGAAGAATGAACGGGACCATGTGTCGTGAGATTTTAAGCCAAAACCTCCTACCATCAGTGTGAGCATTGAAGATGGAACGAGCCTGGGTCTTCCAGCATGACAATGATCCCAAACACACCACTTGGGTGTAGCAAACCTAAGACTACACTTTAAATTGATTAATTTTTAATGAATAAACGGGGCACCATTTATGGACTGGTAGATCCAGAAACCAGTTGAAAAGAGAAAAGAGATATTGATCAGTCTAGGTCTGAATAGTGAATTCAAAGTTATGTTTCTCGACCTTTGTTTGAATGAAACTCTCTCACACCAAGCGATAAATTCAAAAGGTTATAGCAAGTTTATTAACTACAAACAAGGCAATACCAACAGACTATCTGACGTAATAACATATGTATCACAGTAATTAAAATCATAAAATGATGGTGAACATGTATATGGTATGGTAGAAGTTACTTAGACGTGGATGAGTCTACGTTGAAGCGTGGTTTAAGATAAAACGCAAACGGTTCGAGAATCAGGGACCCAGATAAGCCACACCAGCGGTACTTGCCTGTTTCTTTGCGGGGGCTTACCCGAAGGAGATGGAACGAAACCGGGCTTCAGCCTGTTGTCAGAAGTCACACGGGAGAACAGTAGAGGTCTATTTTCAGATTCGATGACGACTGTTCGGTGGACTCCTGGATGATATCGGCTACTAGCCTTCGGCTCGTGTCGGCATGCGGCCCTTGGAGCCACGGATGTGTCGCGGGCCTCGCTTCGGTTTGGCTTTCTTCCCAGCTGTTGGTGGTCGGGGCCTCTGATCTCGACTTGCGGGCGTGCGACTCGGATTCTATCTTAGCCACAGATAAAGGTGGAGTCGAACACGTTCTAGCACCACGAGCTTCAACAAAAACCTGGAAAACTTGTATTGTACGAGAATGGTAGAGCGTGAAGTAGATCTTGGCTGGTTGGTCTTTTAACTATCTTCTAATTCGGCGATACCGAACTACTTTACACTGCTGGACACAGGAAACTTAACGTAAAATAAACGCGAAAACTTCAGCAAAACGAATAACAAAAGACTGACAAAGCTGCAACTTTAAAAGACCCAAAAAATAAAAAACTTAGACGAACAAAGAGAACGAAAACACACAAGACTCGAAGCTAAGCTTACCACGCAGTCGGTCCGCATTGCTTTTGTATGTTCCGGATCGTAGGCGGCTGGAGGCGGGGGCACAAGGAGTTGCCCTGACTTAGCCAATGAAAAGCCGACTCATCAGTAAATCCCTCCTATCGTGGTTGTGTCTTATTTCACCATATGAGCTACAGACGTTCTAACTTGGATTAATATATTCCTACATATCTAAGGTGATTAAAAGTATCACATAATAACCAAAAATTCTCAAAGATACAAGTTTAGTTGCAGAGCTTCGTTGAAAGGTTCAAATGATCAAAGGCACCTTGAATTGATAACCTAGAACATCATTAAATCATTGTAACTACAGCACATACATTTGCTATTCCTTAAACAAATAATAATACGATCGATACAAGATGTAGGAAACTGTACATTCTAAATAACAACTTCATTTCTGTTTATAAGTATGAACATCGATACATATAGATAAAACAGCTGTTATTTCTAATCATAACCATTAGTATAGCACAACTGGACCATATTACGTATAGAACGGTCACTATACTTGTAACGGCGTGAGCCGGAGGGGAAGCAGGAGACGAACGCAGGTTCAAAAGTAAAGGGGGGATTTAATAACAAACAGAAAACAAACACAGCGAACTGAACAGGCGGGGAATGAAAACGGGTGGATAACGGAAACGAGGCCGGAGCCGAAAACGGGCATGAAACAAAACGTGACAAACCTGGGAATGTGAGGAATACGGACGGACGGACGGAGTGCGTAGGAACGCGAGGCGAGGGACGGTGTGTAGAGGCACGACCGGTAGGGAAAGCGTTGGTGGGCATAACATCAATAATCCGCAGTGAGAGTGAGGTGAGTGCGGTTTAAATAGTGTGTGTAGGTGTGATGAGGAAAATGAGGAACAGGTGCGTGGAATCGTGACGTGAGTAGGTGACGCTGGCGTGGTGGCAAGCGAGCGTGACAGAGCCCCCCCCCAAGGAGTCCGAGACGGAGCTAGGACTCCAGAAAGAGCCCCCCGGTCGCAGTCCTGTCTCGGGGGGTCTCCTCGCCGGGCGGACCCTAGGAGGGGACCGCCAACAGTCGGGGCGGTCGGCGCGTGGAGGCACCCGATGAGGCGACGCTGGAGAGCGGAGGCGACGACTCTGAGCAGACGAGCGGAGTCGACGGCTGGAGGCAGACGAGCGGAGTCGACGGCTGGAGGCAGACGAGCGGAGTCGACGGCTGGAGGCAGACGAGCAGAGTCGACGTGGCGGCGATGCTTGACAGCAGCGGCGAGGCGGCGATGCTTGACAGCAGCGGCGAGGCGGCGATGCTTGACAGCAGCGGCGAGGCGGCGATGCTTGACAGCAGCGGCGAGGCGGCGATGCTTGACAGCAGCGGCGAGGCGGCGATGCTTGACAGCAGCGGCGAGGCGGCGACGCTTGACAGCAGCGGCGAGGCGGCGACGCTTGACAGCAGCGGCGAGGCGGCGACGCTTGACAGCAGCGGCGAGGCGGCGACGCTTGAGAGCAGAGGCGGCGAGGCGGCGACGCTTGAGGCGAGGCGGCGAAGCTTGAGACAGCAAGAGGCGGCGAGGGCGGCGACGCTTGAGAGCAGAGGCGGCGAGGCGGCGACGCTTGAGAGCAGAGGCGGCGAGGCGGCGACGCTTGAAGAGCAGAGGCGGCGAGGCGGCGACGCTTGACAGCAGAGGCGGCGAGGCGGCGACGCTTGAGAGCAGAGGCGGCGAGGCAGCGACGCTTGACAGCGGAGTCGGCGAGGCGGCGACGCTTGAGAGCAGAGGCGGCGAGGCGGCGACGCTTGAGAGCAGAGGCGGCGAGGCGGCGACGCTTGAGAGCAGAGGCGGCGAGGCGGCGACGCTTGACAGCAGAGGCGGCGAGGCGGCGACGCTTGACAGCAGAGGCGGCGAGGCGATGCTTGAGAGCAGAGTCGACGAGGCGATGCTTGAGAGCAGAGTCGACGAGGCGATGCTTGAGAGCAGAGTCGACGAGGCGATGCTTGAGAGCAGAGTCGACGAGGCGATGCTTGAGAGCAGAGTCGACGAGGCGATGTTTGAGAGCAGAGTCGACGAGGCGATGCTTGAGAGCAGAGTCGACGAGGCGATGCTTGAGAGCAGAGTCGACGAGGCGATGCTTGAGAGCAGAGGCGACGTGGCGATGCTTGACAGCAGAGGCGACGTGGCGATGCTTGACAGCAGAGGCGACGTGGCGATGCTTGACAGCAGAGGCGACGTGGCGATGCTTGACAGCAGAGGCGACGACGTGGCGATGCTTGACAGCAGAGGCGAGGCGGCGTTGCTTGACAGCTGAGGCGAGGCGGCGTTGCTTGACAGCTGAGGCGAGGCGGCGTTGCTTGACAGCTGAGGCGAGGCGGCGTTGCTTGACAGCTGAGGCGAGGCGGCGTTGCTTGACAGCTGAGGCGAGGCGGCGTTGCTTGACAGCTGAGGCGAGGCGGCGTTGCTTGACAGCTGAGGCGAGGCGACGTTTGCTTGGTAGCAGAGACGACGAGTGGCTGCAGAGCTGAGTCGTGGACGACGAGCGGGTTGCAGGGCTGAGTCGTGGACGACGAGCGGTTGCAGGGCTGAGTCGTGGACGACGAGCGGTTGCAGGGCTGAGTCGTGGACGACGAGCGGTTGCAGGGCTGAGTCGTGGACGACGAGCGGCTGCAGAGCAGAGTCGTGGACGACGAGCGGCTGCAGAGCAGAGTCGTGGACGACGAGCGGCTGCAGAGCAGAGTCGTGGACGACGAGCGGCTGCAGAGCAGAGTCGTGGACGACGAGCGGCTGCAGAGCAGAGTCGTGGACGACGAGCGGCTGCAGAGCAGAGTCGTGGACGACGAGCGGCTGCAGAGCAGAGTCGTGGACGACGAGTGGCCGCAGAGCAGAGTCGTGGACGACGAGTGGCCGCAGAGCAGAGTCGTGGACGACGAGTGGCCGCAGAGCGGAGTCGTGGACGACGAGTGGCTGCAGAGCAGAGTCGTGGACGACGAGTGGCTGCAGAGCAGAGTCGTGGACGACGTGATGCTTGTCAGCGGGGTCGTGGACGACGTGATGCTTGTCAGCGGAGTCGTGGACGACGTGATGCTTGAGAGCGAAGTCGTGGACGACGTGATGCTTGAGAGCGAAGTCGTGGACGACGTTGATGCTTGAGAGCAGAGTCGTGGACGACGTGATGCTTGAGAGCAGAGTCGTGGACGACGTGATGCTTGAGAGCAGAGTCGTGGACGACGTGATGCTTGAGAGCAGAGTCGTGGGACGACGTGATGCTTGAGAGCAGAGTCGTGGACGACGTGATGCTTGAGAGCAGAGTCGTGGACGACGTGATGCTTGAGAGCAGAGTCGTGGCCGACGTGATTGCTTGAGAGCAGAGTCGTGGGACGGCGTGATGCTTGAGAGCAGAGTCGTGGACGACGTGATGCTTGAGAGCAGAGTCGTGGACGACGTGATGCTTGAGAGCAGAGTCGTGGACGACGTGATGCTCGACAGCAGGGTCGACGACGACGTGATGCTTGAGAGCAGAGTCGTGGACGACGTGGTGCTCGACAGCAAGAGTCGTGGACGACGTGGTGCTCGACAGCAGAGTCGTGGACGACGTGGTGCTCGACCGCAGAGTCGACGACGACGTGATGCTCGACAGCAGGGTCGACGACGACGTGATGCTCGACAGCAGGGTCGACGACGACGTGATTGCTCGACAGCAGGGTCGACGACGACGTGATGCTCGACGACGACGTGGTGCTCGACAGCAGAGTCGTGGACGACGTGGTGCTCGACAGCAGAGTCGTGGACGACGTGGTGCTCGACCGCAGAGTCGACGACGACGTGGTGCTCGACCGCAGAGTCGACGACGACGTGATGCTCGACAGCAGGGTCGACGACGACGTGATGCTCGACAGCAGGGTCGACGACGACGTGATGCTCGACAGCAGGGTCGACGACGACGTGATGCTCGACAGCAGGGTCGACGACGACGTGATGCTCGACAGCAGGGTCGACGACGACGTGATGCTCGACAGCAGGGTCGACGACGACGTGATGCTCGACAGCAGGGTCGACGACGACGTGATGCTCGACAGCAGGGTCGACGACGACGTGATGCTCGACAGCAGGGTCGACGACGACGTGATGCTCGACAGCAGGGTCGACGACGACGTGATGCTCGACAGCAGGGTCGACGACGACGTGATGCTCGACAGCAGGGTCGACGACGTGAGTCTCCGTGGAGGAGACAGTCCCTGAAAGGTTTCCTCTGGGGGTTGCCACTGGAAGAGCAGACGTGGGCACGATTGTCCGTGTGCAGGAGTGGGCACGACTGTCCGTGGTGCAGGAGTGGGCACGACTGTCCGTGGTGCAGGAGTGGGCACGACTGTCCGAGATTGAAGCACGGACCTAGTCCGTTCTGACTCACGTTTACCCACAACTAGATGTTCGGATACGGAACTAGAGGGATCGGAAACGCGGTTATCGGGAACTAGAGGCTCCGGCACGGACCTAGGGGATCAGGGATACGATCCACGAGAACCAAAGGATCGGGCTCGAAACAAGAGCGACTAAAAATGAAGTCGTCTGCAGGCAGTTCGCTACGACGCCTGGTTAGGGCGGTCCGGCTGGTGGTAAGCTGGGGATCCAGCACTTTACCAGCCCGTGCAGACCGGGCAGGGCGAACGGGTTCTGCAGGGCTGGAACCCACAGCGTCGATGCCCGGGGAGTCCCATGGGGAGCCAAAAGCGAACTCCAGCTCCTCCAGGAATAATTCAATGGTACTCACCCGGAGCACCGGCCACATGTGGGTGGCCCCAACCAGGGCTTCACCGCCAAGGTGAAGGAACAAAAAGGAGACCTTTTCGTGCTCGGTTTTCGAACCGGTGAAACTCAAAATAAGCCCTGCACTGTACCACAAACGGCCAGCAGGAGGCAGGGTCGCCGTAGAAACGGCCGAGGGAAAACGATAAACAAAAAGAACCTGCCGTCTCCATGTAGTGGCGGATTATTCTGTAACGGCGTGAGCCGGAGGGAAGCAGGAGACGACGAACGCAGGTTCAAAAGTAAAGGGGGGATTTAATAACAAACAGAAAACAAACACAGCGAACTGAACAGGCGGGGAATGAAAACGGTGGATAACGGAAACGAGGCCGGAGCCGAAAACGGGCATGAAACAAAACGTGACAAAACCTGGGAATGTGAGGAATACGGACGGACGGACGGAGTGCGTAGGAACGCGAGGCGAGGGACGGTGTGTAGAGGCACGACCGGTAGGGAAAGCGTTGGTGGCATAACATCAATAATCCGCAGTGAGAGTGAGGTGAGTGCGGTTTAAATAGTGTGTAGGTGTGATGAGGAAAATGAGGAACAGGTGCGTGGAATCGTGACGTGAGTAGGTGACGCTGGCGTGGTGGCAAGCGAGCGTGACAATACTAAAACGTTGACCAAATAGACATGAAAATACACGAGGAATCAGTGACATGAATGTATATATATATATATATATATATATATATATATATATATATATATATTGAAAAGTGTGTCTGTGAAGTAAAAGGCTGGATTCCTTCCGTCGTAAATTAAGGGCTGTCTTTCTGACGCCAGGCCGACTGAGAGAAAGGGTCGTAAAAGTAACCGAGGAGGATGCATGTTTGCTTTCCTTTGGAGAAATTAGGGCAGATCTCTCTTGGGAAGGGTGAGTCTGGGGTGGACTTGTCAGAAATCCGTTTAAAAGTACGCATTGGTTTATTTTATGATGGCGAGATGCACAGGTTATCTGGGCTTGGCCATGTCCTAAGTTTCTTCTGTTGTTTTGAGAAAAAGGTTGTTTATCTGGCCCGTTAAGCCAGAGTCTTGTCCAGATGTTGGGCCCTTTTACATTCCAAAGAGTCACAAAGTTTTATGGCTTGACAACCGTTCGAACCGAGGGTATGGAGAGTTGAAGGACTGTAATCCAGCTATTACGGTACACGGGCAATGATGGAGTGGCTCCGTAAAAAGCACTTCAACGTCCTGGAGTGGCCTAGCCTGTCTCCAGACCGTGTTGCCCAGCGATAGCCCCAAAATATCACCGCTCTAGAGGAGAAATGGGTGCATGGAGGAATGGGCCAAAATACCAGCTACATTGTGTGTAAACCTGGTGAAGGCTTACAGAAAATGTTTGACCTCTGTCATTGCCAACAATGGTTATGTTACAAAGTATCGAGTTGACCTTTTGTTATTGACCAAATACTTATTTTCCACCATAACATACAATTAAATTCTTTAAAAATCCTACAATGTGATTTCCTGGATTTTTATTTCTCATTTTGTCTCTCTTAGTTGAAGTGTACCTATGATGAAAATTCCAGTAAATTAAAAAGAAGTCAGCCACTGATCATGAGTACTTTGTGAGAGAAAGCTGTCCCTCTACTATAGTATTTACTCTTCTAGGTACTGTAACATAGGAGCATCAGAAGGGGGTGAGACACTTGCAGGGTCAAGGTATAAAACAATGGTTTTATTAAAGAAACAAACCAAACAGAGAACAAACACAGCAAACCAAAACAGGAGCAATGCAGGACATGAGACAACAAACCAGAAACTAACAGAGCTAATAAAGCTGGAGAATGGGTGCGTAAACAGAAACAGGCAAATCCAGAAAAACAGGTGCAGAAACAAAAACAACCAGAGCAGGAGAACGGGTGCATAAACCAAAATGGGCAGAGCCAGAAAACATGTACGAATGGCATGCCACAACAGAAGTAAACAAAAGAACATGCAGCCGGATGGGACGGCAATAAGAGGAAGCAAGGTGGAAGGAACTGCAACACAGGCAATCCAAAGCGGACAGAACTGCAACACGAGTATCCAAGGCGGACGGGAAGGCAACACAGGGAGAGTTAAACTAGCGGACAGAACCGCAAACAGGAGTAAATCCACAGATGGAAGGGAGCGCAACAAGGAGTAAATCCACAGATGGACGGAATGCCCAACAGGAAATGCGGAATGAAACCATAATCCGAAACAATAATCCGCCCCGAATATCTCTCAAAGCTATGTTATAAAGGGGGTCCCACAACTGTAAGATGCGATGCGCTCTGGACCTCATCTGAGAAACGCGACACTCTCTGGACATCCTCTGAGAGAGACGATGTACTCTGGACGTCCTCTGGGAGAGACAACCCACTCTTGGCATCCTCTGGAAGAGGTAACGCTCTCTTGATGTCCTCTGGACGGTCCCGGGAACCGACAACCTCTGAAAAGACCTCCCGGGAACTGACTGCCTCTGGGAAGGTCTCTTGGGAACAGTCGACCTCTGGGAAGGCCTTTTGGAAACAGACAACCTCTGGAAAGGCCTCTCGGGAACAGACAACCTCTGGAAGGTCTTGCAAACAGACGACCTCTGGAAGGTCTTGGAAACAGACGACCTCTGGAAGGTCTCGGGAACACACGGCCTCTGGGAAGGCCTCTCGGAAACAGATGACCTCTGGAAGGTCTCGGGAACAGACAACCTCTTGAAGGTCTCGGGAACAGACAGTCTCTGGAAGGTCTCGGGAACAGATAATAGGCAACCTCTGGATGGGCATCTGGACGGTCTCTGAGAGTGACCTCCTCGGGGCACGCACAGGCACGAACTTTCTTGGGACTGGCACTGGCATGATGTCCTCAAGGCAGGCTCTGGAACCGACATTGTCTGGAACGATTCTTGTACGGACCTCCTTGGGCAGACTCTGGAGCTAACCTCCTTGGGCCAGGCACTGGCATGGACGTCTTTGGAACTGGCACGTAAGTCCTCTGAACAGGCACTGGCACTCACGTCCTAGGACCAGGCACTGGTATTGACGTTCTTGAATCGGGCACGGACATCCTCTGAACAGGCGCTGGCACTGACATCTTTGAAACAGACACGGGCGTCCTCTGAACAGGCATGAGCGCTGATGTCCTCAGCGCTAACATGGACACTAATGTCCTCAGCGCTGACACTGGTGCTGACATCCTCAGCCCTGACGTCCTTGGTGCTGGCATGGGCACTGATGTTCTCGGCAGTAGCATGGGCACTGATGTCCTCGGTGCTGGCAGCGAAGCTCTAAGTGATAGTGAACGTGGCGCAGGGGACGGCGCAAATATCCGTGGCGCAACTGGTTCAGATACAGAGCTAAAAGACACTAAGTGCTCAGGTATGGAGCCAAGTGGTGGGGCGGGTTTAGGTATGGAACCAAGCGGCACATCGGACTCGGGTACGGAGCTAAGTGACATGTTGTGCTCAAGTACATAACTTGGCGGCGCGTCGTATTCAGGAACAGGGCTAAGAAGCACTGCGTGCTCTTTTACAGAGCTAGACAGCGGTAACGGTTCATATACGGAGCTAAGCAGCATTCACAGCTCAGATACAGAGCCAAAAGGTGCGGGGAGCTCAGGTATGCAGCTGGGCGGGACTAGCTGCTCAGAAACGGAGCTAAAGGGCACGGCGAGCTCAGGTACAGAACTAAACTAGCAGACAGAACAGGAGTAAATCCACAGACCGATGGGATCACATAAAGGAGTAAATATGAGTAAATATGGATGGAATGGCCAACTGGAAAGCGCAGAATGCACGGACGTGACCGAAACAATAATCCGCCCCTAATGTCTCACAAAGCCGTGCTTATAAAGGGAGTCCCACAATAATTAATTCGGAAGAGGTGGAGCTCTTGGATTGGTCCGTGGTAGTCATGTGATCTCAGTTCGCCCTCAGCGGGGTTGTAAGGCAGGGAAACCAGGGAGAGACCCTAGGGCGTGACAGAGCCAGCATAGAGATATTAATAAGATTGAACATAGTAGTTAGCATAAACTTCTACATTGGTGCTTGAAGGTTTGTGAGCCCTTTCTAATTTTCTATATTTCTGCATAAATATAACCTAAAACATGATCAGATTTTCACACAAGTCCTAAAAGTAGATAAAGAGAACCCAGTTAAACAAATGAGACAAAAATATTATCTTTGGTCGTTTATTTATTGAGGAAAATGATCCAATATTCAATATTAGTGAGTGGCAAAAGTATGTGAACCTCTAGGATTAGCAGTTAATTTGAAGGTGAAATTAGAGTCAGGTGTTTTCAATCAATGGGATGACAATCAGGTGTGAGTGGGCACCTTGTTTTATTTAAAGAACAGGGATCTATCAAAGTCTGCTCTTCACAACACATTTGTGGAAGTGTATCATGGCATGAACAAAGGAGATTTCTGAGGACCTCAGAGTTGTTCATGCTCATCAGGCTGGAAAAGGTTACAAAACCATCTCTAAAGTGTTTGGACTCTACAGTCAGACAGATTTTGTACAAATTGAGGAAATTCAAGACCATTGTTACCCTCCCCAGGAGTGGTCGACCAACAAAGATCACTCCAAGAGCAAGGCGTGTAATAGTTGGTGAAGTCACAAAGGGCCCCAGGGTAACTTCTAAGCAACTGAAGGTGTCTCTCACATTGGCTAATGTTAATGTTCATGAGTCCATCATCAGAAGAACACTGAACATCAATGGTGTGCATGGTAGGGTTGCAAGGAGAAAGCTACTGCTCTCCAAAAAGAACATTGCTGCTCGTCTGCAGTTTGCTAAAGATCATGTGGACAAGCCAGAAGGCTATTGGAAGAATGTTTTGTGGACGGATGAGACCAAAATAGAACATTTTGGTTTAAAAGAAAACGTTATGTTTGGAGAAAGGAAAACACTGTATTCCAGCAAAAGAACCTTATCCCATCTGTGAAACATGGTGGTGGTAGTATCATGGTTTGGGCCTTTTTTGCTGCATCTGGGCCAGGAAAGCTTGCCATCATTGATGGAACAATGAATTCTGAATTATATCAGAGCATTCTAAAAGAAAATGTCAGGACATCTGTCCATGAACTGAAAGTCATGAGAAGGTGGGTCATGCAGCAAGACAACGACCCTAAGGACGCAAGTCATTCTACCAAAGAATGTTAATGTTTTGGAATGATCAAATCAAAGTCCTGACCTTAATCCAATAGAAATGTTGTGGAAGGACCTGAAGCGAGCAGTTAATGTGAGGAAACCCACCAACATCCCAGAGTTGAAGCTGTTCTGTATGGAGGAATGGTCTAAAATTCCTCCAAGCCAGGGTGCAGGACTGATCAACAGTTACAGGAAACGTTTAGTTGCAGTTAATGCTGCACAGGGGGGTCACACCAGATATTTCTCATTTGTTTAACTGGGTTCTGTTTATCTACTTTTAGGACTTGTGTGAATATCTGATGATGTTTTAGATCATATTTATGCAGAAAATTCTAAAGGGTTCACAAACTTTCAAGCACCACTGTATTTATTTCAGATGAGTTTGTTTGGCACTTCTCTGGGAAGTACAAGGTTCTGTCAGGATAGAGCGTGGTGCTGTCTCCACCACTACAGCATCCTGTTGTCCTAGCTCTCCAGCTAAAGAAGCTTGAAGCTTACAGTCCAAGCCAGCGTTGCACCTCTCCCTTTGACCAGCAAGGGAAGAGTGCCCAGCATTACTACTTTGCCCAGAAGCCACCATGCTTGCACTTGCATTAACAATAGATACGTGGTGTTAATGGAGGATGTGACCAAGGTGCATTCGATTCTTGGATTAAATCAGTTTACACAAGAACACTGACAAGTGCAGGTAGTTTAACATTTTGTAGATGGTAGAAGGAATTTGGGTGTATAAAAATTACAGTTCATGTTAAGCAATTCATGTGGTGAGGGGGGGAAGCAGGACTGCTTTCTAGTGGACTTGTGCTGCCGCTGTCAACTGTCATTAAGGAGTTCATTTGAATCCTGTCTGGAACAAGTGCTCAGCAGCTTTACTCCAGCTTTTACACTACTGCTAATGAGGGAAAATGATCTAAACACATCCATCCTACCACAAAACATCAGCGACACTGCTCTAGCTTTCATCGCTCTTAATTCTCTTGGCATTTCCAGCGTATAGTAGATGGGCTGAAAATGAGGACTCCTTTTCCAGAAGTTATTAAGTGCCAAATTAACTGCAGGATGAGCATACCAGTTTTATGTTCAGTCTTTTTTCTCTTTCATGCTTGCATATACAGTCAGGGACAAAGGTTTAAGACCTTTAGTGGAATTGTTACTATTTGGAATTTTTCTGCAATTTAGTACGTTTTTCATTAGAACTATATATATTTCAAAATGTGTTCATATTTTGTATGTCCCTCTTTTGCAGTAATGACAGCATACACTTGAGATGGGATGGATTCTATACATTTCTACAAAATCTAATGATCCATGTTATCCCAGCATAATTTCACAATAATGTAAAGAGCATCGTGTGATGTTATTGAATGCCTTGCTTTCTCATCAAGTGCTCCCATAAATGTTCATTGGGGTTTAGGTCAGGTGACTATGGAAGAAAGTCCATGACAAGCAGCACTTCTTGATCTTCTTTGGTCTTCAAGTAGTTGCAATGCTTTGAGACATGTTTTGAGTCATTCCATTCTTAATGACAAAACACTAATAACTTCATGGAAAAACTGCAAAATACAGTAGAAGCACTTTCACGAGTGGTCTCAAACTTTTGGCTCCTACTATATCTTGCCCATTGTAGAGAATGCTTTTATTTTCCTTTATAGTACTACCAGGGATTTTTCAAATAGTTGTTTGTGACAGTATTTCAAATGTCTCTTGCTTTGTGAATATACTTAGTGTTCACTGATTTCAGAACAGCATAACTGAAGTGATTCATGAATTCATCTGATTTTGTGCCAGTCTTGTTCTTTGGTAATGTGACTCAGAATTAATGCTATATAAGATCACATAGTTGAAGCCAGGATAGCATTTTAAAAGGTCAGACATTTATGCAGTGGTAATGTCAAGGGCAAGATGAGGACAGAAACCAAATTAAAACTGAAAGCCCAAACTGAGCCTGCTTTTTTTTTTTTGTTTAAACGTCAAATTTAACGTCAGGACAATAGTACAATAAAAATGCCAACACTATGACGTACACCTTTTGCACCTTCTGTTTATGTTCTTCTGCACTCTTTGTCCATTATACCAGATGCACCTAACATTCAGTGGGACCAGAGGTCTGACATCACTAATGAAAATGCTATATTTGTGGAGAAGGATTCAAACCACAGCAGGACAATATTGAAAAACACACATCAAATTCACCCCAACAGCAACTCGAAGAACAAAAAAGAACAAGGAATGCTGACCGTCATGGACTTCCCTTCACAGTTAACTGACCTAAATTCCATTAAGCATTTATGGGGGCTTGAAGACAGAAGCATTCACTAACATCCTGTGATACTTTTTGGAGTACTGAAATCAAGCTGCATTAATGTGAATTATCAGTTTTTGCACACAGTCAATTCCAGCCCATGCCAGCTGAAATGTAAATTGTCAACACATCAACTACTAGTAAATTTTGAATTTTTCTCAATAGATACATGTATATGTATTTTTTAAAGATTCAACTTTTCACTCAAGTTGTTATGTTGAATATATGATTTATAATTAGAAAACTGTATTAAATTAAAGAAAAATCCCAAATTGCAGAATTTTCACTAATGGTTTCAGACTTTTGGCCAACACTGCATGTAAACTAATGTGCAAATGTAAGGGGTGAATGTGGATTATGCTAATTTGCATTTACTAGAAACTACTTTTAAACAGATATGTGTAGAAGTATAGTACAAAAGTGTTAGGCCACCATTAGATTAGATATACAATTGGCTTAGCAATGCTATAATGAGCATATATAGTTATTTTTCAGTCTTGTTAGTAGAATACAACCAGAAAACACATTACATTTGTATGCAGTATTAAAAAAACTGAAAAAAAAGAAAAACAGCTTCTATAGGCTACAGTATATACTTCTATAGCAAGTATTTAGTGTGACCTCCCCTTACACTTGAGCAATAGCAGCATTTGGCAGCTTCATTAGGATTATTATTATCAAAAGTTGACCCTTCTACAGTCCGAAGAAGCTTGATCAAGAATGGCCTTTTTGCAAAGGTAGCAGTCGAGTAACCACTTTTTTGTAAGGGGAACAGGGTGATTTATGTGTCCAATGGTGGACAAATATGTAATGAATGTTATACCACTGCTAAAACAACAAATCTCATGGTGACCTAAGACTTTTGCATAGTACTGTATACGTACAATTACTACCTAAAATCCCTTTGCTGTGCTTATTATGCCTTAGTCCACCTTTAATCACCATAGATTAGATGTTATTCAGGAAGTGGACAGTTTAGTGGCACTGCAATGTTTGTGGCTCTAAACTCTGTATATGTTTTCATTTGACATACCTTCCAATTTAGTTCACTGATGTATATTGTTCATTGAAAATGTGTTAAGTTGACGTGAACACATCAAGAGTGTTGTGTCAGTCTGTGCATCGTAAACACTGATTGGTGACAGGCTTGCTGATTTCTGCTTCAGTCTGATTACTGTGAGAAAGTCAGCTTCAGATAAGTATCAGGCATTGGCTAACCATCACACTTCTCATATTGTTAATCATATTGATAATGATACGTAGGATTGGTGAATCCCTTGTACCTAATTACATGTGTTGTGTTTAGGTATAGGTATGGGTGTACATAACGAATTATTAATTTGAGACAAATGATTGAATATGACATTCAGTTATTAGCTATATAAATAATTTTGATGGAAATTGACAAACAAACCACTTTACAACCATTTCTTGTTTAACCGTATTACTAGCAATTGTTTGGGTATAGTGACAAACAAGAGGATATTAATTATGTCTGTGGCTCAGACAGTGTGGCCTATTGTAGGCCTGAGGGAGGACAAGCAGGTGGCCATGCTCACAGACCCCCTGAGCTCTACAGCTTCTGCACTCTGTACTCTATACTCCACAAAGAGCCCTTCTTACAAATTATAGCTTAAGTCTACCACACTAAGCATGTGTATGACATGTAGTTAATTAATTACATGCAATGTAGTGTAGCTTTAAGGTTTTCTGGGGTCAAGTTGCTTGTTTTTGTAAAGCAAATAGTTTTTGAAATACATTTTTAACTTGGGTAACTGAGAAAGAAATTCAGTTATTCATTATTTTAATTGTTTAAAGCTTTGTTGTGAGGATTGGTGAAATACAAGAGCAGTTAATACATAACCTGGTAATCCAAATTATAGGTGTAAATGTCAGTTGTTTCCCCACTATTAAATGTAATGTAGGTTTATTACAGAATATATCCATTAAATTACCAAACAAATGTCCACACATCTATTTTAACCACTAGGTTTGACATTTCCAGCTAATCCAATTGCTAATAAATTCCTACCCAGCTTGAGTGACCCTGTCAGACTTATACTGTCTAGAAGCAACAGTTCTGCCATGAAGCAACAAGTCACACTGAAGTTCACAGACATGGAATGTTAAAGCACATGGAAACTAAAATCCTCCTTCCTCTGTTGCAGCCTACTGTCAGTGTGACATAGTGACTATAGAAATTCACAATACCTCTTTGAAATAGTCACTTTTTTGTCTTACAGCCTGAATCAAAACTCATTACATTTTTTCAGCTTTATTTACAGATTTTGCCCACACTAAATTACTGAAAATGTGGTAGCTTTGAAGATTAATGCAAAAATGACTATAATAGAATACCAAGAATGGAAAAGTGATGGGTCTTCTTACTTGGATGAACCAAGTAAGGGTTTATGTGGTTTATTTAAAGCCGTCAGTCTGTTTGGATATTCCTAGCTTTGCAAACCTAGACTAGGGAATAGGTGGTCATTCTTTTTTGCAGAATTTCTCAACTTCAAATGATGTGGTGTGCATTAATTGGCTGCTTTCCATACACAGAATTTCTATCAGATGTAGGACAGGACTTTGACTCGATTACTCAAGAATATTCACCTTCTTATACTTAAGCCACTGCATTGTTTTTGTTTTGGGGATTTTTTTGCCTGTTTTTGGTGTTGTGTTTACAGTCATTATCATACTGGAATGTGAACCCCCTGCCCATCTTCAGCTTTTTATAATTTAATTGCGGTGTGCTTGGCAGCATCCAGTTGCCTTTCATACCTGACCATTTGCTCAGCTTGCACTGAAGAAAAACACACTCATAACATAATGTTGCCATTATGTAGATATGGTGTGCTGTAGGTGGTGTGCTTTGTTTGAAGTGCTTGTAGTTCAGTCAGAAAAGTTCCAGCTTTGTTATACAGGCCAGCTTTGTGTGAGGCTCATGAAGTAAATATTTGTTAGCCTTGTGGTAGCTTCCCCAATCTATATCCTTCTGGTTCTGTCATTCAGTTTGGAGGAACAGCCCAATTTAGGCAAGGTGTGTGATGTGTATTGTAATTGGTTGTGTCACTTATTCATACCAATTTTACTAATTAAATTTTAATGATTGATCATTTTTAAATGATTAAATAAATGTTCAGACTGTATTGTGACCAAAGGTAAACATTATGATGATTTGGTTTGATGGTTTTTCCATAGGCACTGTAACTGTGAGAGCTTTATGGGTTTGGTTTCCATGGCCAAGCAGCCACACAATAGCTTAAGCATTAGCTGGAGTGGTGGAAAGCATGCCTCCATGGGTTTTTGGAACAGTCAAAAAATGCTATCTTTGAATCAATGAATAACATTTCACTATACAGTACAACAGTCTGTCAAACGAAAATGGATAGATGGAGAAATGGTTTACTTTGAGACAAATTATTTAGCTCCAGTTAAGAGAAATGTCTGATTCCAACTTTATAGCAACAACCCACTGAGACATTCATATTATAATGTGAATGCAGATAAATAGCTCAAAGAAACTACCATCTAGTATGGTGCATTTTGCAGGTAGCAACCTGCTGCCTTCTTTCCCAGCTGGTTTGGGCTGCTAAGTACCATGGTCAGTATATTTGTCACTGTGTCAGCAACTCCTCACAGCCCTTGTAAGGCACATTCATCTTCCTATTCATCTTTGGTCTGGGGGTGATTCATCATAGGTCAGAGATCCACCAATTAATTCAGTGGGGGAATGGGAATTCTGAAGGCAAATACATCCTTATTTAATTGGAAAGCAGGTAGAAATCCCACGGCTGCAAAAGATATTTCCTGCTAGAAAGTGAGGGGAAATCATTTTTGAAGCCTGTTTAATTTAGTTACTGGCTCTCATGGTCTTGGATGGGGGTGAAGCCCTGCTGTGAGCAACTTTTAATCAATGTCTATTCCTGAGGAACCTAAAAATAGTCATACTCATTATATATTTGGTCAGCTCCCTCTGACTTATTGGGTATGGCCAATGTTGAAGATCATTGCTTCATTATGGGGTTGATGTGGATATGGCTTAAAAATTTCAGTTTGAGCTGCTGTGGCATCAGGGTGAAGAGCTTCAAGTGAACAGATGTCATTGATAATAACAAAAGGAAGGTGCCAGCCAACAAAGCTGAAAGAAATGGCTGACAAAGTACTTCTAAAGAATTAGCTGTCAACCTGCTGAATGAAACCACTGAAGAGAAAGTGGAAGTGACAAGGCTCAGATTTATAATAATTCCACAAGTAGGATTTCAACTGAATCTTTTTTAGTTCTTCTGTAGAAAATAAAACTCTCCATTATATGTGATATATTGGATCTATTTTGTGAAAACAGCCATAGAGTCATTTCTCTGATTCTTATTGGCATCTGGAAGTAGAAGTTCTTCCATTGCGTGACTTCTGTAAGTTTGTGAGCTAGTTTCCCATACCAAAACTAATCTAAATTCTGGGCTAAAATGGACCTTTGATGGCGAATATCCGTTGAAATCAATATTTAGTCTAAGTCTTGGCTTAATCAGTCCATGTATGACAACCAATCCTTTGTAAGTACTAAGGATGTATCCACTTATAAAAGTCTAAGGCAAGTTTAGACTGCAAAGGAAATCGGATTTCATTTTTAAGTCCGACTTTTAGACCAAGTGTCCACATTGCAAATTAGAAGAAAACAAAAGCAATTTGTATGTTCAGACTGTAGTCACTTTCACTGGTTTGTCCAGTTTACTAGTTTGCTAGCAGTGATGCATGACTGTGCTTAGTAGCATTAAATAGTATAAAGATAGTATGTTAACAATATAAACATGGATATTCCACTCTAGATTCTTGTTTTAAGAAGAGCAATGTCCAGTCATACCTACAAACCTATATTATGTTCACAGTTACTTTCTTTGTACTAATACTTACAGTGGTGCTTTAAAGTTTGTGAACCATTTAGAATTTTCTATATTTCTACATAAATATGAAAATATATCAGATTTTCACACAAGTTCTAAAAGTAGATACAGAGAACCCAGTTAAACAAATGAGACAAACATATTATACTCAGTCATTTATTTATTGAGGAAAATGATCCAATATTACATATTAGTGAGTGGCAAAAGTATGTGAACCTTTGCTTTCAGTATCTGGTGTGACCCCCCTGGGCAGCAAAAACTACAACTAAACGTTTATTAGTGGACTTTCAAGACCTTTTGAGTCTGTGACTGAAGCAGATCTTCTGTGAACACACAGACATATCATTTATACATCACACTGCATAGAAAGCACACATTTTCATACAGAACCATCTATAATAAATGCTCCAATGTAACTGTTGCCATGATCGTATTGTCTGTTATTACACATACTTCAAAGTTTGACTCAAATGACTCACTGTCAGTCAATCCCAACTTTGTAGCGCCACTATAAAAACAATCGATCTTTCCATTCTTTGACAGTTAATTCCTCTAGGGTGTTTTGGTGGCACCTTATGACAGTTACTTCAGATATGGAATTTCAGAGACAGGAAAGAAAAATCTATATTTTATTAGCAGTGGCTGTAATTGGTATTGCCAGGGAAGGTCAGACCTTCAGGCCATCACTGTCAGTGGGTTTCAAACTAGCCAGTAGATTCTATTTCATAACAAAAAATCATGTCTTTTTTTTTTTTTAATTCCGCTCCTTTGATGTTGAACATGGTTTCTGGTGGTAGTGTTAATTGTCCATGTTGCTTGTGTGCTTACCTTTAAATGGTAAATTAATACTTTAAATTAATACACATTACACGAGGGTAACTGCTATTTTTAAAATGTTTAAGAACCAGTGTTCTGACTTTTGTTTGGGTTCTCCTACATCTGTGCCACTAAGTTGCTGGAAAGAAATTTGGCAGTAAAATTAGAGATCTTGGCTGCCACACATTCTGCAAGTTTTTTTTTAACTAACTTAGCTTAACAGCTTTCCTAGCTTGTTAGCTAATTGCATTTAGTAAACGCATATAGTCTGATGCACATATCTACCTTGCTTGAATAAATGAACCTTCTAAAATGTCTCTAATAATCTCTCAAGTTTTCCTTGTGATGAGAATTTTTAGTATGACAAGGTTGTTCTATATGGGAATAGAAGTGATAGTCTAAAGACCTCTGACAGGAATAGATTAGAATAAATACATGATGAGTCAGGGTAAACATGCGAAATCATAGTCACAGTGAAATAGAACCGGAGGGGGACATGCCACAATTAAGTTTTTAGCAGTGGAACATGTTACTTAAAGGGTAGGGAAATAAGAGAAAGGATATATTTTGGTGGATTGGTGGCGTGGATAATGTGTTATATTAACAATAAGACTTTTAGAGTATAAAATGAAGAAGTAAAAAGTCAGAGATCACACAACTTTTTTTCAGTTTAAATGTGTCCTTTTATGGCTGCGATAAAATATTGTTTGTTGTTCCACTGGATAATTTGAGTTAACCTATTTTATTTCTGGTTGAGTGAAGGATTGCATTCTGTCATCCTTGAACCCCATGTCACTTGTAAATGAAAATTTTCTATAAAATTTTCCATTCAATTGTATAGGCAGATCTTATAAATTAAGGCTTAGTTCACATTTTTTAACAGTGCAATATGTAATAGAAATATTACAAAAACATTACATCCGAGTATACGGATATTACTGCTTTACAGTCTTCAACTAGATTTTGTAAGTGATGGTGGACACTGATAATGGACAAAAAGTTCTGGCTCAATGTTCGAATTTCCATTCCATTCTGATTGATTTTAGGTCAGAACACGTCAGTAAAGTTCTCTATCAAAGTTGGTCTTTGTTCTATGAGGACAGAGCAGAAGGTTGACAAACTGACTTGTTATAGGGTGCAATGAAAGTGACACTTTTTGGGGGGTACACCAATTAAAGTGTCAAGTTGAGAGTCACATAAGGTGTTCTTTGTTTCCATGCCTGTACGCTTCATATTATGAACATGTTAGCAGTGACTGTTGCTGTAATAGCAGAGGTCACTAATTAGAAGGGTTTTCTACATACAGTATGTATGGTCATATAGAGTAAGACTGTTCAAATACACATAGAGGAATATTCACCATTAAAATTCAATTTTTGTAGCCACTCACGTTGGTAATTGCATTTGGAGTTTCATTTATTTCTTGACACTGATTAATTGCAGCAAATTGCCGGAGCCATTTCCTCCAGTAAACATCAATTAATTAGCTGACAATATTAAAAGTGAAAATGAGTACAATGGATGCCACACTATGGGTCCTGCAGTTCTTGTGGGTGGCTATGGTGCTTCATGTCACTACCAGAAGTAGTAGATGGTATACCACTTTAAAGACATAATGGCAGGTGTTCGTCTAAAAAATGTACACGTTTGAATTTTGCTTTGCTTAATTATGAAATCATTTTGAATATAAATCTAACTGCTTCTTGGAAATGTAGTTTTAAGTGGGATGGTTGTTGTTCCTGTTTGTGTTATATAGCATATAAGTTTATGTAATTTGGAAAAATAAATCCACTGACAATTACACATCCTTAGACAAAAACAAAACAAAAACACTTAATTTCACTTAATTTTAGTTTTGGTGTTCAAACAGCAAACCCACATTGATCACTGACTTGGCTGTGAATGACAGTGATTTATTCTGCCGGAGCAGAGTCCCTCTCCCAAAGTCCCTCTCAATTAAAATGGCAGCATATGGCCCAGTGACCATCCAGGCTCTGAGCTACGAGTCTGCTGGGATGTCTCGAAACACTGATACAATCCTTTGTTCGCATGAAAAAGTGTGTCACCTTGGACTTTGAAATGTCCCCTGTAAGTATGTGCATAAAGAACAACTAAGTTTTATTGGTGTGTGGTCAAACACCATTTCAGAAAGTGCTTCTATATGTTCTATATGTTCTTTGTGGTACATTATATGGCAAGGTTGAGGGTTCATGTCCTGGCTTTTGTGTAAGTCATTCTGGATAAGAGTGCCTTCTAAATACTGTTAATTTAATTATACAGTATTTAGCAGATGGTCTTAGCCAGAACAACTTACAGCTTAAAATGTATTACAATCCAATTGTGGTTTAAGAGTCTTGTTCAAAGAACCCAACAGGTTTCAAGGTTCAAGCACCCAACAGTGCCAGCTTGGGGGAGGTGGGATTTGAACCCTGGACATTTTGGTCCACAATCCAGTACCTTATACACTGAGTCACCACAGTCCCTTGTAGAAGACCCTTCGAATTGGTGATTTTTGTTATTTTTGCCACATTCACTGCTAACATGTTTGTAGTATCTCCATACACAAACAGTGACAGTAGAATAAGTTGTATTGGACCTCAATAAATAAATGACCAAGTATAATATTTTTATTTCATTTGTTTAACTGGGTTCTCTGTATCTACTTTTAGGATTTGTGTGAAAATCTGATGATGTTTTAAGTCATATTTATGCAGAAATATAGAACATTCTGAAGGGTTCACAAACTGACAAGCACCACTGTATATAATGATTTATTTGCAAATATTTCAGAAATAGTGTAATCTAGATTGATCAACATTTAAAGGATTTTTGTAAGGGGTGCACCATGCCACTAGAACAGTGTTTTACCAAATAACCAAAGAATATCAACATAAAACCTTTATTTTACAAAAACTGTGATAATAATATTTAGAGAACAGCAATGACTGTTGGAGAGAGAAAGATTCCAACTAAAAACAGTTACAACAGTCACCAATCAGTAGGAAGTGTACAGGCGTTTGCTTTGAATGACTTCAGCACATCTGCGGCCACAGGACATCACTAGTCTCTCACACTGCTCTGGTGTGATTTTGGTCCACTCTTCTTCCAGTCTCTTCCACAGTTCTGTGATTGTTGTGGGTGTCTTGGGCATAACTTTCTCACTAAGGATTTTCCAGAGGTTTTCTATTGGGTTTAGATCAGGACTCTGAGCTGGCCATTTCATTGTTTCATTGTGAACTGCTTTACCCGTTTTGCTGTGTGACGGGGGGCGTTGCCTTCATGAACATTGCTGGCTGATTGAGTGATGAACGCAAGGAAGGAGCCACGTGTTGTTGAAGAATGTTCTGATGCACACTAGCATTCACTCTGCCATGTGGCTGTATGAGAGTTCCAACTCCTGCTGCTGAAAACATTCCTCAAACCATGACACTTTTTCCTCGACCTTTCACTGACTTCTTTACACACTTTGGATTCAGTCTTCCCCTAGTTTGTCGATGATCCTAATGATGCCCATCAGACCCAAATAAATTAAACTTGCTTTCATCACTGAAATGAACTCTGGACCACTCTTCCTCTGTCAACACAACATGCTCCTCAGCAAAAGTGAGTCTAGCTTTTTGATTCTTTCTGCTAATGAGAAGTTTGGCCACTGCAGAGTGGACTTTCAGTCCAAATGCTCTTAAACGTCGAGACACTGTATGACGAGACAGATCCTTACCCTGTTCAGTGCTGAACTGGCAAGCGATTCCAGCTGAAGTGTTAAACCGATTACCCATGGAGATTGTGCGCATTATCCTGTCCTCTCTTGCGTTTGTCTTTTGTGGGCGACCAGCCTTCTTGGGGGACTTGAATGAGTTTGTAAAGATGCAATATTGTAAATGTTGTAAAGATGCAATATTCAAGAAATCACAGGCCAGCTTTGAACGACCAACTTCTCTTGCCATGGCTGATAGAGTCACCCCTTTGGCCTTCATCTGGACAACCTGCTGCCAGAGGGTTTCAGTCACTTTGGAACGGCTCACCATTTTTACAATGTCAGTGAAGACTGGAAAGTTAGGCTGCCAGATAAATAGGGTTTGTCAGATAGTTAAGAAATTAGCACCAGGTGCCAGATTAACACCAATAACTTTGAAATTAAATTAAAGTGTTCTCTAATTTTATTCAGTGTTCTTTTTCAATTATCTCATTTAAGTTTTTTAGGCTATATATATATATATATATATATATATATATATATATATATATATATATATATATATATATATATATATGTATATATACAATTAATGAAATAAGCTAAATAACTGCTATTTTACTCCTGTTAGGATAGTTTCACATAGAACTACACAATGAACCCTGTCATTTAGGAAATTGTGTGTTGCGTTCTCTAATTTTGCTTCTCTGTGTGTGTGTGTGTGAGTATAATAAGACGATTCCTGTTAGTTTGGTTCAGAAAATAAAAACAAGACATTACAAGTTATGGAAATAATTTACTTTACTTGTGTAAAGCAAAAATCAATTATTTGGAAATATGATTTTGAAAAATATGAATTAAATGCCACTTGCGATGTTATTAGTAATTAGCTTGCCAGCCCTTGGAAGTGTACCTCATGACTTAATGGATTTTGGATACAGGTACTTGCAAACTCTGTAGTTGACTCATTACCAAGTCCGTTAAGTAGTATATTACTTTTAATTTGACAACATCCGATGACAATTACAATTATTATGGCTAATTTTGTTTGGGTATTGAATGAATCTTAACTTATAGGTTAATTAGCTGTTAGCTTCTGGCCTCTGTGATATTTACTATTGTTATCTACACTAAATCATCAGGGAATAAGTTGAATAGGTTTCATAAATTTAATACATTATATAAATATAAATATTTAATAGTTTAAATCACTTTTAGCTGGGCATTATGCTGTTGCTAACTACCTACATTAGCATGTCGTTTGGGACACAGTCAAAACAGTGGACACTGTGGTTTAGGTCAAAACAGCACTAAAGTTGGCTGAGTTATAAAAGGCAAAAATAAAGTATTGAGTTGAAGGCAACTGGATTTCTTGGTTGTTGAAGACGTTTCTCCTCTCATCCAAAAACCTTCTTCAGTTCTGGAAACTGACTGAGAGACCCAGGTATTTAAACCTAGTGGGGTTATAATATTGGGGGTGCTCCTGAGAGTCCTTGACCCACCCTTTCAATATATGAGTAGTTAGGATCACAGGAGGTGTGACCCATTAGTGAGTTGCCCACTCTGCTGTCATGTGAGTCATTAGAGTCAAATGGGTTGAGGTGTGAATGGGGGTTAAATCTCCTAGGAAGGGATCTAAAGACTACTTTGTTGGTGGCTGATAGCTGATGATGTAAACCACCTCCTCTGTTCAGAGATGGTTCTTCTAATTGGACATAAATCGCCTCTTTCACACCTCTTTCAAACCATCTGTCTTCTCTGTCCAAAATGTGAACATTAGTATCTTCAAAGGAGTGTCCCTTGTCCTGTAGATGCAAATGAACTGCTGAGTCCTGTCCTGATGAGCTAGCTCTTCTATGTTGTACTCCACGCCTGTGGAGTGGAGACGCCCACGCACACAAACACGGACACATTCATAGAAGTGATGTATGCTGCTTATGGCTGCTATGTTAAAAAGGAATATAAATATTTAAATGTTAAATATTGAATTTAATGTTAGATATAAAGTTAAAAACTATATCCAGGGCTATACTCAAAACATTCAGGGCTTGAGCCCTGTTAAAATCACCTGGCGACACCACTCATATGGGGTATTTTAATTTGAATATTTATGAAAATCCTCATAGGTTTCTAAGCTGTTTGAGGTCCAGACCACCACAGATTAAACCAGAAATATCATATTTCCATGGCTTTTATTATATATATATATATATTTATATATAGATGGCTCATAAGATATTCTTCATTGCTATTGTATGTAATGTTATTTTGTATATTTGGCTTTGTTCAGGTTCAGCCCTAGTTATAAACATGTTTTATGTGACAAAAAAAATCTGGTCTGGATTTGTAGGAATATTCAAGGTATGCATGTCAGTGGTTTGAGAGAAGCAGCATTCTGTTCCCCCATGCTTATGCCATCTTATCTTGCTCATGAAGATGAGCTGGCTCCACAGCATTGCCATTACTCTTCCATTAGATTACTGAACAGGAGTCAGGGCTGAGCTGCACTATTCCATCACTTTCCCTCAGCTCCCCCATTCCTCAGCTCATCCAAGAGTAAAATGGGACATGAGCTACATCTGTTAATGGGCTTTCCAGAGCCATTTGAGGACTGCTATCAGCAGTTGTCACCGTCTTCCACGACGAGGCCCTTAAGTGGGCAGATTTGGTGCCACTGTGACTTATGAGCTCTTCAGATTCCTGTCACTGACATGTGTGCAGTGTTGAGAGAATCGATTTGATATTCTGGATTCTCAGCATGTGTGTGTAAACACCTGCATGGTTGGAGTTTCAGAGCTCAGCTCAGTCTTTAATGATGCCGTCATCGAATGGGAGGTTTGTGTCTGCAGCCCCTAAACTCATGTTAGCAAGGTGAAGTTTGCTCATATTAATCAATCTGTCAAAGAAGAGTGCAGAGCCCAAGGGGTGAAACAGGAGAAAGGCCTATGGATATTTAGAGATGAGAAATTCTAGGTCTGTGTTCCATGTTGGGAGCATGTTATTAATTCTAACAGTGACATGTGCTGCACAGATGCTGGGATACTCCATGGGGCAAATGCAGCTTTTCTGTTACAGATGGATCTGAGTGAGAAGCACTCAGTGTGAGGATACTGTGGGAGCTGTGCATTTACAGACTTATTTATCAAATCTGTGAACTATGTTTGGGAGCTAACGGTAAAACAGCAACAGTACAAGAACAAATGTGCCTTATTTCAACAAATGTGAAATAAGGCAGCATAAAAAATAATATGATCCAGTATGTATTTGAGGTATATGATGACATGGGTCCAAAAAGTCAGAGTAAAGCATACACATAAAGGTGCTTGTGGTGGTGCCAGAATTGCTGACTAATCTGGAATCTGGACAGATGCATTTTTCCTTTAGTATTGGAACTGATGACAATAATCTGAGGGAGTTCAGCATTGGAATTCAATTACATTAAATATAGCCAAATTGTCAATTTATAGGTGTTGTTGTCTACAGCGTGATTTGATGAAATACTTGCCTAAAGGTCAGAACTTTGATTTGGCCATTCGAAAACATTACATTTATTCTTCTTTAACCATTCTTTGGTAGAACGACTTGTGTGCTTAGGGTCGTTCTCTGGTCGTTCTCTTGCTGCATGACCCACCTTCTCTTGAGATTCAGTTCATGGACAGATGTCCTGACATTTTCCTTTAGAATTCTCTGACATAATTCAGAATTCATTGTTCCATCAATGATGGCAAGCCGTCCTGGCCCAGATGCAGCAAAACAGGCCCAAACCATGATACTACCACCACCATGTTTCACAGTCTAGATGAGGTTCTTATGCTGGAATGCAGTGTTTTTCTTTCTCCAAGCATAATGTTTTTCTTTTAAACCAAATAGTTCTATTTTGGTCTCATCCGTCCACAAAACATTCTTCCAATAGCCTTCTGGCTTGTCCACGTGATCCTTAGCAAACTGTAGACAAGCAGCAATGTTCTTTTTGGAGAGCAGTGACTTTCTCCTTGCAACCTTGCCATGCACACCATTGTTGTTCAGTGTTCTTCTGATGGTGGACTCATGAACATTAACATTAACATATGTGAAAGAGGCCTTCAGTTGCTTAGAAGTTACCCTGGGCTCCTTTGTGACCTCGCCAACTATTACACGCCTTGCTCTTGGAGTGATCTTTGTTGGTCGGTCACTCCTGGGGAGGGAAACGATGGTCTTGAATTTCCTCCATTTGTACACAATCTGTCTGACTGGGGATTCATGGAGTCCAAACTCTTAAGAGATGGTTTTGTAACCTTATCCAGCCTCATGAGCATCAACAACTAGTTTTCTGATGTCCTCAGAAATCTCCTTTGTTCGTGCCATGATACACTTCCACAAACATGCGATGTGAAGTGCAGACTTTGATTTGTTTTTAAATAAAACAGGGTGCTCACTCACACCTGATTGTCATCCCATTGATTGAAAACACTTGAGTGTAATTTCACCTTCAAATTAACTGCTGAATCGAGAGGTTCACATACTTATATGTAATATTGGATTATTTTCCTCAATAAATAAATGACCAAGTATAATATTTTTGTCTCATTTGTTTAACTGGGTTCTCTTTATCTACTTTTAGGACTTGTGTGAAAATCTGATCATGTTTTAGGTCATATTTATGCAGAAATATAGAACATTCTAAAGAGTTCACAAACTTTCAAGCACCACTGTAACTAGTGAAACTGTATTGTTGGATTGATGTGAAGAACAATTCATACTGCAGCAGAATAATGACCCAAGACATATGTAAAAGCTTTGCAGCAACTACTTGAAGAAGTGGTGACTATCATGGACTTTCCTCCACAGTCACCTGACCTGAACCAAATCAAATATTTATGAGAGCACTTGCAGACAGAGAAGGCCAAGCATTCAGTGACTATCACAAGATAGTCTGTCAGATTTTGCATAAACTTGTGGAGTCCTTGTCAGCTTGAGAGCACACTGTCATTGCAGGAAAAGCATTCTGAAATGCACATCATTTTTCACAGATTCATAATTTCTACAGTGGTGCTTGAAAGTTTGTGAACCCTTTGGAAGGTTCTTTCGTTAAGCTAAAATATGACCAGAAACATTTCTTACCAATTTACTATTGGCCTTTATTGCATTAGTGAATTGAGTTGCATTGATGGAGATGTTTTTTTATGAAACAACTGTATGGCTCTCTGGCCAAATAAGATGACAAACATCATCACATATTCACACAAATCCTAAAAGTAGATAAAGAAAACCCAATTAAACAAATGAGGCAAATTAATATAATTGGTTATTTATTTATTGAGGATAATTGACCCAATATTACATATTTGAAAGTAGCAAAAGTATGTGAATCTTTGCTTGTTTAACAGTAACTAAACTTTTACAGTAAGTATTAATCAGTTCTGCACATCAGTTTGGAGGTATTAGCACATTCCTCCGTATATAACAGATTCAACTCTGCCGTGATAGTGAGTTTCCACACATTAACTGCTTCCATAACATTTCTGATGGATTAAGGCAGGATTTTGGCTTGGCCATTACAAAACATTAACTTGGTCTTCATTAACCATTTGGATAGAAAGACTTGTGCACATAGTGTTGTTGACTTGCTGCATGACCAACTAAATCTTCAGACAGATGTCCTGACATCTTCCTAGAGTTTGCAGGTATTGCCATCCTGGCCCCAATGAATGTAAACAGGTCAAAACCATGATACTACCACCACCTTGTTTCCGAGATGGGATAAAGTTGTTATGCTGGAATGCAGTGTTTTCCTTTCTCCAGTCACAACACTTCTCATTTAAACCAAAAGGCTCTTTTTTCTTATGCATCAAACGATGTTTTTCTAATAGCTTTATGTTATTTTTGGAGAATAGTGGTTTTCTCTTTGCAAACCTGCCTTGCACACCATTATTGTTCAGTGTTCTCCTGCTTGTGGGCTCATGAACATTAACATTAGACATTGTGTGAGAGGCCTTTAGTTGTTTAGAAGTTACCCTGGGTTCCGGTGTGATCTTGAAGACTATTACATGTCTTGCTTGTGGAGTGAACATTGCTGGATGATTGAGTACCAGTGGCCTTATAATTCCTCAATTTGTACATAATCTGTCTGATGGTGGGTGTTTGGGTCCATACTCTTTAGAAATCATTTTGTAACCTTTTCCAGGTTTATGGGTATTAACACTCCTTTTTCTGAGATCCTCAAAAAGCTCTTTTGCTTGTGCCACAAATGGGTTGTGAAGATCAGACTTTGATCCCTGTTCTTGAAATACAACAATGTGCCTGTTCACACCTGATTGTCATCACAATGATATTAAACATTCACTGCATTTTCACATTTGTTTTCCTCAATTAATAAATGACCAAGTATAATATTTTTTATCATTTTTGTTTAATTGGATTTACTTTCTACTTTTAGTTGACTTTGTGTGACATCTGATGATGTTCTATGTCATATTTCTGCAGAAATATGCAGAAATGCAGAATATCCAGCATAACCTTATAGGGAGGACTGAAATGTGAAAAGATTTATGTACCATCATTTGTGTTTATGTATGACAAACTACACTATAAGTCATCTTTGAAGTTGCATTGGTGCTCCTATGTACATTGCCCCAGAAAGATGTCAGGTTTCATTTGTTATGCCATAAACTTAACTCCACAGATGGTGTGCTTTGTATGGTATACATTATAGCTTGCACAAACTTCCAGACATGTTACATATGATAGTGGACTTAAACTGGTGTATGGCCTTGGTACCTCACGTGGCATGCTGAGACTGACAGTTGCAACGGTATATGATATGACTGCTCGCTTATGGCAACTTATGATTGAACTCTTGAACTAGGGATTTTAATGGTATGTCTTCTATAACAACACATAATGCTCAACAGATGAATTAAGGGGAGTAAGTCAATGTGCTGTTTTGGAACTGGTACTGCTTATTAGTTAGTTAAGAAACCTACAGTTTCTTAAAATAATAGAACTGGATTGATTCCGTTGCTACAAGTAGGCTCAGTACCAGACCAAATCTGTAGAACACCATTTTCTTTTTTGCTTAATCTAAGAAAACATCCATTAAAGTGATTATTTGACTCATTTATTCATTTGCTCGGTTTGAGAATTGGGGGAAGAAGAAACAGAAGGCACTTTGGGTAAAGTATATGCATGTCCTCATGTGGCTAAATGCAAATACAGTGATTCTCAAGTAGGGATAGATTGGCGGATGATTCTCAGGGAGGCAGTCAAGTGCTTCTATGAAGAGCTGAACCAATCAGGCAAGGTTAGGACTAACATCTGGTCCTGTGTTCCATTTCATTTAAGGGAGTTAAAGGGAAAAAAATCATGCATTTCATGTTGTTTGGTTAAGCATGAAAATTCCATTATTTTGAACCTACATTTGATTGTACAAATGCAGCTGGTTTGATGTTTATAGGGAGGACTATATATATTAACATTTTGTCATTTAATATTAGAATTATTCTTCAGGAAATAACTAACACTGTGTGCCGTTTCCTGTTTCAGGGATGGTGAACTACAGTGAAGTATCTGGATACCCCCTTGTACAGCACTGGAAGCTTCGTTCCATTTTGTATCATGTCAAGCTCAGTCAATGGACCCTTTCTCAAGGTAAATATTGATGAAGTCTTATTTCTCTGCCATTTACATTTAGTTCCCACCATATTTACAAAAATGATTTGTGTATAAATCCCCTCTGTTTTATCTAACGTTAACAATACAAATAGAAAATACAGATACCAGGAGTCCGAGGTCCGAGGAAGCCACCGGCTTAATCTGAGAGACGTGAAAAGACTGATGAATCCGCATATGGCGGGGAAGTTTCAAATGAACTGTAGACTGGTTAATAATTTTGTCGATAGGGAAGGGTCGGATATACCTGGGTGCCAGTTTTTTTGGACTCCACCTTGAGGGGAATGTCCTTTGCTGAAAGCCAGACCATCTGCCCCGGGGAGTATTCAGGAGAAGGTCTGCGTCATCGATTGGCGGACCACTGCGTGGAGTCCCGAGCCCTAAGGAGGGTTTGCCGAGTGGCGTCCCAGATCTTGCGGCACTTTCGGAGATGGTGGTGGACAGAGGGAACCATCTCAGCAGGCTCCAGGTCAGGCACGAGGGAGGGCTGGTAACCCAGAGAGGCCTCAAATGGAGAGATTCCAGAAGCAGAACTGGGCAGCGTGTTGTGGGCGTATTCGGCCAAGCCCAGATGCTGGCTCCAGGTGGCCGGGTTGTCCGAGCACAGGCAGCGCAAAGTGGCCTCGTCCTACTGATTGGCCCGTTCGACCTGCCTGCTAGACTGGGGGTGGTAACCCGACGTGAGACTGGGTGAAGCTCCAATGGCTCGACAGAAAGCCCTCCAAACCTGAGATGAGAACTGAGGACCACGGTCAGAGACAATGTCCAACGGAATACCATGAATCTTAAATACCTGATTAAACAGGATCCGTGCTGTCTCCATGGCCGATGGCAGCTTAGGTAGCGGCATGAGACGGACCGCTTTGGAAAACCGGTCAATGACGGTGAGAATGACAGAGTGACCATCAGATGACGGAAGTCCAGTAATAAAATCCACAGCAATGTGTGACCAGGGTCTACCAGGGACCGGTAAAGGCTGCAGGAGGCCCGCCGGGGGATGATGGAGGGCCTTACTGCGGGCACAGGTGGCACAAGCCGCCACAAACTGCCGAGTGTCCAAGTCCATCTTATTACACCAGAAATACCTCTTGATAAGGGCTAGGGTGCGATGGAACCCAGGGTGAGCTGTGAATCGGGAGTCGTGCCCCCATTTCAGCACCTCTGCTCTAGCAGCCGGTGGCACGTACAGGCGATTAGGAGGTCCACCCCCAGCGTCAGGTTCCAATACCTGGGCCTCCCGGACGGTGCATTGGACCTCCCAGGTGAGCTGTCCAAGGAGGCGATCCGGGGAGATGATGGGGTCCGGGTCCTCCTCGGGCGTGTTGCTGGAGAACTGGCGGGATAGGCTTGGTGTTCCTAGAGCCAGGGCGATATGTGATGGTAAAATCAAATCGTGCAATGAACAATGCCCACCTGGCCTGACGGGAGTTGAGCCTCTTGGCTGACTGGATGTAAGCCAAATTTTTATGGTTAGTCCAGACCAGGAATGGCTGTTCAGATCCCTCCAACCAGTGCCTCCACTCCTCCAGTGCCATCTTGACAGCGAGGAGTTCCTGGTTACCCACATCATAATTCACCTCAGCAGGAGTAAATTTCCTGGAAAAGAAAGCACAGGGGTGCAACTTGTTATGCTTACCCCCACGTTGAGAGAGGACTGCGCCTGCCCCCAGATCTGACGCGTCCATCTCGACCACGAACTGCTTGCAGGGGTCGGGTTGAACCAGAACCGGCGCTGAAGTGAAGAGATCCTTGAGTCTGGTGAATGCCGCCTCGGCCTCCGGAGTCCATAGAAATGGGCGCTTAGACGAGGTGAGGCAGGTAAGCGGGGCAGCCACCCTGCTGTAATCACGAATGAAATTTCGGTAAAAGTTCGCAAAGCCCAGGAAGCATTGCAGTTCCTTACGTCCGGTCGGAGTGGGCCACTCTGCGACTGCCTGGACCTTAGCAGGGTCTGCCTTGACTTTTGGTCGAAGTGGACAGGAAGCGAGGACATGACCAGTGGCTCAGCACTAAGTACACAGTCCCTTCCTCTTCCGGAGGTTGCGTTCCTGGGAGGAGAGTTTAATGCGACCCAACTGCATAGGCTCGGAATCGTCCAGTGGTTCCACATTAGCAGGCGAAGGTGTCGGCTCAACCTGTGCAGAGGATTGGGTCCGCGGAGATGGTGACACCTGGACCAAACGCAAGGATCTTTCCCTGCGGTGCTCCTGCCAGTGCCGGTCCAGGCGAACAGCCAGCGCCACCAAAACGTTCAAATCGGTGGGGGGGCGGCGAGCTCATCTTTGAGTTGTTTGGACAACCCGGAACGAAAAGCCTCCCGCAAGGCTGATTCATTCCAATGGACGTCCGCAGCCAACGACCGGAATTCCACGGCATAGTCGGCAACCGACCGGGAGCCCTGCCGAAGGCTGATGAGTTGGCTCGATGCCACCTCTCCGTGGCTTGGGTGGTCAAAAACCTCCCGAAACCACCGAAGAAAGTCAGCGAACGAGGCCTCCTCAAAACAATGGTTGGCGAGCTCGGCCTCAGCCCACCTCAGGGCCCTGCCCTGCAAGAGGCCCACGAGGTACCCGACTTTCACCTCATTGGAGGCAAAGGCTGTGGCTTGCAACCGAAATCCACCTCACACTGCAATAAGAAGAGCCGAGAACGGTCCAACTCTCCATCGTAGGGCTCTGGGTGTGTTAGAGGCGGTTCAATGCTCCTGGAGAGCGGAGATGGTCCCAGAGCGGCGGAAGCGGAGGAAGCAGACCCCGAGGGAGTGGCCAGAGAGGGAGCAGAATCCAAGGTGCCGCTGGGAACAGGAGTGGTCTGGCTTCCGGTGGAAGGAACAGAGCCCTGAGGGAAAAAAAAACAGAAACCGGTTAAGCTTGCTTGTTAACATGATAACTTGAGCGGAAAGTGAACGATAAGACTCGACTAGAGTACGCAAGCATTGGTCATGCTGGGTCAACCGGGCTTCTTGCTGCTGCACCAGCATGCCAACTTCCAAGCCTTCATCGGCCGGGGGACTTGCGATGAAGGAATGAAGGAATTACAAAACCTAGATTACTGGGAGACCAAAAAGACTGGCACAAAAATAAACTAAATACGAAAATACTCTTCTCCAAAGATAAATCCACAGTGATGATTGAAGACACAGAGAGGCAGAGAAGACTGGTCGGCGGAACAAGGAGCCAGCTGATGACGGAGAACAGGCAGGATGACAGGATGATGTTCAGAGATGAGGTTGACTTGAAGCAGGAGACGGAATCCACGAAGGGAACTGTGAGAAAGAAAATGAAAAGCAATAACGAAAAGAAAACCTGGCATGGGAGCCGAAAAGAACAAAAGGATAACAAGGAGCAGGGCGGCTAAGGAACAACTAAGGCTGGGGAGGACCCACAGGCTAGGCTAGTGCTAGATGGCTAGGCTAAGCTAGCGGTGAGACAAAGACTTGGAAGCTAGGCTAAAGGCTAGCGGAGCAAAAGCGGTAGGAACTGCAGAGACTGAGCAAAAAGAATTACTAGGAAGCAAAAAGTAAAAACTGAGAAACGGATTAAAGGTACCAGGGTTCGTGCGAGGACGATCTGGTGATCTATGGCTGCTTGAGCTGGCGTTTTATGGAGTGCTGGTGATGAGAAGTAACGAGGATCAGGTGAGCAGGGCGGAGCGGAGGTGGAGACAGGTGATGATTGGCAGCCAATAGATCTGCGGGGAGAGTCAAGCACAACACGCGCACACCGCAAAACAATAACAAAATAAAAAGGAAAATAAAGACGAGGGAGAAGGAATGAACAAAAAAAGAAACGTAACAGAACGGCAAAATAACAAAACAAACCCGGACAGAACCTAACAGGTGGGATCTATGATCCCACGAAAGATTTGTAGAGGAACCCAAATGCAGATCAACCGACGAACCACAACTTTAGGAAAAGTAATGTTTTTAATGTTTTTACTAAGGCCCGAGGAGATGACTGGTTTGACCTGCAAGACATGAAAGGTCAGGTGAATGTGCATGTGTTTGGGTAAGGACAGATTAATTACCTTCCAGACAACTTGGCCGGGAACAAGGGCAAGACCAGGTCTCCGACGGTGGTTGGCAGAGCGCTGGGCAGTACCACAGGTCTTGAGGAGTGCTGACCTGGTAGTTTTAAAAACCCTCCGGCAGCGTTGAAGGTGGTGAGCGACGGAAGCGACCGGTCTCCAGGTTAGGCATGATAGGGGGGAGATATCCCAGTGATGCCTTGAAAGGGGAAAGGCCCGTGACGGAGTTTGTCAGTGTGTTATGGGCGTACTCTGCCCAGGCCACCTGGGAGCTCCACTTGGAAGGGTCCTTGGTGGTCAAACAGTGCAGAGTGGTCTCAATCTCCCGGTTGGCATGCTCGGCCTTCCCGTTGGACTGTGGCTGGAAGCCAGAGGTCAGGCTCACAGTAGCCTCGAGGTCCTTGCAGAATAACCGCCATACTTGCGAGACGAATTGGGGCTCCCGGTATGACACTATGTCCAGGGGAATACCGTGAATCTTGAATACTTGGTAAAGTAGGATTCCCCACGCCATAATTCCTTTCTACTGGGGAAAAGCATTTGGAGAAGAAGGCGCAGGGGTGCAGCTGGTTGTCTGGGGCTACGCACTGTGACAGGATGGCGCCGACGCCAGTGTCCAAAGCGTCCTCCTCCAAGATGAACTGGCGATTGGCGTCCGGCTGGAAGAGGACTGGGGCCGAGGTGAACAGGCTCTTCAGTCATCGGAAAGCCTGGTCGGCCTCGGGGGTCCATATGAAGGGGACCTTTGTGGAGGTGAGCTGAGTGAGGGGTGCTGCCGCCTTGCTGTAGTCCCAGATGAAGCAGCAATAGAAGTTTGCAAAGCCCAGAACAGCTGTAGCTCCTTCCACCCGAGGGGAATTTACCACTCTGCAACGACGAGGATCTTCTCCGGATCCACTTTGTTGCTGCCCCTCTGAATGATAAAGCCGAGGAAGGTGAGTGTCCACATGGAACTCATGGCATTTCTCAGCCTTGATGAATAAAGTTCTCCAGGAGGCACGTCAAATACCTGGCGAACGTGTCTAATGTGCTCATCAGCTGATTGAGAGAAGATCAGAATGTTATCCAGATAGACAAACACGAACTTGTTGAGATAATCCCTGAGCACATCATTCACCAGGGACTGGAAGACTGCCGGGGCATTGGTGAGGCTGAAGGGCATCACTCAGTACTCGGTGACCCAGTGGAGTGTTGAACGCAGTCTTCCACTCGTCCCCGTCCCTGACGCATACCAGATGATAGGCATTGCGTAGGTCCAGTTTCGAGAAGATGGAGGCACCCTGGAGAAGGTTGAATGAAAAAATAATTAAATAAATAAATAAATAAGTAAATCTGACTTGAAGAAAAGACTATACTTTACTATGGCCACCTAATTTGACACAAAACCTGACATCTTATTTTGGGCCTTAACTGTGTACCAATAACCCCAAATTATCATAAGGTTAGTTTTAAATAAGTATGACTATTTTGCATTACTTATTTATTCCATACCACCTTGTGCATATGCTTAACTCCAGATCAGTTTTTAAATACGAAACTATGCAAAAGGCATTTAAAGTTTTATTTCATCACCCTGATTATTCAGAGTGATTTTCCTGCATTTTCCTTTCTTCCTATTAGCATAAACATTATGCATTTTTCATCTGCCTGAGAGGATGGACTCTTTGTACTTGCAGTATTAAAGTTGTGCCTGGTGCGTTCACTCACTCCCCCTTTGCAGCACAGCCATAATGAAGCAGAAAAACATTGACCATGGTTATAAGGAGCGATGTGTGTGAGGCTGTGGGAGTGGTATTCTCTCAATAGATATAGGCTATTTTTAAAGGCACAGCATTATTTCGTTTGCCATACACTGCATGAATGTGTCAGGTGGCCAGTTGTGACACAGTTAGAATTATTCATCAATCCCTGTGGACTATAAAGTGTTGTAGGCATCAGAAATGAAACATTCCCAGTCACGTTTTATCTGTTAGGGGCTAAGCATTTGCTAAGTGGGTCCACAATGCAGGCAAAAGAGACAGATGAAGATTTTACAGTGTAATGGAATAGTCTGAGCAATAAATAGAGAAGCAATTGGAAGCATTAGAAAACTGAGCAGCAACAGGAATCTTCAAACCCAGGGCTTCACGGGTCAGAACAGCAACTGGGTAGTAACTGGAAGTTCAGGGCCTGGAAGAACAACAGGCAACATGGCTGGCAGAAAGGTCTGGAACTCTAAAAGAAGACGGGTCCTGGTTAGTCAAAAACATACAAAGTCAAAATACAGGATCTGTTACTTAGCGGGTTCATCAGAATGAGAGGAAGGCAATGTGTGTTCCCTTGAGGAGTCACACGGCAATCAGGATCGAGGAGTAACTGGTGTGACCGGTGGAGCTGGGGAGCAGAATGGAAGCAAGCCACATCCAGCTTAAGACACTCGCATGGCGAGTGTGTTTAAATGCACTTAATAATCCGATTGCTACAGAAAATCATATTTTGTTTGCAGTCCAATCAAGGACTGTACATGCACTTGAGTAATCAGATAATGGGAAACCTTGGGATTTACATGACCCAGGCAATAATCGGACAGAAAGATGTGACAATGTGTTCAATTTTTAATATTAAATAATCATATTCTTCATTTTCTTGACTATATACTGCTTCTCAGAATCTCCAGAGTCTTTGAGTGCTGTGTTTAATTCCAGAGTTGCCAGATCCCATTAGAGAATCCCCCACCTGGTCTATGTAAATGAGCCAAAAGAAGCAAAATCTGTACGATTAAGTGGACCTGGCAACCATGCCCAGACTGTCAAATCCGAATGAAATTGGGTAACTGGCATACATGCTATGCAAGATCCAGGATTACTTAATCTGATTTCTGGATCAGAGTGTGCTGTATACATGACCACTTGAATAATCAGATAACTGCAGAAATCCGACTATGATTGGATTTATTAAGTACATGTAAATGCACTCAGTGTTGATAACCCTAATTTGTCTGGGACTTTCTATTGATGTAATGATTACTAGAGGTAACCTTAACGATAACCTTAACTTCAGTAACTTAAAGCAAGTCTTTTGTTTTTTCAAAAGAAAGGTGTGGTTTCTGTAAAAAATCAGTTGTCCTTGTGGGGACCAACAAAATATCTTTACAATGTCCAAAATGTCAGATCTTTATGTACTTTTGTTCCCCACAATGTAATATAAACATGGCACGCACACACAAACACACACACACACACACGGAAAACAGGCCACAGAAGGGATGGGACAACTATGTATTACAAGGGGAAAACAGATACAGTGCAGCAGACCCTAACAATATTATTTTGGGTTTTGCGATGAAAAAGTTATTGAAACAGTTTTCAAAGGTCAGTACCACAGCCCACAGGCATGCACACATAGACTTTAGCAGGATTTTATTTTTATTTGCTTAGCCAACCCACTTTCCCCAAATGATTTGTCAGGGTACATTGAATAGCAATCTTTCTAACAATGTTTTACAAGCTTTGTTCGAGAGTATGGTTGATATATTATTAATGTCAGTATATACATAGTGTACATACGCAAGAAATGGATACATTTGAACAATCCATTTTCAAGGGATAGAGGGTACACACCAGTGGAGGTGTTTGACAAAAATCTAGAATGTAGTGACACTTGTTCTATGCATATACTGTATATGAAATATACAATACATATAATGCTTGTCTTAAGTACCTTGTCAAAATGCCACACGGAACAGTAATAGTAGTGTAATCTAGAGATGATGCTAAGAAAACAATCTCTGAGCACTTTATTATGAACACAATAGTAATACTGGGTAGGACCTCTCTTTGCTCTCAGAACATCCTCAGTTCTTCAAATCATGTCTTCTTCTGAGTTTGATGCAGTGACTGGGAAGGCCACTGAAGAACGCTGAACACATTTTAATCATGTTCAATAAAACAACTTGAGATCATTTTTACCAGGGCGTTGTTATGTTGGAAGTAGCTATTATATGATGGCCATGAAGCAACACAGATTTTTAGCAACAGTGCTCAAAAAACAATCTTCACATGATCTCCACCAGCCTGGGCTGTTGAGACAGAAAGGTTGGGTTCATGGATTCATGCTGTTGGTGCCAAATTCATCCCATCTGTGTGCCTCAGAAGATTGGTCTTCAACTGTCCAGCCTGTGTCTAGTACGAATTTCTATTCTTGGCTGACAGAAGTGGAACCTCCTGAGGACTTCTGCTGTTGTAGACGATCAGCCTCAAGGTCAGAAACAGAATAATTTACTCGCCAAGTACAAGAAATACAAGGAATTTCTCTTGGCGCATGTGTCAACATTAAATTTCTATGCTTAGATTTGATTTACTTCTATCTAAATTTATCTAATCTAAGTAAAATAACTATATGATAATATATGCTGAATATTACAAATACTGTATGACATAAAATGGAAACATAAATGGATAATATGTATATAGTGCAGCTCAAGTCCTGTACTGAAGTACTGAGGCACATATACATAGTGTAAGTTGCTATCAGTCCTTAAAATTGTGTAGTATGTGTGAGTAAAGTGCGTGCGTGTGTGGAGGAATGTGGGAAGGGTCCTTGTTTAGGAGGATGATGACCTTGGGAAAGAAGCCATGGAGGTGGCGGTTGGTGCTAGTCTGCAAAGCTCTCACTCTTGGTCTCTGCTGGGATGGAAACCTCTGGAAGAGCGAGTATCCTGGGTGTAGAAGATCAGCCATGATCTTCCTCGCCTGCTCCTTCATCCTAGATGAGTAAAGATCATCAAGGGTGGAGAGTGGGCAGAATTGGACAGAAATGGAGGACATTATATTGGACTTTTTATGGCAGTGCAGAACTGGACTGCTGGGAATTCTTCATGACCGCTGACTCTATGTGAGGTCTTGCTGAATGGTGGTGCCCAGGAATTTGTAAGACTCTACTCTGCTGACTGTGGGGCCTTATTTTTCCAGGGGGTATTAGGGTGGATTTTGACCTGAAAGTCAATTATCTCCACAGTTTTTGTGTGTTTAGCTCCAGATTGTTTGCTCCACATCATGACGCTAGTTGTTGCACTTCTTCCCGGTATAAGGACTCTGTGGATAAGAGTGTCTGTTAACTGACTAAATGGAAGCAGTGGAAGCAATGGAATACACCAGTTCACTGTGTAGCGATGCTTGCACAAATATGTTTTTTTTTGTGAAAGAGTCATCAGAAAAAATCTTTACCTGTTATCTTATCTTATAAAAGTCAATGTCCGAAATATGCACAAAACCTATAATTTTAAGCCAACTGTGCCTGTGATGTTCATGAAAACACATTTATATTTCAATGTGACAAAGGTGAGCAATGTTAACAGTCTTGTACTAAGACTTAGGCTTTCATTTTCAACAGACTTTTTCGTTTTGTTTTTCATTCTGTAGCCTTCAGTTCAGCTATCCACTCTTTGGATGGTGCCACACAGCGCAGTGACTTTGTGTCCATACTGAAGGAGTTTGGGAATCACTTTATCCAGGAGGCAGTGTATGGCTTTGAGGAGTCCTGCACCATCTGGTACCCCAACAAGCAGGTGCAGCGCCAGCTGTGGCTCGAGTATCAGGACATCAGCAAAGGTGAACTGGCTATACAATTCCTAGATAATCCGGTTTTACTGTGTTTCTCTGGGATGGTTTTAGTCTTAAATGCATTACAATATATTGGTAGTTTTGAACAGTTTGTAGGTATCAGTCATTAAGACATATATATATTTTTGGAATGTCTTGGTCCAAAGGTACAGTTTTTTGTTTTTGCTGTTGTTATTGTTGTTTTGTAGACTATCACGCTTGGATGTCTGTATAGGTGCTTTGAGACTGTTTTGTTTTGTAATTTCGAATTGCATACCCTGTAGTACCTTCCACAAATATTGCCATCCCTGCTAAACATGAACAAAATGGGCTATATTTCTTTATTTATTTTTCTTATTCTTCTGATTTTTCAAATTACTAAATTATTCAAATAACTAACAAAAACTTTCAATTTTCCTTCATTATGAAATAAACATTTTTTCTTAAATTTGTTCCACACAATTCACTCTCCATTTAGCACTTGTGCAGCCTCCAAAGATAACAGCTCAGAATCTCTCCTATAATGCTTAATGAGACTGGAGAACACATGCCAAGAGATCTAAGACCATTCATCCACACAGAAAATCCTCCAGATTCTTCAGAGGCCCAAGCTTATTGGCTCTCCTCCTCAGCTCATCCACATGTGTTCTATGGAGTTTAGGTCAAGGACTGGGATGGCCATGGGAAACCCGTGATTCTGTGGTCAGTGAACAATTTTGTGATGAGTTTGAGGTCTGCTTTGGATCATTGTCCTGCTGGAAGATCCAACCATGGCTCAGTTAAAGTTCCTGTCTCAGACAGTGAGGGTTTGATCTGCTGGTACTTATTAGGATTCATAAGATATCATATATCTGAACAAGTTGGAAATACGACAGTCCCACAATATCACAGATCTAGCAATACTTCACAGAGTGGATGAGATCTTTTCTGGCTGTGGTTGTGTATGCACAAAACCCACCTCTGGTGTTTGCTGGATCCACTAAACTTTAGGCACTTGAGTGTGTTGATCCTTTACAGCAATAGTTTCTTCTGCCTCCCAAACAACTTCAGGTTATGTTGGTGGCATGCTTTTGTTTTAGTTAAGGAGAAGTTCTGACCCCAAGACTATCTAATGCCTGCTTTTATGCAGCTATGATCCTTGGAGATTTTTTGACCTCTCAAACTATCCGCTTATGTGCAGGAAGTCCAACCACCTTGAATAAGACATATGTCCTCTTCATGACAGATTCTTAACATCTCTGGTTGCTTTTAATTTTTGTCCTGATAGTGGAGATGGACATTTTCACAGTTTAGTTATTTTCGTGCAGTCAGTTAAGATATTTAAATTAAAGAATTAAAGATTAACAAGTTAAGCAATAAAAGAAAATGTTTAACAGGGGTGCCAATATTTGTGGAGGACACTGTATAAATAATGTTGGATGTGAACTTGAGCTTGAGCAGTAACAACAATGAGGCAACATAGATATTAAAAACAGTAGGACATGAACTCAACCTGCATTGCGATGTCGCCAAGAACAAATATGTGACTGAAATCTGACATTAAATCAATTGAAGCATTATGAAATATGACTAGTGAGACAGGTCTTGACAAGCAAGGAGAAAATTGGCCCATTTGAACCCAGAAATATCCTGTTCTGAGTGTAAGTTGAAGAAAGCTAAGTTCCAACACTAAGCCAGCTGCAGCTGTTCTATCGATAAAAAAGTGCAGGGCCAGGTGTGAGGATTTGAACTTCCCATCTGAATCTGAACCCATGCCAGCTTATCCCAGCCCTTGGGAGACAGTTTTCGGCTTTGACTCAGGACCATATATAAATGCATGCAAGCTGAGAGCCTACAAAAAAAAGACAAGTCTAAAAATAAGACAAACCAATTATAAAATGTTCATCTATCATACAAACTGAAATGCCCTCACGTTTACCAAATTGCTGTCTTTTTTTATATATACATTGCACCCCTTAGTTTTGTGTACGAGTTTTTGTGAGTTACATATTTACTGAAGCAGTAGCAATAATTATAATAAATAACCATTATAATGGTAGAGTAGTTTATATGAGAGAGGTCTTATTCACGGGTATGTTAAACATAAAAAATGAGTGAATGTGAGAGCATTTTGTACGTGTGTATGATATGAACTGGTGAATGGGAGAATCAATTCTTTAAAGATGTAATAAAAAGGATCTCATCATAAAAGACCATATCCTCATTCTCAGAGGATGCCTCTCTGAGTGATTGAAACTAATTGTGCAATACACTTACTCATCCGTGGCATGCAGCAATATTCATCTAATTATAAGTGTAATCCACACATAGAATGATGGAGAGATGAGCAACATGATTACATCTGCATTCTAAGAAAGAATCAAAATCTATCAACAACACCGTCAAGAGAATCCGCACTCAGAAAAATGCTGTGAAGTACTACGGTTGTACAGCTTGTGGATATTCATGTTTGGCCTGGTCTTTTATTAATTTGTTTTCATTTCATCAGCACAGAAAAAAAGATGAGCGGCAAATCAAGTAAAAGCTCCCAATGCAGACTTTTTTCACATTTTAAATTGCAGTTCCCAGAAACATTTCTCTCCAGTAAATCTGTCACTTGAATAGCAGGGCACTGTGCCGTGTCGATTCAGTTGTGTGGCCATCAGTGGCTAGAGCCTATCTATGTTTTCTGAGTTTCCTGCACATTTTACCACAGAGAGAGCTTTAAGTAAACTCAACTCCCAGACCACTCAAAACATTCACTTTTGTTGAACCACTGGTATGGCGAGCTATCCATCTTTTCACTTGTGGTTGTTTCACATTTTAGACAAAAGCGGATAAGTAATGACCCTCCTCCCTCCTCCGCTTCGACCCAGTAACTCTCACACCGCTGTTTCCTTTCCTCCAATCGACCACTTTGCCTTCTTTCCAAGGACATTGTGCTTTGCAATTCACAGAAAGGTTTGCTCTTGTGACATATGGTATTAAATGATTGAGCTTTCCGACACAGCTAAACACTCCATTATTCTTCATTTCTCCAGCTTTACAAACATGCAGTGACCCAGCTATGCCATTAAAATCAAGCACATTTTTGATTTGGGAATCAAACCCAAATAAAATATGGGAACTGAAACAGGGATCTCTGGATCTGAAAGGTGACAGCACTAACTACTTGTTCCATTGTCACACATTATTATTATTATTATTATTATTATTATTATCATTGTCTTTTTGTGCAGTCTCATATACATTTTGGCCACCCCTGCTGTAATCCCATTGTAAAAATCTTCACCATTACTGTTTATATGTCACCTGAACAAATATGTCACTGTTCTAGCCTCTCAGAATGTGGTGCCTACACTATTCTTAGCAGCTGTCCGTCATGAAACCAGGAGAAGTGATATAGGATATCTAAAGCTTCTGCCTATAATTATCACTGTCCAAAGTGTCATTTAGAAATGGAAGTTAGATGAAGACAAATGAACATGTACATATATTTGCAGATATTACAGAAAGATGACCCAAGGATATTTTTGAACTAGAATACAAGGATGCGTGAGGGAAAAAAACTAAAGAAATAAAAGACATATGGTTGTCTGGCTACAAGGAATATTTGGAGGCTTTGATTTCTGCCACAGGGGGTGATATTAAATAATGACTGACAGGATGCCCAAATCTTTGCACATGGCAAAGTCTATGTTTCATTTTATTCCATTATGTTAAGTTTGACAAATAAACAGTAATGGTGTAATAAAATGTTCAAGTTATGCCATGTTTATTTTTTTTCTTCCTGGATATAATTTAAATCTCAACTCTTTGGGTGTGGGTAATGAGCTCATTTCAGACTTTCAGAAGAGTTTTTGCTCCCTTGCTTTCAGCCTTGATGGAAAGAATCCTTTGGGACCTACTGCTTTGTGCCTGGCATCATTTCTGTTTGTTTGGAAGGAGGCACAGTCCACCTGCCTTATACATATTCATACAACATTTTCTGGAAATATGGGGAAAAAATGCAGAATCTTGAAGAATTAGCAGCAATTTATGCATGTATTATAAAAGGAGAACTATTTGTTCTCCCATTATCGCATTAAGTTCTGTTTGGTGCTGTACTGATTTATAGCCTTCTGGGCATGAATTCAATATGAGGCAGATTGCTGGAGTACACATCACCATAGCTGTCTTAATTGTGGTGTACTGGTATGCTGTTGTGTGTTTTATGGCTGTGTGTAAAAACATTTAAAAGCTATTGATTGCACTTGAGTGTTGTATTCTCGATAAATAATGCAAGATGCAAAAATGTTGATGAGCACAGAAGGATTAAGTCAATACTGAGTGAACGGATCAATAGGGAAAAAAACTCTGTGCTATCAGGTACGTGCGGTTTTAAATGGGGCTTTTTTCACCCTCAACTATGCAGTTGTATTTATGTCTTATAAAGCTTGTAAAATCTGTCTGTGTAGGTATGTAATTTTTAACACAGATTTCCCACCATTACAGCTCTGCTATGTCGCCCTATAAGAACAGCATCTCTTTGATAAGCATTTTTTTTTAATTCTCAAGAAAATCAGTGGAAGCAATGGTTAGTCCTTCATTCAAATATTATGTTGTTATATTTGTCTCTTTTTATAATGTTGAATGTAATTTACTGCATAATATACTGAAAGTGAAAAACAAAAACGATTATGGTTGCGATCACAGCTTTTCCTCACTACATTTCCCAGTGCTCATCACTCCCGCCTTGTGATTCTCTACATCACGCGCTGCCAGAGTTCTTCACTCGGCACTGGAGAGAGTGCAGGAGAGTAGCATACTGCATACTGTTTGCCCTTGGAAAAATCAAATTCAAAATTCAGACTACAGTTTCTGCTGAATGTGTTTGTTATTGTTTCCCATTGTTTGTTTTTGGTTCTCATCGAAATATTGTCGGACCATCGTAAAACAGGGACTACCTCTGTACAAATGCAGTGTGCATTATACGCAGTATATCATGTGGGTTGCAACTGTATACTACCACAAATACTATCTATCTGTTTAGTGCACCACCAATGCTGTCTTTACTTCTTTGACACCCTTGGCCTGATCTCATTTCTTACTTTCAAAACACACACTGTCTTTGAGTCAGATAGATGCTAATGGCTGAGCATAACCTCTCTAACCTCAATAATAGTCCTGCAGTAGAAAACAGTCAGAGTGAGAAAGTGTGTGTGTGTGTGTGTGAGAGAGAGAGAGAGAGAGAGAGGGAGAGAGAGACAGAGACATGATGATGATTAGAAGATTGAGGGGCTGATCTCTGCCCTGCCTGCCATAAAGAAGTTCCCTTGAGGTCTCCCTTTCGCTGGTTGGAGGTGATGAATGCGCACTGTGTTCAGGTACAAGATGATTAAAAGCAGCAAGAGCAGATGTGTTCAGCAGGACGTTGCTTTTGTTAGCACTCAGCAGCATGCATGGGTCTACAAGCCTGACTTTCAGGAACTATCATCCTTTCAGTTGCATGCTTTCATCAGGCAGGTTTAATAGAGAACTGTGTATCCTAATTACAAAGCCAACTTGAGGAAAGATACGAAAAAGCGTTAATAGGTTGGTTGTTATTTCAGGTGAATGCATGTGCCATACAATATAATCTCTAGATTCCCGAAAGGAAAGTAGGTCATTTATTAAGTATAAACAGGACAGAACACCCTCTATTCCTTTAATGTACACACTGGTAGTATCGCTCCCTAAGATCACCGGATAGCAGATAATTGTAGCTCTGAGTGTACTAAAGATTTTATGATGCAGAGAACAGTTCAGTGAATATGAGATCCTACCTAAATGTTACATAGTTGTGTAAATGTGTTACAGAATGTTAATCATTGGGTTTATAAAATAAATACATGTGTAACTACACTATATTGACAAAAGTATTCATTCACCCTTTCAAATCATTAAATTCAGGTGTTCCAATCACTTCCATGGCCACAGGTGTATAAATTCAAGCACCTAGGCACTCAAACTGCTTCTGGTTTTGTGAAAGAATGGGTTGCTCTCAGAAGCTCAGTGAATTCCTGTGATAGGATGCCACCTGTGCAACAAGTCCAGTCGTGAAATTTCCATTCAAATTAGCTCAAGAACAATGCATAGAGAGCTTCATAGAATGGGTTTCCATGGCTGACCAGCTACATATAAGCCTCACATCACCAAGCGCAATAGAACACCTTTCGGATGAATTAGAGTGGAGACTGAGAGCCAGGCCTTCTCGTCTAACATCAGTGTCTGACCTCAGAAATGCACTTATTTAAGAATGGTCAAAAAATCAAATAAATACACTCCTAAACCTTGTGGAAAGCCCAGAAGAGTTGAAGCTTTTATAGCTGCAAAGGGTGGGCTGACATGATATTTTACCCTATGGATTAAGAATGGGATGTCACTCAAGTTCATATGCATGTGAAGGCAGACAAGCTTATGCTTTTGTTGCAATACTTCAAGAGGAACAAAGTCTGGAAAATGCTGTACCTTTAATGCTTAAATACCTGTGTGTATGATGTAATGTCTTCTTTTGTTAATTTGATAACTTTTAATTCTCAGCTTCTGACGTTGTTGGTGCCCATACTAGTTATAAGGTTTCAGTAATAGTTTGACTTCCCCTACTTACCACGGTTCAGGTCGTAGGGGGGGTCCAGAGGCTATACTGGAATTCAGAGCCCTTTAACAGCATCATTCAACCTATAGATTGCAAATCCAGCTCATGGTTCAAACCCAGGATTGCAGGAAACCTCTGAGCCACAGGAGCTGCAAAGTTTATAAGTACTGTGTGGTACTGTGTGTGTGTGTGTGTGTGTGTGTGTATATACACACATATATACATACACCGTTTTCCATATCCACTTAATTCAATTTAGGATCATGAGGGCTGTGGAATATCTGGCAGCACAGGGCACAAGGCCAGAATTCAGCATATTCAATTCATATTGGCGACAGAAAAAGGAGGAGTTCAGTTTGATAGACGGGTTTTACTTTCCAAAGGTCCAGAGGTAATTTGGAATAATGGCCATTATCGTTCAACTAGAGAGCAGTGTTGGCACACACCCTCCTCACTCAAAATTAAACCCAAATGAGAAAAGGGAAGTGATATTTGCTCTACATGCCTCATCAGTGAGAAAACTGATGAGGTTTGCACATGTACAGTATCTCAGTAGTACTGGATTTATCTCTTTATCTCCCTTTCTGGTGCTATTTTTAAAATGGTTACCCATGCGGCTGACATTATAGGTTAGCAGAAATCTGTCTGTAGTACAATATAAACATTTTCAGTAGGCTAATCTCACGGGCCAGATGTGATCTAGTTAATGAGAATACACGCCTGGAGAGAGGCTTTCCAAAGGTTGGTGAGAATAAATGCGATTGTAGGCTATTCCTTCCTTTATAAGAGTCTTTTACTTCAAGAGATGTTTAATCCATTAAACGCACACAAAACAACTAACATTCCTCTAAATAAAAAGATGGTGAAATGGGTAACGGACAAAACAGCCATACATGTACACTGTTGTACTGCAGTGTGCATTGATGTAAATATAGCTGGTGACCGAAAAAATAAAATGTAGTTAATTTATTGTTTATGTAAACAAGCTAATGCTAACCATCAAATATTAGCAATAGCCAGCTTCTTAGTTAGTCATTTATTAACATATTCATACATTAGAAAGAAATGTTTTTTGCTGGTGCTGTTGGAATTAGCATGTGTCACCCATTAAATTCATTCTTCTTTATCATTTTTTATTTCCTATCGCTTGATATTATTCTGACCTAAAGGCAAGTCTTTGCATTGAAGGGACAAATAAGGCTCGGCTGAAGAAGCTTTCCCTGCCCTGAGGGCTCTCTACTCATAAAAAACCTGGCAATCTCAGTGTAAACGCATAGGTTATTGCCATAATATAAATGGGCCACTCGGACAATATGACTTTTTATTAAGAGCTTTCCCAGCTTGTCTGTTGATGTATATTTTGCTCTAAGTCAGCAACCTTATATACACCATGAATTGTTGAGGAGAGGTTCATGGAAAATGACAAAGAGTTCAAGTTGTAAACTAAGCCTCCAAATTACCCAGATCTCAATTCGTTCAAGCATTTGTGAGAAGTGAAGGACAAACAAGTCCGATCCATTTAGGCTCCACATTGCAACTCACAGGATTAAAAGGATCTGCTGCTAACATCTTGGAAACCAGATAACACAGGACACCTTCAGAGGTTTTGTCAAGTCCACGTTTTGAGGGGTCAGAGCTTTGGCGGCACAAGGGGGGCCTACACAGTATTAGGCAGGTGGTTTTAAAGTTAAAGTGGCTGATTGGTGAATGCAGTAAGCTTTTCATCAAGGCCATGGACTTCAGAGAACACTTTTAAAGGAGTCCTGTGCTCTCAAAGCATTGAGAAGGTATTGGTTGTGGAAATTGATTTTTTTTTTCAGCTTCCTTGCAGCAGGATTCCCATCAAAGGGTGGGTGGGAGAGAATTGACTCCAAAATTAATATGTATAACACACTGCATAATATGCTTACATCTGATATATTACAATTACTGTAACTACATTGTTTGTGTTAATGCTTTTTGGTTTTGTTTTTCATTGCTGGACATAGCCTATAACATTCTTGTTTAAAAAAGACAGCAAAAGGCTAATAAAGCTCTACTGGAAATAATGTAGCCTAATAGGAGCGTTATTGTTTTGGGCATAGCCTATAATATATTTGTTTACAAAAAGACACAACAAGAGTATAGCTACAGTAAAATAAAGCTGTAATAAAAATAATTGGATGCTTCTGTGTGACATTTTAAAATTTGAGTAAGCTTGCAGTAGCTATGAATTATTTATTCCTTAAAGTTAATTTACTAATTCAAATTAAAGCTGTTTATTTACCTTTTAAGGAATAGGATCGCTTATTTCAAGAACAGTGAATCACCTGACACGTACACTGATTGATCACTTTACTACGTACACCTCCTTATTTCTACACTTATTGACACATTTACTTTGTAGTTCTACAATTACAGACTGTAGTCCATCTGTTTCTCTGCATACTTTGGTAGTACTGAGAATGTTAAACTGATAAAATGAACAATGAGTCTAGAACCAAATGTACCTATTAAAGTGAATGCTGAGTGTATATACAGAAACATAACACAATTAAACAAGTTTGTTGTTGTACAGTAAAATGTTAATTGTACATTATTAGTCTAAGCATATCAGATTGGCACTAACATTAATTGTAAAATAAGAAAAAAAAGTATGCTCTTTCTTAACTCTCATATTGACATAGTTATCAAGTAGTCTATATGCACGGTGTATATTACTCACCAACCAGCATATGTGAGAGGCTGGTTTCAGATTCATATGAAGCATAAGGAGCCCAGGTTTTATCCGCATTACATTGATTCAATGTGAACCCCGTGGGTGACGCAACAAACATCAACACACCTATTAACAATGTTACAGTGGGACTTACTTTACAGCCCCCGTGTAGTACAACAGCATAACAGAATTCCTAAAAATCAGTTATAGCTTTTGGGTTTGGTGTACCACCCCAAGATTTTCAGTGGCTACATCTAGCCACCCATTTGAAAAATTTCTGGAGGTGAAACTGCCTTGCAGGCAAAAGAGAGCAGTTGTGTAATCTCATGCAGTATTAAGAATTATGATTAAGCAAATACACATTAAGTTATTTAAAAATGGGAGCCTAATTTATTTTAAAATATTATTTTAAACAAACAAACTAATCAATAAAAACCAAGCAATTATTTTACTTTTACTCATTTTTAGACCACACTTATATAGACTCCCCAAAACAGTGTTATGCACGCAACTCTTAACTTCATTCAAATCCATTCTTCTAGTCTTTAAAGGGTCCATATGAATTACTAACTGCATCCGCAATAAAAGGTGAAGCCGAATTCTGCTCTGAAAACAGCACATGCAGGATGTTACTCTGCACTACAAAGCGTCCATATGAACAGTCCAGTTTCCTGATAGTCAATGGGAAGCAGCCTTTCAAACCTGGACATAAACAGGAATGCAATTAAGACAGAGAGAGGATCATCAGCATGTTAATAGATGGTAAAGAGAAGCTGTAGGCCTTGAGGCTTGAGGGGCAAGAGGCACATCTGTGTCACTGAGGTCCAGCCATTCTGCATGTTTCTGCTAATTTAATCATAATGAACAGAACAGCTACTTGTCTTGAAAATTAACACCACAATTTATAACTTTGTGTCTGACTTAAGCCACCTAATGGAAGTCCTAATTAAGACAGAGCAATAAAGACACTGGCAGGGTGCAATGGTCACAGGAGTTCTGTGGAGAGGGGGGAGGAGGACAGGGAAAAATGAAAAATCAAGACAGTTTTTTTTTTTTTATTACTGTCATGGCTTTTTTCCTTCGCCTTTTGGGACTATGGATGCAGCTACATTGCCCCCTGCAGTTAAACACATGCAACACAGGAGGAATTTACTGACAGGAGAAATACATTTACTTCTTAGTAGGCTTCGGGCAATTCTTCAGCCTCTGATACACTAATCAGAAAAATAAGAATCTCTTACCTCATGAAAATAGAGTGAGGGATATGTTAGTGGACACAAAGAGTGGTATGGTTCTAGGTTCCTGCATACCTTAATGTGTGTGTTGTAATAACTGACAGTGGGTGTCACACTGAGTCACTGGAACTGCCAGATGGCTTCAATTGATTCAGTAAAAGCTTTCATTTTATGTCTCAGCCAGATATATAAATAATTACAAGTGTGGTCTGATTACACACTGGGTCTTGCCACAAGAAGGCATAAAAGTGCTTCCCCCGCTGCCATATAAAAAGGCTAGCAGACGCTACTTTTGTGTAGTGTACCCCTTGGTTAGAGATCGTTAACTACTAGACATGCTTCTGTGATGCACTCAAAGTCATTTTGCCCAGTTGACAGACTTTGAGAGGGGGTGCATCATTGGATTGCGAGAAACAGGATGATCATTTTGACGATTGGCCACCATCTAGGCCATTCTGACCTAGTTGTTAGGTGCTGTTGGGAGCAGTGGTATCAAACAGCCTCCGGATGACCCAGACAGAGAGGATTGTTTGATCTGCCGATAAGCATGAGCAGACACAGGTGGCACATTCACTACATGCCCTGTCTCTGCCAGGACCATTGCCAGGTGCTTAGCAGAAGGAAATTTGTTGTCCCGGAGTTCATTATATATCCTGCCATTGACAGCCTGCCACCGTTGCCTTCATTTGAACTGGTATCATGAATGAGAAACCTGGACTTCTAGGGACTGGAACCATATAGTTTTTAGCGTGAATCCAGGTTCCTGTTTGGGATCTGATGATGGTCGGGTTTGAGTATGGAGGCCTTGTAGTGAGAGTTTCAGTCCTGCCTCTGCTGTGGAGTGACACGCTGCACAGGAACTGTTTGTGTGATGGATGAGGATCTACAAGCCGAGCTGCAACATTTGTAGGAAAATGTGCCACATACCTGTTTGTCTTTATCTCATCTTGTATCCAGGCTAGAGGTGGCCTACCAGGGTACTAGAGCCTCCTTTCAGTTGTACAGGTTTCCCCAATAAACTTTCGCTCTAATATTGTAATCACATACATATATCATCATTACATTCACACATACAGTCGTATGAAAAAGTTTGGGCACCCCTGATAATTTTCATGATTTTTCTTTATAAATCATTGGTTGTCCAGCTCAGCAATTTGAGGTAAATATATCATATAGCACATGAACACCGTGATATTTGAGAAGTGAAATTAAGTTCATAGGTTTTACAGAAAGTGTACAGTAATTATTCAAACAAAATTAGGCAGGTGCATAAATTTGGGCACCCTTGTCATTTGAATACCTTTAGCACTAATTATTGGAACACAAAATTTGTTTTGTAAGCTCATTGACCCTTGATCTACATACACAAGTGAATCCAACTATGAGAAAGGGTTAAGGTGGCCAATTGGAAGTTTTTCTCTTCTTCGTTTTGCATCTTCTCTGAAGAGTGGCAACATGGGAGCCTCAAAAACAAACTCTCAAATGGCCTGAAACTGAAAACAAAGGTTGTTCAACATCATGGTTCAGGAAAGGGAAAAGCTCTCTCAGAGATTTCAGCTGTCAGTTTCCAACTGTGAGGAACATAGTGAGGCAATGGAAGACCACAGCACAGTTCTAGTTAAGGAACTCCCCGAAGTGGCAGACCAAGAAAAATCTCAGAAAAGGCAGAGGTGAAGGATGAGTGAGAAACAGTCATAGTCAAGCCACAGACCACCTCCAAAGACCTACAACCTCATCTTGCTGCAGATGGTGTCACTGTTCATCGTTCAACTATACAGCGCAACTTTGCACAAGGAGAGGCTGTATGGGAGAGTAATGCAGAGAAGAAGCCTTTTCTTGCAGACACGCCACAAACAGAGTCACTTGAGGTGTGCTAACAGACATTTGGACAATTCCAGATTCTGCATGGGGATTCCAGTTAATATCTCCAAATTCTTGAGAACAATGTTCAAGAATCAGTGACAAAGTTGCACCGAGGACAACGACCCCAAACCTGCTCAAAATCTAATAAGGCATTCATGCAGAGGAACCAGTATAACACCAACAACGTTCTGGAATGGCCATCTCAGTCCCCAGACATGAATATATACTGAAAAATGTGGGCTGTCCATGCTCGGGAAACCATCAAAACCTGACTGAACTGGAGATTTTTCTAAAGAAGAAATGGTGTCAAAGAACCTTCAACCAGAATCCAGACTGGGAAAGCTGTAGGAAAGCGTTTAGCGGCTGTTATTTCTACAAAGGAGAATCTACTAAATATTGATGTAATTTTTCTGTTGGCGTGCCCAAATTTATGCACCTGCCTAATTTTGTTTGAATAATTACTGCACACTTTCTGTAAATCCTATAAACTTCATTTCACTTCTCAAATATCACTGTGTTCATCTGCTATATGATATATTTAACTCAAGTTGCTGATCTGAACAACCAATGATTTATAAACTAAAATCATGAAAATTATCAGGGGTGTCCAAACTTTTTCATACGACTGTATAAAGCTTCATTCCAATAACTCCTTGGTGGTTTTTCTGTCAATGAGTGTATATACTCAGGTAGGCTTAGGCATTTAAACAATACTCAATTGACATTAAGGGGCCCAAAGTGTGCGAAGTAGATATCCACACCATTACACCACCAGTAGCCTGAACCGTTGAAGGTAGGATAGATCCATGCCATCATGTTGTTCAAGCGAATTCTGACCTTACTAACCAAATGTTGCAGAAGAAATTGATACTTATCAGACCTGTCAACATTTTTTTTTCCAATCTTTTATTGTCTTATCAGATCAGTGAACCAGTTCTATTTGTTGTGCATTTGGAAATGCTGTTCATCATACCTCGGTTGTAACGAGTGGTTATTTGAGTTATTGTCTTTCTTTCAGCTCTAACCAGTCTGGCCATCCTCCTCTGACCTCTGGCAGCAATGAGGCATTTTCACCCAGATAACTGCCACCTACTGGATATTTATTCTTTTTCTAATCATTCTCTGTAAACCCTAGAGATGGCTGTACATTACTCTAAGACTGTGCTAGATTTTGTTTATTTATCTTCTGAGTGGTACAGATTTGCCCAGGAAAAAAGAACAACCTGGCTATGATAAAGCTCTCTCATTGGATTCAGATCAAATTAAATAAACTGGGAAACTGCTTGAAGTCCAGAAATAGACTCATGATGAATGTGTTGTTGCTGTTGGTTTTAAAAGCAAGATAAACTTCTTTTATTAAATTCAGCAGTGCACACTTCTATATTAAGTGTTTTGTTTTGTTTCCCCCAAGTTCCCCACTGCCATGACTACCTTAGTAATTGATAACTGAAATGAAAAGTATCCTGTAAGCATTCAAAACGTTTCCATAGACATCTAGATCAAAGAAATATTTATGAGTTGCCTAATGGAATGCTGTTTCCAACTATTAAAGCTTAATAGAGAAATAATGGAATGACACAGAGTTTATGTAAGAATAATTACTTAATTAGCATGCATTATGAATAAGTATCATTTGTCTTTAGCAAGAGAACTAATTGAAGTGTGTCCAGTGTAATCTGTAGCCAAGAGCACAGTGGAAGAATTCTAATTGCAAGGCAGTGCTGGGGTAAAGTATCTTTCCATGTTTGGGCCTGACGGGAAAGCTGCTCAACTACTTATTTCCCCAAAAGCATAATGAGAGAGAGTAAGAAAGACTGTGTTCATTCTGATGCCAACTCTGCGAGCTGACAATGCTACAATACCTGATGTAAAATAATAAAAAAAGACCAAAGTAATGCAAAATAGCTGCCATGTAAATGTCACTTGTAGATGCCCTGATGGATAAATGCTGGTGGTATTTTTTTTTCACATGAGCAGCATGGAGCTGCATTAGCTATTGAATGGTGTACAGCAGATGAGCAAACAGGATGAGAGTGTGTAATGGATAACCACATTTAAGCTTTTAATGTAACTTCATAAGGATAGAAGTCCTGTTTATTTCTCTGGGTGTAAGCATATCCCATCCCTTGTGAGGTCAGTTAAAAGTATGATGTGTTTTTATGCCAGGTAATATTCAATCATCATATTGATGTTTTTAGAAAGGCCTGAAGGAGGCTCAGGAAAACAAATTACAACCTGAACTGAGCTTTTGGAATTGATTTAATTTCTATCTTCAATCCGTCTCATATGTTCTTTCTGGGATATCCTTCTTATGGCTTGGTTATGCATCATTCTATCTAATATATACATTTCATTTATTTCTTTTTTTTATTTCAAGCTGATCAATATGTAGACAGCAGTCCAGAATAAAGTATAGTTCTGTGCATGCTTACTTGAATTTGGGCTAGAGGGATATGAAACATTCATGGTAAGATCATTGAAAAATCCATTAAAATTGCATACATCATTGTATTATGGTATATGCATGTTCGCATTTTCAAAGAAGACATTAAGCAGCAGTAATGTGTGTTTTAACTCATTAGTCCTTAGCCATCAGCAGTGTATTGAGACAACATTCTTAGAGGCCCATAAAACAGCCTCATGTTTTACATACATTTCTCAGAGGGCTTCTTTGCAAGGTGAGATGAAAAGGGAACATAACTCTGCTTTGTGATTATTTAAGCTCGCAATAGAAGACAGCTCTGGGGAGAGTGTGAACAGAAGGCGTCGGTGTATGAAGCAAGCTGGGGAGTTCAGAATCTAGAGGATTTGGCTCTGAATTCCGTTAGCACCTCTCCTACGTGTCAAAAGGTGAAAAACCATGTTGCTTGTACTCTGGGGTAAACTGCAGTTCTGAGATTCGGCAAGTGAGCATTTATGATTTCACTCACAGTACAATTAGCTCATTTTAAGCTGTTGTTTAGATTAATTAGATATAGTTTGAGACTTGTAGATTTGACAATTGAAACTCCATTATTCACTGTGCATTACTGTATGTTCAAGCATCTGCTTCAGGGGTGCAGTATGTGGCTGAACCTACTGCACTCTGGCCCTAACTTTTTTTACCCCATGTAGAACTGCTTTTGTGTGTGTGTGTGTGTGTGTGTGTGTGTGTGTGTGTGTGTGTGTGTGTGTGTGTTGTACAAGAACTCTTAAGTACTAAATCTTGTCCAGTCTCACCCAGAGGAGGACGAGTTCCCCATTTGAACCTGGTTTCTGTCATGTGCATCAGGGAGTTTTCTACTGCTGTTGTAGCTAGCTCTGTTGAGGTCTAGACTATAATATAAAGAAGCTTTGTGGCAATGTCGAATGGTAAAGGTGCAGAATAAATTAAATGAACATTTGACTGAAATAGAATTTTACAATATATTAAATTTGTAACATTATTTATATGCTGTCAAGAATAACAGGGTTGTGTGGGGATCTCGAGCCTATCCCAGTACTCACTGGCACAACTGGAAGTAGTGTACATCTTGGACAGGGCACGAGCCCATTGGAAGGCACAGTAGGATAATTCCCCTATCCAGCCACCATTCAATCAGACACTGTCAATCATACCTGCACTGTTCCCAACCTTGCCAGAAGGCACAGCTGGTGCTTAAAACACAGGACAGCACAGTGGTGGGCTGAGATCTGATTCCTTGTATTCAACTTTGGTTGTTGTTTATGTGTGTTTGGCATTTTTTCTTTATTTCTTCATTGATTTATTTCTAGCATTCAGATGTCTTACCAAAAATGTTTTACTGTGTGTATTGACTTCTGATAAGCTTGTAGTTGTTAGTAAGTGTGAATTAATGAGTGTGTGATTCCCTGGATTCCACTTAAACTGGTGACTCGTGTTCCCAGAATAGGCTCCTGATCCACTATTAAAGTCAATTTAAAAGCAGCTAGCAATTTACTGTAAAAATAGATAGTAACTATATAAGTATATTATTTTTATTTGTTTGTTTAGTTTATTTAACGTCGCTCTTTAGCATCAAAGGCCATTCAACAACAGACACAAGGTTACAACAACACTCAAGGTTACATATCGAAACTAGTCATATAGTATATTCTTTTTAAATATGAAATGCTGCACATAGGAGTAGATGAGTAGACATGAACACCTATCCCTAGACGTCTTGACTGATGTGACATTTTCATTTCTAGAACGATTCTCAGTCATCCACAAAGATTCATGTCTTTCTATCCAGTATATTAGTGGATTGCAGTACTTCTACTATCCACATGACTTAATTTGTCAGAGTACATTAAAATTAATAACAAAAACTCTGTCAGAAACCATGTGAATGCCCTTTTTGACCACTATTACTACTATTACTACCACACAGTTTTAAGAGGGCCTAATTATTTTTTGGACTTTTAGAGTTGACAGCTGACCTGATCATCTTGAAGGAATCTTGACAGACAGCTTTTTCTTCCTTAAATCTCCCCACACACAGTTAAATAAAACCATTTGTATACATTTTTAATAAAGTTATGTGTCCATTCTATTTTAGTTCCTCTCGAGAGGAAACTAATGAGTCCAAATTCATTTTGCATCTCAGGTAATTCTTTTACAGTTTGTGGTCTTGATTGACAGGATGCACTACTATACATTCTAATAAGTGCTTTTTGCTAAGCCCATTGCAGCCGTGCTTTGCAGTGCTATTTAAATTTAGCCTTAGTAATCGTTACTGTTTCAACATTTAAAAAAATTCTCTTGTAAACATCAGCCTAGCTATTCTGAACTACAACAAATCTGTTTAAAATCTTGTATCAAATATGAGAAAAGCTGAGCATAAAGTCGTTTTCTTTTTCTTTCCTTTTCACTCTGTTAAGCCAATGTAGTTAACCAAAGTAGTTCATTATTGAAAGCAGGCATTACTTAATTGATTTTCTCAGGTCTTCAATCTTTCTTTCACTTCGAGGTCAAGTGGAATGTTATGCTTCAAATGCAATCAAATGTGAAAAAAAACATGTCAATTACAGACTCAGGTAAATGCCATAATTTTGAATATAAGTGAAGGTCAAATTCGCCCTCGTACAAATGAAATGAAAATAAATTAACCATAGTGCAGTGCTTAGATCTCACTGGTTAGGTAAGGCTCTACACTACATACTGTACAACAGAGGTCAGTCTTTTAGCAGATTACAGATTTTGTGCACATTGTAACCATTCAAAAAATGTAGAACAGTGGTGCTTGAAAGTTTGTGAACCCTTTGGAATTGTAAAACTCCATCAGATTTATACAAAGTAATAAAAGTAGATAAAAAAACCCAGTTAAGCAAATGAGACAAAAATATTATACTTGGTCAAGTATGTGAACCTCTATGATTGGCAGTTAATTTGAAGCTGAAATTAGAGTCAGGTGTTTTCAATCAATGGGATTACAATTAGGTGTGGTGCTAAGTTTTATTTAATGAACAGGGATCTATCAAAGTCTGCTCTTCACAACACGTTTGTGGAAGTCTATCATGGTACGAACAAAGGAGATTTCTGAGGACCTCAGAAAAAGAGCGGTTGATGCTCATCACGCTGTAAAACATTACAAAACCATCTCCAAAGAGCTTGGACTCCACCAATCCACAGTCAGACAGAGTGTGTACAAATGGAGGAAATTCAAGACCATTGTTACCCTCTCCAGGAGTGGTCGACCATCAAAGAACACTCCGAGAGCAAAGCGTGTAATAGTTGGCGAGGTCACAAAGGACCGCAGGGTAACTTCTAAGCAACTGAAGGCCTCTTTCATATTGGCTAATGTTAATGTTCATGAGTCCACCATCAGAAGAACACCGAACAACAATGGTGTACATGGCAGGGTTGCAAGGAGAAAGCCACTGCTCTCCAAAAGAACATAATATGATGAAACCTGCCGACATCCCAGAGTTGAAGCTGTTCTGTACGGAGTAATGTACTAAAATTCCTCAAAGCCAGTATGCAGGACTGATCAACAGTTAGGAAATGTTAGTAGCAGTTATTGCTACACAGGGTGGTAGATACTGACACCAGATACTGAAAGCAAAGTTCACATACTTTTGCCACTTACTAATATGTAACATTGGCTCATTCTCCTCAATAAATACATGACCAAATTACCTCGTGTCCTTCTGGAACACTACAAGGCCGACCTCCTTGACGAGGCCAGTCATCCGCTGAGCCTAACGGGCCAAAACTTACGAAAAAACGACCACCCTAGAAAATGCGCACCAAGTGTATAAGTACCGAGTGGCGATACATAGCGCAGCGAAGGTGAATGCAGCCACCCTGCCAAGCTCAGGAGCAGGGCTTAAATACCTGGGCTGGCAGGTGCTGCATATTAGTGCGAACGCGCAGGTGCATAAGCTGTCAAAGTCACCAGATGGAAACTAAGCCGACGCTGCCCCCTAGCGTCGGTTAGAGGGACCTATGACAGTACTCATCCCCTCCCCCCCTCCCCCCACTGAAGGGCCTATGGCTTGCCGGACACGCTCAGGTTTGAGCGCCGGGCCCACTGGGAGGCTCTGATATGCAGGGCAAGCTTCCACCAAGGGGCTGAATGGGACCGTGGGGTAGGTCATGCCAGGTGCACTAGCCGACCTGGGCCTAGGGACCTCAGTGACAAGGTCAGCAAAGGTGACCAAGGCAGTGCAGGGATCGGTCTCGGTGACCGTGGCGCGGGGATCGGGACTACCGATCGCAGGACCAACAATCGCGGCGCAGAAATCGGTTTTAGCAACCATGGCGCGGGGATCGGGACTACCGAACGCTGCGCAGGAATCAGTCTTAGCAACCGTGGCGCGGGGATCGGGACCCACAATTGTGGTGCAGGGTGCCCAGGCGTGGAGCTTGAACGCTCAGATGCGGGGCTTACAGGCGCAGTGAGCTCCTGTATGGAGCTAGGTGGCGCTAAATGCCCTACCGTGGAGCTTTGATGCTCGGACCTGGGGATAACGGGTGCGGCCAGCCCAGGTACAGGGCCAGGGGGCGCCAAATGCTCAGGCATGGGGTCTAACTGCCCAGATGCGGAGCTTAAATGTGCGGCGGGCCCAAGTTCAGAGCTAGGGGGCGCTGAACGCTCACCTACAGAGCTTGCAAGCACGGCCTGCTCATGAAGGGGCTTGGCAGCATTAAATGCCCAGGCGTGGAGCTTACACGCTCAGATGCGAGGCTTACAGATGCAGTGAGCTCCAGTATGGGGCTAGGCAGTGCTAAATGCCTTAGCATAGAGCTTTGTTGCTCGGACACGGGGCTAACGGGCGCGGCGAGCCCAGGTACAGGGCTAGGGGGCGGCAAATGCTCAGGCACAGGGTCTAACTGCCCAGGTGCGGAGCTTAAATGCGCGGCATGCCCAATTTCAGAGCTTGCAAGCGCAGCCCACTCATGAACTGGGCTAGGTGGCACTAAATGCCTTGGCATGGGACCGGGTGGACTCGAGCTGTTGAAAACAAGGCCTGACCTCTTTCTTGCACGCTGTTCGAGGCGGACAACCGCCAATCTGGCCAGCTCTAACAGGTGATCAAGGGAAGAGACGGGTGGGAGAAAACACAGCTCGATGTCTAGGGCTCAATGAGGGCCTGTCCATGCAAGCCACTTACCATGGCTAGGGCAATAAATTCAGCCACATATTCCTGAACCCCCTCCGGGAACCTCGAGTGATGTTGGAAACAGTAATTGGTTCTGGGGCAGGAATAAGTGGCTGGGGGTCCCGGTAGACAGCTGGTAAGTTGAGGACTGCCTGGACCCCACATGGACGCCGATGGTTATGGCGGCGAGGGCTGGGCAATTTGGGAGAGTCAGGATAGAAAAAATAGTCTGTGACTTGGCCGTAGTCACAAGACGGTCCCCCAAAAGTCAGCCGTGACCCGGGTAAACAAACCCGTTGACCGCGGCGACTGGGGACCTCCAAATTGGAGGTCCAGGAGCTAACGCTGGGTCCCATTACTGGTGGCTGCATTCTGTTATGGTTCGCCATATTAAACAGAAATGACGAATCGTATTAAACAAAATATAAAGGGTTTGGGACCCAAATGCAGTTAGCTCCTGTGGTAGTAGTGAACTGAAATAAAGGAAAGAAATAAAACAATATTTAATAAAATATAAATAAATAAGTAAATAAATAAAGTAAGTTACCTCAGTGGCTGGGGAATAAACCCAGGTCGACTGCGTCGGTGATTAGGGGTTTAACCAATCGCACCACCTTAAGGAAGCGAAGCGAATGCAAAATGCTATTGCTTGTGAGCCAAAGAAGGGAAAAAATGCGCTTGAAAAAACTATCGCTGGAAGTGAGAGAACGTGGAAGTACCGCTGATGTCAGCGGCAGCCAGAGAGGGGATAGCAGCAATTAAAGCGAGGGGAAATCTCAACCCTACACTATACTAATCCTTGTCTTACCTCGTGTCCTTCTGGAACATTACAAGGCCGACCTCCTTGACGAGGCCGGCCATCCGCTGAGCCTAACGGGACGAAGCCTACGAAAAAACAACCACCCTAGAAAACCCTAGATGTGTAGCGCAGCGAAGGTGAATGCAGCCACCCTGCCAAGCTCAGGAGCAGGGCTTAAATACCTGGGCTGGCAGGTACTGCATATTAGTGCAAACGCGCAGGTGCACGTGCGCGATTGCATAAGTTGTCAAAGTCACCAGATGGAAACTAAGCCGATGCTGCCCCCTAGCGTCAGTTAGAGGGACCTATGACACTGACGAGACAAAAGTTGAAATCTTTGGAAGGTGCGTGTTCCGTTACCTTTGGAATAAAAGTAACACAGCATTTCAGAAAAATTACACCAACAGTAAAATATGGTGGTGGTAGTGTGATGGTCTGGGGCTGTTTTACTGCTTCAGGACCTGGAAGTCTTGGTGTGATAAATAGAACTATGAATTCTGCTGTCTACCAAAAAATCCTGAAGGAGAATGTCCAGCCTTCTGTTTGAGACCTCAAGCTGAAACGAACTTGGAAAGCTGAAATGAAATTGTTGTGCAGCAGGACAATGATCCAAAACACACCAGCAAGTCCACCTCTGAATGGCTGAAGAAAAACAAAATGAAGACTTTGGAGTGGCCTACTCAAAGTCCTGACCTGAATCCTATTGAGATGCTGTGGCATGACCTTAAAAAGGCCGTTCATGCTTAAAAACCCTCCAGTGTGGCTGAATTACAACAATTCTGCAAAGATGAGTGGCCAAAATTCCTCCACAATGCTGTAAAAGAAGACTCATTGCAAGTTATCGCAAACGCTTGGTTGCAGTTGTTGCTGCTAAAGGTGACCCAACCAGTTATTAGGTTTAGGGGGCAATCACTTTTTCACACAGGGCCACGTAGGTTTGGATTTTTTTCTCCCTTAATAATACCTTCATTTAAAAACATTTTGTGCATTTTGTGGTTACTTGTGTTTTCTTTGACTAATATTTAAATTACATAAACATATATAAATATGTTATTATATATAAATGATGGGGGGGGGGGATGGACTACAACAGAACATTACTAACCACGCTTATTGCGCTGCGGTGAGCGAGAGGCGGAGCCAAATACGCCCGAAGGTCGCTCTGGGGACACGTGTGCACCGTGCAATGTACGAATGGACTGGGAGCGTGCTGAATCAGTGCAGCATTCCCGAGACAAAACCGAAAGTCGAATTTACAAAACGCCGGATGAGAGGAGCAATAGGGAGTGTTCGCTCACCAAGCCAAAACCCTAAGGTTTTGGAAAAAGCCCCGAAGGACTAGGAGGAGTGGCGATGGCGACACGTTTCGCAATAATGACTGTCAAAAGCTGTGGAACGCTTTGACTCAGGAAGCTGTGCAAGGGGAGAGGATACTCCTCCATGGTCTCAGGGAAAAAAGCCTGCCTCTAGGCGGGACTGTGTCGGGCTGGAGGTTGATGGCACAATTGTAGGGTCACTGGGGGGGGGGGTGTCTGAGCCTGTTGCTTACACTTCGGGAAAGTGGGAGATGTCTGGGGCGAGGGGATGGACAACATGGGTGGTATGAGGAACCTGTCATGGGACCAGGCACCGAGGAGCCCAGGCGAAGATTGACTGGGTTAGCCAGTTGATCTGGGGGTTGTGAGTCTTAAGCCAGGGAAGGCCTAGCACCACCCGCAGGTGGAGGACCTGCGTGACCAGGAGAGGGAGTTTTTCAATGTGTTAACCCACCTGCAAGTCGACTGGCAGTGTGTGGTGGGTCACTAGTCCACTACCCAGGCCCCGACCCCTCCCAACTCCATGGGCTTGGCTGGCTCGGGGCCGACCGGAGAGCGGTCAGAGGCACCGTAGCTCGTCCAATGATCAGCGTGGCCAGCGTGAACCCCCACCCTCAGGGGGCCTTAACCTCCCTTAGGGCCGATGCCCAAGCCAGTGCTCGGAAAGTTAGGAGGGAGACCATATAGGCTGTGAGCAGATGTGAGCGGTCCGTCGGGACCTTAGGCAGTTGCTGCTCGAAGAAAATCGAGCATTGCAGTAGGAAGCCCATACAGCACTCCCCCAAATCTTTCTGGGGTAGGGACTGCTTGAGGGGTAGCTGGTTGTTTGGGGGTTAATTGCTCAATCTCCCATCCTAACACCTGCAGCCACTGACTGATGTCAAGCAGCAGCTGCTCATGGGGTCCGATAGCGGCTCCCTGATGTTGGTGTTAGGGCCTACACTCTGGCCGTCAGTGGCCAGTGTTGGTCCTTCTCAGCAGTGTCTGCTCTCCCCACTTTTCTGGGGATTCCCCTGAGCTGACAGTAGAGGCCACTGTTGGCTCAGTTATCGTTTGGAATCCCCACATACCAGCGCATTCACGTTGGCATTACTGATTGGCAATGTGATTTCGTTGGGAAGTGATTGCACCTGTCAGTAGTGCATCCTCGCCTACGTTTTGCTTACTGTTCGCCTTTCGCTACGGTTTGTAGGTTTTGATCGCTTTCTTGCTGCTCGGATCTCTCTCCTTTTTTCCTTCAGGGACAACGATACAAGTTCTCCCGCACAGGGGGGGACTTGAGTAAAGCGAAAATGCTTGAGGTATTTGCCAGGGCCTTAGGTAGGAAAGAGAAAGCTTATTCACGCTTTGGAGTGGCGTTAGGCCATCTGGAAGCGTCTTCCTCTAAGCAGCTTCAGTGATCGCGGCTCGGCCGCTCTTCTGCGCTTGTGCGCATCTCCCCGGCTTTGGTACCACACTCCAGTGAGCGATCAGCCAAGAGTATCCGTGGTACGTGTCTGCTGGGGACCCGCATCAGTCTCATGCTCCCTTGGCTACAGGGAGAACCGTGACACGCTCTTTGCAGGCACTCCGTTCGGACTCATGCTCCCATGGAATCGGGAGGACAGTGAGTTTCCTCTGCGGATCTCTCAGCGTGAGTGAGTCGATTCCGAGTCACTCGCTGTAACTCTGCACGCGCTGTGGCCGCGCTGTGCACGCGCACCCTCATTATCCTTCGGCTTTCTTCGGCGCAGCCAAGCTCCAGCGAACAAAGCTCAGGCTAGTAGCGCTTGGATCCTTTCTACGCTTTAATCTAGTGAATAATCTTGTTAAAAAGGTCCGTTTTTGATCGCGCTGCTTATCAGCGCACGCCTCTTATTTGCTTTGGTTTCCGTCGTAGTTCTTGGACGGTTTAAACCTTATTTTGAGTCTGCTATAGGCGTCTCCTTTGTCTGCCGTTCAGCTTACCTGCTCTTCCTCCTGGGTCCTAGTGTCTGACGCTGTGGCAAACCGTGATTACACTCGTCACTGACACTAGGGTTCGGGGGTTCGAGTCCCAGGTCCTGCATTAACTTCAGGCTTGGTTTTTATTTATTTGATATTGCTTATCATTTATCATTTCTTTTGGTTCACTAATTCTATCTGGAGCTAACTGCACTTGGGTCCTAACACTGAATAAAATAATAAATTATTTAAAAGAAACATTTGTTCATTATTTTATTCTTTAACCGTTCGCCAGCCCTCAGCATCATGGCGTACTGTAACAGTTGGAGCACCTCCGTAATGGATGGGAGTTCCGGTGGGAAGGGGGGTCCTGCTGGGTCCATATTTGGTCACACCCAACTGTTAGGGTTTGCCGTACCGTAACCATACAATATTAAGGTTTAGGACCCAAGTGCACGGAGCTCCTGGTGGAGCAAATAAATGTAACAAAACAGAAAAAAAGTGTGCGGGGATAGATGCACTCACACACACAGACACAGCGCAGAGGAGAAAAAAGGAATAAAACAAATAAATGAAGCTATGCCTGGAAGCTGGGGATCGAACCTCTAGCATTACTCATTACTCCACCAGAGGGCTGATGCCATGCTGAGTGGCATACAAACAAAGACAAGTGGTTATTGCGCCATGGCGAGTGAGAGGCAGAGCCGAACGCGCTCTGATAGTGGAAGTATGCCAGAAAAACTCAGCGATGAGACTGGGAATGTACTGGTTCTGTTGAGCGTTCCAGAGACAAAACTGAAAGTGCTCCGAACCGAAATCAAGCCTTTATCAAGCACTTCAATACGTTAGTTATATTCACAAATGACACTTAAAACTTTACTGTGCAAAAAAGAAGCCTTATGTTAACCATGTCCAGAAGCAGCGTCGACTTCTCTGGGCTCGGAGGCAGCTAGGATGGGCCATCACACAGTGGAAACATATATTGTGGTCAGATTAATCAGTATTCTAGATCTTTTTATGGAAAAAAGGGACCAAAAGGACCATCCAGACTCTTATCATCTGCAAGTCCAAAAGTCAGAGTCTGTCATGGTATGGGGTTGGGTCAGTGCCCTTGGCAAGGGTCATTTACACTTCTATGATGGCAGCAGTAATACAGAAAAGACAATGCAAAACCACATGCTGCACACAATACAAAGATAGCGCTGCGGAAGAAAACGATACGGGTACTGGACTGGCCTGCCTGCAGTACTGACCTGTCCCCTGTGGAGAATTTTTAAAAGAAAAATGCCAACCCTGTACTGTTGCACATCTTAAGACGTGCTTGCAGGAAGAATAGGACAAAATATAACCTGGTATCCTGGTATCGCTTGGTATCCTCTGTGCCAAAACGTCTTTTAAGTGTGGTGAAAAGGAATGGCAACATTACAAAGTGGTAAATGCTTTACCGTCCCAACTGTTTTTGGAATATGCTGCAAGTTTGAAATGCAGGAATGGATGTTTATTAACAAATGAAATGAAGTTGACCAGACAAAGCATGAAATATCTCAGGTTAATACTGTCTGCAATGAAATAAATGTCAAAGTAAATGTTAGAAACACTGTTTTTTTATATCATTTTTTCATACTGTCCCAACTTATTCTGATTTGGGGTTGTATTTTGTCATGCCAAAACACATTTATAAATCATGTACTGTCCCGGCTGTCCAGTGACACACAAAGTCTGAGTATGTCAAACAGACCTGTCAAATCACCAAGGACTTAGAAGGATAACTGTAGTGACTCATGACTCATCAGGTGACAATAAAACACATCATATCCATAAGGAGGTTATTCAGTACTGTTGCTAGAAGAGCAAATGCATCCTGGAAAGTTCACACTAAGAACTCAAATGATAAAATTAACCCTGTACACAACAACATATTACATGTTATTTACAGAAACTTGCCAGTAATTAGACAAAAATGTAATTGTGTGGTATGGTGTGACATGGAGAACAGGTGAACATGTGCCTGAACGTGCATCTGACATCAAGCATCTGAAATTGTGGATAACAATGAATGAGTTATATAGCCAGTTTAGAAACCAGACTTCAGATAAAAGGCTATTTTAAACCCTGTTCAACAATCAACATCAGGTCATTTCCATAATGAATAACATTCCAAAGTGTTTTATGGTAATTCATGTGTAATTACAAGTCATATGCATAGATGTGCATTTAAAAACAGAAAACATCAAATCTATGTCCAAAGACAATATTTCATTTATAGATTAAAATATGTGTTAGAGGTGCTTCAGGCAGTGCAGCAGAAATTCTCTGTCCTACCACACTGGTGACCTGAGTATGGGTCCCAGTGGTGCCTTCTGGCCAGGATGTGTGTAACTCCTGTAATAGCCATGTCCAAAGAAAGGAAGAATCCCCCAACATTGCAACAGGTATTCCTACTACTTCCATTAGAAATTCAGGCCTGCCTGTGACCTGTGATTTCTGGGATAGGGTATGGTCACCACCTCCCCCCAGGTCACCTGGCCCTCCAGTGACCCTGACAAAGATAAGTGAGGTCAAAAAATGTGAAAATACTGTTTATCATGATAATTTAAACTATTTATTTTTGTCCAATAAATAAATTACAACATCAGTTTAAAATAAAGAGCATACCTACATCAGAAATACACATGCATGCTTAAAAATATGTAGATTTACTAAAATTAACATTCTGCATTTATAAAGTTTAATTTGTGGCTTCCAAATATATCAACCTAGTACTTCCAGTGTCAGTTGTATTAAAGTGCCGAGACTAATATAGCTGAACAGTGCTACACAGTATTTACAATTTGCAAAAATACAAATCTTATAATTTAAATAATTCAATATAATTCAAATAATTCAATTACTGGAGATTTACAATTTTTTATACGATTTTAGAAAAGCGATAAATCCACTCATGAATCAGGAAGTCAAGATAATGTAATAAATAAATAAATGAATCAATAAATAAATAAGGTAGTACTGGGATTTCTGCTGCATTATAGAGGATTATTGTGACTCTATTAATGGTCAGGGCAGAAATACATAAAATGCAGCTACATTCTGCCATCCAATGGCTGAAACCCATATGACTTAATACATTTGTCATATAGAAACATTTGTCAGCTGTTAGTTTTTCCTTTTTCCACAAAAGAGAATAAGAAAACATAATTATTTGTGTCCAAAACTGGTTTCACTGTTGCTTTTTGCTTAAAAAGGAGAGATTTATTTATTATTATTATTATTATTATTTATTATTTGTTTTTTTTATGTGTTACACTTTTAAGTTTCCAGCTGTTTAATTATAATAGACCCAGCAAAACAACTAAATGAAGTGGAAATTTGAAACACTTCAGAGCCCTATCATACTGGAACATGAAAAAGCTCACCCATTTTAATATATCCTAAGCCTCAGTGTACAAATGTGGCTGGATCAATTTCACATTAGCGATTCTTTTCTCTTTAGGTTCATCATGCTTATGAACATTATAACATCCATAGCACAGCTGACCTCTGAGTAGTAGAGCTAAAGCATTAAACTTACTCTACACACTGTGGCAAAAGAAAGCATGCTTCTAACCTACATTATTGATTTCTCTCAAGCCTCCTCCGCCTCCCCTTGCTTCTCTTCTTTGTCCAGTAACCGCTTGGGATCCACTTACAGTCGGGAAGCCAGACGCCGGATTTTTGAGTCCCATTTGTGCCATGAGGGGGAGAGTGAGAACAAATCCACAGAGACAGATGAAGCAATGAAATTCAACTTTAACACCAATTGCAAAACATTGCATGAGAGCTATGGCTTCCAGAGATCAAGGATGTGAAGATTCATGTCTTAGTATAGACTGATTTATAACTGTGCAGAGGCACAGACATGTTTTTGTATCACAGAGGAAAGAATGGTCTTGGGTTCGACTCACAGAAGAGCTGAAGTAATATATTGACTATGCATCTTGAAAACATTGAATTTGTTAAACAGGAAAGATGTTCCTTTAGTGGTGAGATTGTTAGGAAAGTCAAACAATACTAGATCAAAAAGAGGAAAAGTTGCAACAGTAATATTATTCATAAATAGATAATTTAAACAAATAAAACACTCAGTACTACATACTACACACATTTTCGCCAGACAAAATGCTTCTCATTTAAACCAAAAGGCCCTATTTTGGTCTCATCAATCCACAAATTGTTTTTCAAATAGCCCTCTGGATTGTCCATATGCCATGTGATGAGTAGCAATGTTCTTTTTGGACAGCAGTCTCCTGATGTTTGGAGTCATGAACATTAATATTATCTGAGAGAGGGATTTCGTTGCATGAAAGTTACATGCCTTGCTCTTGAAGTGATTTTTGCTGGTCGACCAAGTAACAATGGTCTTGAAATTCCTATGTCTGACTGTGGATTGGTGCGTTACAAACTCCTTACTTTGTAACCCTTATATGTAATTGCTTTGTAACCTTTTCCAGTCTGGTGAGCATCAACAGCCCTTTTTCTGAGGTCATGAGGAGAACCTTTGTTTGTGCCATGATTTACTTCCACAAATATGTTGTGAAGATCAGACATAATACATCCCTGTTCTTTAAATACAACAGTGTGCTCACTCATACCTAAATGTCACCAAATTGATTGAAAACTCCTGAATCTAATTTCGCCTTCAAACGAACTACTATGTGTCATATTTGGTCATGTCCCTCAATAAATAAAAAACCAAGTATAATATTTTTGTCTTATTTGTTTAATTTAGTTCTCTTTATTTATATTTAGGACATGACTTCTTGAAATCTGATGATGATGATGATGATTTAGGTTATATTGTATATACAATATGCAGAAATATAGAAAATTCTGAATAATTCTTTCAAACACCACTATGTGTATAAATTGTGATATCTGCTTTAGGCCACTATTGCATCCCAGTTCACAAAAAAACACTCTCATAAAAACCCTCCAGGAAACTGGTTGAATCAGATCTGTTCAAAAGAATGGCTTTTCTAAAATGACTCCAACTTCCCATCACTGGCAGTGACTTCTGTAGAGTCTTTCTTCTTTGTTTTTCTCTACATGCACTATACATGGTTCTATACATGCACCCTTCCATTTAGCTGGCATGGCACAGTTTAGAAGTGAGAGTATGTTGGCAGACACTACCACAAAGGTCTTTGCCTAAAACCCACACATCTAGAGAGATATGCAAATGCTAAAGTGTATGTGCGCTAAAAAGAAAGTCACCCAACCAAGGAAAATTATTTAAATTAAAGCACTCACACTTTAATGACTGGCTTGTGACATTCACACATTGCAGGATATAACATGCACCGGTGTAAAGGCAGGTGATATTCTAACTCATTTGTGAAATCATTCAGATGAGTCATAAAACATCTTAAAGCTTATAACTACTTACCACTATTAAAGATTTAATGGGCAGTGCAAAGTACCATCAAAGCTCCATGGCACTGAACAGCACAAGCCTCTTAAGTCATCTCTCTCCCTGCATCCTTAATAAGATTAGAGATAATCTTTCAAGAAGGAGGAATCCATGGAATAGCGGAAGTTTTGTGATCTTAGGAGTTACATAGCTTAATAGAATTACATAAATTAGATGATGCATTGTTAAAATGCGTTTGGATGATGTGGGTTATTGGTTTGAGGGCTAATGATGACTCATATTAACTTAGGGCTGTAAGAGGATATTTTTTCATTAACACCCTTGTCATGGCTGCCATTATGGTAAACATGCTCTTGGAAGTAGATGATAATTAAATGTCCACTGATAATGCTCTAGCAATGAGTTGAGGTTCAAAAGATGAAAGCAGGGGACAGCTAATGGCACAAAGCCAGTAACTGAGTGCACGGTGCTAAAATTAGCCATGTCATCACCTAGTAACATGTTATATAATGGGAAAAGAATATCCTCCAATACTTTATTTTTGATTCAGCTTGTAAGCCATTAAATATGTACCACCAGTATCTGAGAGATACTAAAATAATACACTATCTGAAAAAAATAGCACTCTAACGACATCATAATGAAAGCTCAGTGAAAACTAGAGGTGCATTTCCTGAAGAAAATGCAAGTGTAAATGCCACTCTGCAATGGCCGACCCTTAGTGTACTTCATGGGCCCAAAGGGCATCACGTCACCCCAGGGTGCCCCCGGTACCAAGCATGCCAAATTTCCTGGCCGTAGGTCGAAAACTGACTGAGTTACAGTCATTGGCCCGCCAGGGTCCCCAGTGCCCAGCAGGGGTCAACAGCGGCCCCATGGGCATCACATGTCACCTCAGATTGCTCCCGGGACAAAGCCTGCCAAATTTCGTGGCCATAGGTCGAAACCTAACTGAGTTATGGTCATTGGCCCACCAGGGGCCCCAGTGCCCAGCCGGGGTCCACAGCCGTCCCATGGGTATCACGTCACCTCAGATTGCACCCGGTACCAAGCCTGCCAAATTTCGTGGCCGTAGGTCGAAAACTGACTGATGTAGGGTTCGTTAACTTTGGGCCCATTCATTTCCTATGGGAAAATTTGGGACTTTACAGGGGCCCCTGTGGGGCCCCCCAAAGCCCAACCGGAAAGCCCTATACAAGCACACCATTCCCAACCACACCGGACACAATGGCACTGGAACGGGGTCGATATCTCGAAAATTGCGGCAGTTGATACGCGTCAAAAATTTCGGAATGTTCAGAATCGGATAACAATAGTGTGATTGCCTATATATATATATATATATATATATATATATATATATATGTATATGTGTGTGTATATATATATATATATATATATATATATATATATATATATATATATATATACATACACATATACATATATATATATATATATATATATATAACACTAATTCTGGAAATCCTGGCTAATAAATGCAACTTAGAAGTAGAACTTATACCAGACTTTGGTACACATGCAGTGTAAATGTAAAATGACTGACTATCACCAGTTGAGAAATTAATTTGCATCATGCTGCACTTATTTATTTAATTTCATGAGCATACTTTAAATATTTGCAGATGAGTGAATAACCTTTAAGTTAACAGCTTTTTATTTGTAAATATAATTTAGAATTTACAGAGACTATTGTTACAATTTACCTCTAAAAAATTTGCCTCTAAAAAAAAACCTCTGGCGAATCGTGTGCAACAGAAAATAAAACGGGCTTTAGGACCCAATCGCAGATGGAAGGGGTGAGCCAAAAATATAACTAAATAATGAGAAACAATATATTAAACAGAAACAAAGCTGTGCCTCTATCGGCTGGCAGCTGAGGGTCAAACCCTGATCGCTCACGTGAGGATCCATTGCTCTAACATCTCGCCACAAGTGGGCTGATACAAATGTGAGCTAAAAATGGACCAAAGAAGGCCAGACAAAGGAGCCACGCAGACTGTATGCAAACAAAGGAAGAGTATGAATATTAAATAACTAAATGAACATGAAAAAGGAAAAGCAAGAAAGCACCTGGATGCGCTGTAATGGGAAAATGCAAGAGGGAGGAAAACAAAAAGCCGAAAGCGTAGCTCATGCCAGCGCATGCGCAGCGTGGCAAGGTCCTGAGCGGAGCCGAGCCGACACGCTTTCTCTCTATCGGGGCTGCAGGATCTGCGTGAAAGAGAGTGTGGTGACGTGCTGTGCGGGCTTCGGGGACTCCCTTTGATCTCCGAAGCAGTGCAGAGCGATTCACAGTTCTGAATCAGTCGCGCAAAAGAGGGCACGAGCGGGGCGTTGCGCCTGCCGCTCTAACACGGGGCTAATCAGCCCAGAAGGAAAACAGTTATGGTGAGGGAGATGCAGGGGCTCGTGATGCCGGAGCAAGCCGGAGGTCGGCGAAGCGAAACCGCGAATGGGTGAACGGACATGGCAGGATCTGTCCCTACACTAAATCTACGCCTTATCGGTTTCCTCCGGATCTTCTGATCCATACATCGAATGGATCCCTAAGGCAGACCCAGTCTACCAATGACCCTAACACCTATGAACCGAGGCAGCACCACTCGTGAGACAGGTAAGGTCTTGAAATCGAAAGTAACCGTAACGTCTCTAAGCACAGTGGAAAACTCGCATGGACGCTACGGGTTTCGGCCAATACTAGGCAAGGGTGCAACGCCTGACTGAGCTAGAGTGTGCTCTTAAATAGCAACGCTAACAGGTGTTGCTGATACCACAATCACACAGCTTAAGCAGGTGCATCCGTGATCGCGCTCACTATAAGGATCCTGGCATCATAACCAAGCCAACACTGACCTCTAGTGTCAGCACGGAGGGATTCCCACAGTGCTAGGAGGGTCCTTTCGACTATATCATATTATATCATAATTATATCTATTTAATTCTTCTCTAGTTTTCTATCGATTCTGCATTCTGCCTTATGCTTGTCACCATGGGAATATTGAGTCGATGATGTGATAGATATTGCTCACAGCTCTACCCACTATTTTTTTTTTTTACTTGATAGGCAGCACTTTCAGCAGGCATTAAATCTAGAATCTAGATAGTCTAGAATAACAATCTATCATTCACTACTTTCAATCCAACTTGCATTTAACAATTTTTATATCAAATCGATCATATATGCAATTACCTCCAATATCTTGACACAGGACTGACATAGTCATTGATTATTTCCATAGTCGCATAGGTGTCACAAGACACCTGAGTGCAAATGATAAGTGTCAGAGATACTGCTAAAAGCACGAGTGGAACACTACCAACTGCACAGCATCCGAAGCCTAAACTTTTATACATATCACTCTCTCCAGGAAATGTACAGCACAGCAGTTACAAGCACACATAACTGAACACACACATTGTGGAACCATACAATACTATAAACGCATACAACAGAATATAAACATAACTAAACATGCTGCACTGGCTGCACGCAACCAAGAGGGAATGAGACCACTTGAAGTAACACTAATTTCCAGAACAGTCAATGGAATATGACCTTTTACAACACTCTAAAGCAGAGTACAAACTTTTCCATTTCACGTCTTTTCTTAGCAGAGAACAATGCGACACCTAAAAGTGTCTGTACACAACACAAACCATAACATAGTTCATACTTACGCATGTAGTAAAACAAGTGTTTATGAAGATAAATGTATGTAAATAAAAGAATGTACCGTATTTTTCAGACCATAAAGCGAACCGGATTATAAGACGCAATATCAACGATCGGCTGCTAACGAGTATATTTTCATACATAAAGCGCACCGGGTTGTAAGGCACATGAAATGAAACAAAACTCTTAAGTTCCCTCGGAAGCTCAGTTTGGTCTTCTTTACTTGGCACAGGGCATCTTCTTGCTTCCTCCACTTCCGTACCATTGATTCGTTAATGTTGAATTCTCTCGCAGCTGCTCTATTTCCATGTTGTACTGCGTGACTGATAGCGTTGAGTTTGAAATCCGCTTCGAAAATGTATGAATGAATGCACGTACCCTAATGCTGAAGCACATACCGTATTACTCCGCGATGCTGCGCACTACGGTTGCCGTACGCTTCGTAACTTACCAAGGCCGTGCATTTTGACAGATTTATGAGCGCCGTGTACCATCTACAATCGGTTCTAGGTCAGAAAGCACAACCAGAATTAATTCATACATTAGACGCACTGCTTTTTAAGGCGCACTGTCGATTTTTGAGAAAGTTAAAGGATTTTAAGTGCGCCTTATGGTCCGAAAAATACAGTAAAGAAAACATCAAAGTATGACATAAATAATATTTATGGCAGTAAAATACACATGCTAAGCCTAATTTGACATCCAGAGTTAAGAGGCAGATTTTAATTTGCTTGTCTAATTTGTTTTAATTGTTAAGACCTCAGTCGTTAAAGTGAATGGACGTTTATCGTTGATCGGATGGTCATTAAACGATGCTTACAGTTTTTTTTATATATATATAGATATAATACAAAGAGGCCTGTTAAAATAACATAAATGGCCTGTGAGGTCACATTTACAGCATCCAGATTCCCAAATAAGCACTGCAGATACTTACTGCGTAATCCCAATGGACACAACATAATCAAGCTAATTCCAGCTAGTTACACAAGCTGCCATTTTCCCATTCCAGCTTCCACCTGAGATATTCATCAGCCTTTGCTTGATTACCTCAAAGAAGCTGTCAATCTCTCCTAATTACGACTTCCCCTTTCCATTCTCTATACATGATAGGCACCAATTAAATCGCCGGAACTAATTTCCAATCATAACACTCGTCCTGAAATGAATGTGGCTGTATTATAACACCTGCTTAGGTAAGTGAGTGCGTTCTTAAGAGTCAGCTTGTATCTCTGCATTTGCTGTTCATAATGGAAATATAATGGGACATAAGCAGGAGGCTGGGGCAGCTAGAGAGTGAATAATTAGGTGGGAGGTGAGGTTAAGGACACAAAGCAGGATGCATGTAATCACAAGCTCTGCAATGGCCTGTTCTTCTTATGCATGTGTGCACCTATAAATGAGCACATATACACTGACACACAGCTCTTATTGTCAAGGACAATGAATGATGTGAATGACTGAATTATGCTTTAAGTATAAAAGTGGATAGGATCCATACAACTGATGCCATGACGTTAGTTGGTTGCATGGCACCCTACGAAAAAGTCTACAAGTCTTTGCCCAGATTTCTCTCAGTGTATCTGTAAATTATCAATACATACATCTTACTGTAGAGTGGTGCTTAAATGTTTGTGAACCCTTTAAAATGTTCTATATTTCTGCATATATATGACCGAAAGGCAGATGAAGAAAACTGCATTATTCAAATGAGATAGAACCATTATACCTTATCATTAACTTGTTGAGATAAATGATCCAATAATACATTTATGTGAGTGGCTTCACATGAATTGCTTCCACAACATTTCCATTATATCAAGGTCGGGACTTTGATTTGGCCATTCCAAAACATTACATGTAGCCTTGTGTAAATATTATTTAGTAAAAGACCTGTGTGCTTAGGGTTGGTGTCATGCTGCATAACCCACATTCTCTTGAGATTCAAAGTGAGACAGGCGTCCTGATTTTTCCTTTAGAATTTGCTTCATTGTCACATCAGTGACAGCAGGCAGCCCAAAACCATGATATCACAACCACCATGTTTCACAGAAATACAATAATAATTTAAATACATTATTGTGCCCACTCACACCTGATTATCATGACCATTGACTGAAAACAACTGACTGTATTAACTGATAATCCTAGAGGTTCTTATCCTATTGCAACTCTCGTACATGTGATCATTTTCCTCAATAAATAAATAATCAAGTAATACACACGTCGACAAACACGTGTTGGTACCCCTCAGTTAATGAAAGAAAAACCCACAATGGTAACAGAAATAACTTTAATCTGACAAAAATAATAATAAATACAAACTCTATGAAAATGAACAAATGAAAGTCAGACTTTGCTTTTCAACCATGCTTCAACAGAATTATTTAAAAACATAAACTCATGAAACAGGCCTGGACAGAAATGATGGTACCCCTGAAAAATGTGTCCAAAGGGAAATCAAGATGTGTTCACTAATTAGCATCACAGGTGTCTACAATCTTGTAATCAGTCAGTGGGCCTATATATAGGGCTTCAGTTAGCCACTGTGCTGTTTGGTGACAAGGTGTGTACCACACTCAACATGGACCAGAGGAAGCAAAGGAAAGAGTTGTCTCAGGACATTAGAAAGAAAATTATAGACAAGCATGTTAAAGGTAAAGGTTATAAGACCATCTCCAAGCAGCTTGATGTTCCTGTGACTACAGTTGCATATATTATTCAGAAATTTAAGACCCATGGGACTGTAGGCAACCTTCCTGAACGTGGATGCAGGAGGAAAATTGATGACAAATCAAAGAGACAGATAATACGAATGGTAACAAAAGAGCCAAGAAAAACTTCTAAGAGATTAAAGGTGAACTCCAAGCTCAAGGGAACATCAGGGTCAGATCGCACCATCCGTCGATGTTGAGCCAAAGTGGACTTCATGGCAGACGACCAAGGAGGACACCATTTGTTGAAAAACAAAACATAAAAAAGCCAGACTGGAATTTGCCAAACTACATGTTGACAAGCCACAAAAGCTTCTGGGGAGAATGTCCTATGGAACCAGATGAGACACAAAGGGAACTTTTTGGCAGAAGGCACATCAGCTCTATGTTCACGACGGGAAAAAATGAAGGGCATATCAAGAAAAGAACACTGTGTCTCTACTGTGAAACATGGAGGTAGGCTCTGTTATGTTCTGGGGCTGCTTTGCTGCATCTGGCACAGGGTGTCTTGAACCTGTGCAGGGTACAATGAAGTCTCAAGGCTATCAACTAATTCTTGACAGAAATGTTCTGCCCAGTGTCAGAAAGCTTGGTCTCAGTCGCAGGTCATGGGTCTTGCAACAGGATAATGACCCAAAACACACATCTAAAAACACCCAAGAATGGCTAAGAGGAAAACACTGGACAATTCTGAAGTGGCCTTCTATGAGCCCTGACCTAAATCCTATTGAGCATCTTTGGAAGGAGCTGAAACATGCCGTCTGGAAAAGGCACCCTTCAAACCTGAGACAACTGGAGCAGTTTGCTCATGAGGAGTGGGCCAAATACCCGCTGAGGGGTGCAGAAGTCTCATTGACAGATACAGGAATCGTTTGATTGCAGTGATTGCCTCAAAAGGTTGTGCATCAAAATATTAAGTTAAGAGTTTAAGTTTCTGCCCAGGCCTGTTTCATGAGTTTATTTTTTAAAATAATTCTGTTGAAGCATGGTTGAAAAGCAATGTCTGACTTTCATTTGTTCATTTTCATAGACTTTGTATTTATTATTACTTTTGTCAGATTAAAGTTATTTCTGTTACCATTGTGGGTTTTTCTTTCATTAACTAAGGGGTACCAACAAGTTTGTCCATGTGTGTATAGTTTTTCTCTATTGTTTAACTGGGTTTCACAAACTTTCAAGCACCACTGTATGTTATGAAATATATGAAAAAGAAAATGCAGTCTATACTGAAATGTCAGTGAGGAGGAGTGGATTTGTAGTCTGGGTTTGTGGTCTCAAAATGGAGAGATGAAATCAGTGAGCGGGAGGCAAGGAAGAAATGTGGAAGGAAAGAGACAGGCATGAACGGATAGAGCGGGAGCAGGTCCTAATGAAGATGACATCCTATGAGCATGAATGGCACTGCTGTTCTAGTCATCAGAGAATAATATCCTGCTGAGTACAAACTGCTAAGTACACACATAATTTATTACTGCAATCTAATCACTCTCTTCAAATGAGTTCCAAATGAGTTCCAATGGAACTCATTACTAGCCACTTTGATGATGATCGGCTCAGGCAATAAAGATAGCGCTAGCCGAGAGCAGAGACAAAATAAAGAAATTGAAATAAACAACAATTGCATGGGCAGTTGAAATAGTTCAGTCAGTTGCTTTCTGTGATGCACAGAAAATTATCAGCCAATGTATTACCAAAGATAAAGACTGAAGTTTTTAATATTGTTTTAATGGCACCAGCCAGACCAGAACTGTTCAGCTATAAGTCTGTCTCCTTTCCTCTAACACCCAGTGCACAAACACTTGGGGACCAAATAACTGAGCCTACTATTAAAATGCTTGTTTGGTTTTACATGGAGAAGGATTCATACTGCAGCAATATAATGATAAACTTTATATAATGATAATATAACAGTAACCTAAAACACACCTTAAAGCTTTGCAACAGCTACTTGAAGACCAAAGCTACCTGCACTGCTACCTGAAGGCTGACTATTATGGACTGTCCTCCACAGTCACCTGACCTAAACCTCAAACCAAAACCTGGAGCACTTGAATACAGAGAAAGCAAATAACATCACAAGACATGCTCTTTAAAAATTGTGAATTCATGCTGGAATGACACGAATCATTAAATATAGCACAAACTTGTGGAGTCTATGTCAGTTCAAATACACACTGCACACTTGTACACTCATTCGCCACTCCATTAGGTACACCTTGCTAATACCCGGTAGGACCACTTATGTCTTCAGAACTGCCTTAAGTCTTCATGGGATAGATTCAGTGTGGTGCAGGAAACATTCCTCAGACATTTTCGTCCATATGGACACTATGGTATCACACAGTTGCTGCAGATTTGTTGGCTGCACATCCATGATCCTAATCTCCCATTCCACCACATTCCAAAGGTGCTCTATTGGAGTGAGATCTGCTGAGTGTGGAGACCATTTGAGTACAGTGAACTCATTGTCATGTTCAAGAAACCAGTTTGAGATGACTTAAGCTTTGTTACATGGCACGTAGAAAATGATACACCTTGGTCATAAAGGGCAACTATACTCAGTGGCATTTAACCGATGCTCAGATGGTATTACTGTGAAATTGGTATAAAGTGTGTGAAGAAAATATCATCAACACCATTACACAACTGCCAGCCTGATCTGTTGATACATGGCAAGATGGATTCATGCTTTCATCTGATCCTACCACCTAAACGTAACAGCAGAAACCAAGACTCATCAGACCATGTAAAGTTCCTCCATGATTATACTGTCCAAGTTTGGTGAGCATGTGCAAATTCCAGCCTTGTTCATAGCTGATAAAAGTGGAACCCAGTACGGAATTCTGCTGCTGTAGCCTACTTTCTGAGATGCTCTTCCGCATACCTCACTTGTAACGAGTTGTTATTTGAGTTACTGTTGCCTTTCTATCAGCTCGAACCAGTCTGGCTATTCTCCTCTGACCTCTGGCATCAACAAGCCATTTATCAATAGTTTCTGAAATACTCAGACCAGCCCGTCTAGCACCAATAACCATGCCATGTTCAAAGTCATTTAAATAACCAAAATAAACTCACTTGGATGCTCAGTTTGAACTTCAGCAAGTCACCTTGATGACGTTTTCATACCTAAATGGACTGAGTTGCTGCTATATGATTGGTTGATAGGATATTTGGGTTAATGAGCCCAATGAAGTGGCTGGTGAGTGTGTATTTATCCTTGCTTACACAGAAATACTGAAAAATATATACAGAAAACAGGTATGTATAAATTAGCAATATTGATTTTAATAAATCAGTTTAATAATATATAGTTTTAAGCATGTTAGCATTTTGTGAACCCAGAATTGCCCTCGGGTAGTGGGGATTATGTAAGATTAGACTATGCATTTTCTTCCTGAAAAATACAATGTTAATTATTTTGTGCTCCATGGATCATTTTCTGCAGCCTATGTATGAAATACATAATACAACATTTTTACAGCAGTCTTCATTCTGAAGTAGCAATAGGCAGAAGCATGTTTGCTCTCTGGCTATGTGATAGAGTGGTGTGTGCAGTACCTGGAAAAAAATAAGTACAGCACATATGCTTCTGCAACTCTGCTCTGTTCACGCTTAAAGTGAAAAACAACATGCAGGAAGCTTCACGTCGCTCATATCATTCAAAAGTAGTATATGTGTAGTATTAGAACCCATTTGCTTCCTGTTTCTCCAAACAGACAGCAAACTTGTTTTGGACAGCTAAAGTATCGCTGCATCTGGACATAGAATTAGCATAGAATTAGTATGTTGCCACATATTCAATTTCTTTCAATTTAGGACATTTTGAGGACTACTTGACATTTGTTATGTTTTATATAAAAATCTAGGATTAGGTTGAAGGTTAGTGTACTTGATTTTTCTCATCATTGTACCAGTTTTAGATAGTCATGTGAAATGGAACTATTTTAAGGTACTGGGAGTTGTCACTGTGAAGTAAGGATTTTTATACATAAAATGTAATTTGTGTGTGTGTGTGTGTGTGTGTGTAGTAGAAGTAGTAGTATTTGCACAATTTGTTCATTTTAAATAAGCTGCAAGACTGGTTGTCTTTTTTCCACTTAATAAGACACAATCGTATTAGGGGTCAGGCTGACCCTGACTCGTGACTCTAGAGGTCAGTATTGACTCATTTTTGCGGTGTGAGCTTGCTTGGCGAGATCGCGCATGTGCCAGCCCTGATTTGGCGCCATGCGCATAAGTGGCGACACCTGTTGGTGGGGCTATATAAGTACACCTTGTAGTCCACACAGGTTGTTGCATCATCATTGACTTTTTTGAACTCACACGGCGTTTATTCTTGTATAGCGGTATTTGTTTCATCAGGGACAGAGGTAAGCTGGCGATTAGTAGATCACCAGCTATGGGCAATCAGGAGGCTACTCGGTAACCATCAGGGCTTAGATTTAGTGTAGGGCAACTTTTCTAGCGCTCATGGTTGCAGTTCTTCCTCAGCTGTTTTTTGGGCTTGCTCGCTGTGGCGACGCACACCCTGCCTCCTCCCTCTCGCGCTGTCACCCTTCCTCCTTCGATTGGGGGGATAAAACATTCCCCTCGCGATCGCGCTCGAAAAGGATGCTGTGCTGCTTATCAGCCCTTTTACTTCTCTTGTCCTTCTCATGCTCCTGGAAACCACGGGAGAACCGTGAGTCACTTTCGAGAGGAAACGTCTGGAGCTAACTGCATTTGGGTCCTAAAAAAAACCTTTATATTTATTTTTTTTGGTTCACCTGCTTTTTAATATAGAGAACCATAACAAATTGTATATGAAATTTTGTGAACCCTTTAGAATTTTCTACAACCCCAAATCAGAAAATGTTGGGACAGTATGGTAAATGCTAAAATGGTAAATGCTATACATCCATTCGCTCACTTTCAGGTCTAAAATATATTCCAAAAAAAGAGAGCAACATTGGCCACCAGCAGTCAGTATTGGAGCTGGTGGAACAATATAATGATTCAATTTAGCATAAAAACATCTTTGCTCCTTAAGCTTAGTTTCCTTTGGTTGTAGTAACTGTAAGAAGAATTAAAGGGCAATGACCTAACACTTAGGCTGAATCTTTTGTAATAGACTATGTAGTTGGACTATATCTATTTAATACATATCCCAAGTTGGTCAGTAATCTAAAGGGTCATAGCTGGATGCCTTTGAACATCATTAAAAAATTTCCAACAGTACATATATTTAACAGAATTAAATCTGTGTTGTTGATGTCAAGGTTAATAGTATTATTTTACTGGATTTAACACAGGAAAAAGCAAAACATCCTGCTTTACCCCCCCACTTATCCTGGTCTGAGTCACAGGAGGGGTTCTGGAACCAAAATAGTAATTCAGTGGAAACAGGCAGAGGTACACCCTGGACAGGGCATCATCCATTGCAGGGTTATGTAAATTGTTACGACCCTTTTCGGGTCTGTATGTGTTGGTCTCCCTCTGTCTGTGTGCCGGTAGTCATGTGAGTGCCGTTAGCTGCATGTGACTACCGGCACACAGACAGAGGGAGACCAACGCATACAGACCCAAAAAGGGTCGTTACATGTCGGTCGTTCACATTGTGAGCCCAACTGTGATCTAGACTCAGGCCATTTCCAGTAGCTAACTCTTACCACTGAGCCACTGGAGCAAATTTACCTGGGTTCAGTTTAATCTTCTTCTCATAACTAGTGTTATTGCTATTTTCTCTGCTAACTAATAGCGGTGTCATTGTTTTGATAAAATCCTTTGACTTCTTTACATTTATGTGGAACTGGCATTCACATTTGCAACATTTAGCAGAAATTCTTATCGTATAATTAATACAGCCTTACAAGGTACAATCCCAGCAACTGAAGGTTAAGGAACATGCAAGGGCTTAAGAGTGGCAGCTTGCTGGGACTTTTTGGTTAACACTCCAATACCTTAACCACTGAGCCACCACTGCTATTTGTTTGTTTATTTATCTATCCTGTATGCATTTTACACCCTCAAAATACTTTGTCACTTTCATATGAAAAACAAATCCCCCACTTATTGTTAATAAGTTAGTGAGATATTCTGCTCTTTTGGGGATTTGTAATCTACCGTATGTACAGTGGGGCAAAAAAGTATTTAGCCACTGATTGTGCAAGTTCTCCTACTTAGAAAGATGAGAGAGGTCTGTAAGTTTCATCATAGATACAACTATGAGAGACAAAACTAGAAAAAAAAATCCAGAAAATCGCATTGCAGGATTTTTAAAGAATTTAATTGTAAATCATGGTGAAAAATAAGTATTTGGTCACCCACAAACAAGCAAGATTTCTGGCTCTCACAGACCTGTAACTTCTGCTTTAAGAAGCTCTTCTGTCCTCCACTCGTTACCTGTATTAATGGCACCTGTTTGATCTCATTATCTGTATAAAAGACACCTGTCCACAGCCTCAAACAGTCAGACTCCAAACTCAACCATGGCCAAGACCAAAGAGCTGTGGAAGGACACCAGGACGAAAATTGTAGACCTGCACCAGGCTGGGAAGAGTGAATCTACAATAGGCAAGCAGGTTGGTGTGAATAAGTCAACTGTGGGAGCAATTGTAAGACATACAAGACCATTGATAATCTCCCTCGATCTGGGGCACCAGGCAAGATCTCATCCCGTGGGGTCAAAATGATCATGAGAGCGGTGAGCAAAAATCTCAGAACTACACGAAGGGACCTGATGAATGAGAGCTGGGACCAAAGTAACAAGGCTACCATCAGTAACACACTATGCCGAGAGAGACCCGGATCCTGCAGTGCCAGACATGCCCCCCTGCTTAAGCCAGTACATGTCCAGGCCCGTCTGAAGTTTGCCAGAGAGCATATGGATGATCCAGAAGAGGATTGGGAGAATATCATGTGGTCAGATGAAACCAAAATAGAACTTTTTGGTAAAAACTAAACTGGAGGATAAAAGGATGCTGAGTCGCATCCCAAGAACACCATACATACTGTGAAGCATGGGGGTGGAAACATCATGCTTTGGGGCTGTTTTTCTGCAGAGGGGACAGGACGACTGATCTGTGTTAAGGGAAGAATGAACGGAGACCTGTATCATGAGATTTTAAGCCAAAACCTCCATCCAAAAGTGAGAGCATTGAAGATGAAACGTGGCTGCGTCTTCCAGCATGACAATGATCCCAAACACACTGCTCAGGCAAAGAAGGAGTAAAAAGCATTTCAAGGTCCTGGAGTGGCCTAGCCAGTCTCCAGATCTCAACCTCATAGAAAATGTGTGGAGGGAGTTGAAAGTCCATGTTGCCCCAAAACATCACTGCTCTAGAGGAGATCTGCATGGAGGAATGGGCCAAAATACCAGCTACAGTGTGTGCAAACCTGGTGAAGACTTAAGAAAACATTTGTAAGTCATTGACAACAAAGGTTATGTTACAAAGTATTGAGTTGAACCAAATTTATTGACCAAATACTTATATTAATTAAATTCTATAAAAATCCTACAATGTGATTTCCTGGATTTTTTTCTCTCATTTTGTCTCTCATTGTTGAAGTGTACCTATGATGAAATTACAGACCTCTCTCATCTTTCTAAATAGGCGAATTTACAGAACAATCAGTGGCTGACAAAATAATTTTTTGCCCCACTCTATGTGGGGTTTCTTTCTGTGCCTCTCAGTGTTGAAGAAAATTTAAGTATAAATGTTCTGTTTTTGTTTGCCATTTAAAACTGTGTGCAGCTGTAGCTACTAACACTGGAGCATTCTTTATAATAAGACTTTGACTAATGCACTCCTAAGATGTTTTTCACTACTACAGCTGATTTAATACATGCTTTCTACTTGCATTTACATTCAGCTCAGTGAATCTAGAAGACAATGAAAATGACTTTCTCCAGCTGTAGAGTAAAACAGTTGGAGAGTTCATGTTAAAAACTGCACAAAATAAAATAATAACACTATTATTATTATATAAATAAGATATCACACTGGTTAGTGTTAAATTAGAACTCTCTAGATTGTGATAGAAAGTGATAATAATATTTAAAAGTAGATGACTATAAACACATTTTAAAAAGCTTGCAAATAGTAATTTTGAGTTTGTTACTTTTACAGTTAGTTACTTTTAGTTTTTACAGGTTCACCTGAACCAGATTATAACCCTTTTTAGTAACAGTACTTTGAAAATTCTGTCTTTGTAGCACAGTGAAGCACCCCTGTTGTGAATTTTAATTGTCTGATTAAAAGAATGTCTTGTCACCATTACCAATAATACAAAAGCAGTAAAAACAGTGTACTTCACTGATACTGTATATTCAATGATCCACAATGACTGATTCCATCTTGACAGTTAGGTTTGACTCCTATTGACCTGGAATGAAAATTTGCTACTTTGGTGGCTCTTTGTGGATATGACAACTCTAAAGATGGATGAATAATAAAGGTGTGCTTCATTGTCAAATGTCTACTTTATTTATTAGCTTTGTGTAACTGCATTGTGTAAATACAACCACATTCTAGCATTAATTTTGTTATTTCAGCTTCACAATTACAGAAATAAGCAAATTATGAGACAAGACTAACTCAGAAACAGGGATGCTGTGGCCATGGGAACTCTATGCCAACTTATGGAAACTTAATATGATAATAAGACTCTAAGAAAACTATGCTCCCTAACACTGTACAATACATTCTGAGTTTATTTAAAATATATCCACATTTACAAATGTAGCTGTACAATGTAAGATTTAAAGAGACATTATTATAAGCAGTATTGTCTGAAAAACTATGACAAATGTTTTATGAGACATTTAATGGCACTTTCATTCATTCTCTCATAATAGTGCCTGTTTCAATTCTCTCCAATTATAACTCTCATAGCAAACATAAGGCTTCAAGTATACATTGCATTCATTTCACTATGTAAAAATGAAATGATAATTAATACTGTACACTAACAAACTCTTACATGTCTTAAACAGTAGTTGAGACTGGCTGGAAAGACAGGTCAGGGCAATACTGAGGAATCTCTGGTTCTTACTCTGTGGCTATTTTAAACACTGACAATTGATAGCATTTGAACCCACTGTACTCTTAAGAAAAGCTATGAAGTAGCATTGTCACAATTCTAAATTGATGCCACTGAGCCTCCATAATGAATATTCAAGACTAATTAGGTGGTTTCACACAAGAAGATTAATTGAAGTGCAGACTTGTGAAAACGAGGTGTAGGTAGTCATTCCACACACCAAAGGATAAATGAGACTCTACTTTTAGCCGTGCATTATAATTTTTTTTCAGGCTCTAATTTAACCTAGGTATCAAGTGCAAATCTTACTTGAAGAATTGAGTTTGTTGCTAAAAATAAGTTATAATTTCTAACATATTATAGAACTTTATTCGTATAGCATAAAACAGATTACCTTAAAGCTTCACATCAGAGCCTTAAGAACTAGTGAGTATCTGAAAGGACAGCAGTGGAAGAGAAAAACTTGAAGTACTGGTAGGAACCCTGCAAGAAACCAAAATTAACTATTTATCTGTGACTATTTGTAGATATAGTTCCTTTAAGTGAAGATGAAAGTCTGGTGGAGCAGGAATTGTAGTGCTCTGGACATGAGCAGCAGCTTGTGATCTACTGCACAGGAGCTTGTATTCTTTGGATATTAGCAGGAACTAGTAGTTCCCTGGGGAGATGTTTATAGTGCTTTGAAAATGAGTAGATTCATTAAGTCCTTTTGGAAAGTGCAAGGACAAATAGTCCTGTATAGGAGTAAGAGATCTTGTAGTCATCTGCAAAGGAATGGGAGCTTGCAGTCCTCTTTAATGTGGAAGCTTGTAGCTCTCCAGAAATGATTGGGAGCTTCTAGTCCTCTGTAAATCAGCAGGAGCATGTAGTTCTCTGTAATGGAGCAGGAGCTTATAACCCTCTGGAATTGAGCAGCAACTTGTACTCCTCTGTAAAGCAGCAAAGCATTATAATCTTCTGCATAGGAGCAGGAACGTGTAGCCTTCTGCACAGGATCTTGTATTCCTCTGCACAGGAGCAGGAACGTGTAGCCAACTGCACAGGATCTTGTATTGCTCTATACAGGAGCACGAACGTGTAGCCTTCTGCACAGGATCTTGTATTCCTCTGCACAGGAGCAGGGACGTGTAGCCAACTGCACAGGATCTTGTATTGCTCTATACAGGAGCACGAACGTGTAGCCTTCTGCACAGGATCTTGTATTCCTCTGCACAGGAGTAAAAACGTACAGATCTCTACAGAGGAGCAGGAGCTTGCAGACCTATGCATTGGAGCATGCACATGTTGCCCTCTGCATTGCAGAAGGTGTTTTCCATTTTCTCGTATAAATTCCAGAGCCTGTATTCCTCTCATAAGTCATAGTGCTCCTTACATGGTACAGTAAATTGAGTGCTTATTTATAATATCTTTACATTTATGAATGCAGCTCTATTACTTAATATTTAAAGAGACATTATTATCATCACGTTATCAGCATTGGGACAAGCAGAAAATTGTAATCCTCTGCACAGGCCCAGAAACTTGTAGTCCTCTGCACATTGATTAGGAACTTGTAGTATTCTGGAAAGGAGCATGTGCTTGTAATCCTCTGGACTGTAGCAGGAGCTTGATGTTCTACGCACAGAAACAGGAATTTGCAGTCCTCTCCACAGACCTTGTACTCTTCTGGTAAGGAGTAGAAGCTTGAAGTCTCCTGGAAAAGCTCAGGGGTTTATAGTCCTCCAGAATGGAGCAAGAACTTGTTATCTTTCTGACAGTAGTAGGAACTCATGTTCTTCTGCACAGGAGCAGAAGCTTGTAGTTCTGTTCACAAGAGAATGAACTTATAATCCTCTATACTGAAGCAGGAGCATGTAGACCTTTTCTTTGGAGCATGAGCTTGTAATCCAGTGGAATGGAGCAGGAGATTGTAATGGTATGCACAGAAGCAGGAGTAAATAGGTCAATAGATTCTGGACTTTGTAGTCCTCTGAAAAGAAGAAGGAACTTACACCTTTCTGGAAAGTACCAGGAACTGTAATGAAGCAATAGCATGTGGCCATCTGGAAAGAAGCAAGATCTTGTAGTTCTCTCTACAGGAATATGAGCTTGTAGTCATTGGGGGGAGCAAGGACTCCTAACAGTCTTTAAAGGAGCAGATTTTGTAGTCCACTTGACAGTTTGTAATCCTCAGGACTGGAGCAAGAGATGGTATTCCTCTGCTCAGGAGTAGCACGTTTTAGTTCTATACTGATTAAAAGGAGCTTGTAGTCCTCTTGACCTGAAAAGGTTGTTTTATTACTTTACACAGGAGCAGCAACTTGTAGTCTTCTTCACAGTAATAAGAGTTTATAGAATTCTACACTGTAGCTTGTAGTCTTCTGCACAGGAGCAGGAGCATGTATTACTTACCAGGGCTCTTCTTCACAGTCTCTGGAGCTTGTAGTCCTGTTGAAAGGAACAGGAGTTTGTAGTGCCCTGGAAAGTGTTTGTCTTTGTATTACTCTGGGCAGCAGCAGGGGCTTGTAGTCCTGTGTACAGTAAGCAGAAGCTTGTGGCCTACTGCACAGGAGCAGGAGCAGGAGCTTGGTGTCCTCTGTAAAGAACGGGAGCTTACAGCCCTCTGGAAAGTAGCAGCCACAGTAGCAGTTTCAGTTTTTTGCTCGCTTCTGAAATTACTGCTCTTTTGTACATAGACATGTATATCTAGGCTGCTTCGGCTGGTTGCTGCGATACATCAACGCGTCAGCCATATTGGTCCAGGCAAGACTGGCTTGTAAACAAATACAAATGATTGGATGAGCTGCATTTTTTTTGGTTAAGATGCACGCTAACCTAATTATTTCTCAACCGATTTTAATTAGTCGTTTTTATATTCAAGTCTTTTGATCTATGTGGAGTACAAAAAAGTTTTGACTTCAGTTACTTCGAATCTTGATAGACAGGAGTACAGCGTTAGGCCAGGTAACATGGTGGAAAATAATTCCCTGTCATAAGAAACTGTAAAAACTCACGTCTGTTGTCAAGCTTGAATTTGGAATATATTCCTTGCTTAATGCGCGTGGAAACGTTCCTGTATAATTTAATGTATACTCTGCTCATTCACTTTTAAATACTGAAAAAGTAATCTAATTGTGCATCTTTAAGTTCTTATAAGTGACCATCATTAACAGAAATGTAACAAAATCAACAAACAAAATCAACTAGTGAGACACTAGCAGTCAGTCTGCTTTCTGTTTTTTATAACAGTGAAATTATATAGACCTACTCAAAGGTAGAGCATATTATTAGCCAATGAATACAATAAGATGTAGTTTCATAAATAATATACTTAATGAAATAATATATTAACAGTAGTAAATGTAGTTTATGTAGTACAAATAGTCAAATAATAGTAGTATAATACAGTACATAAAATAGTGAATACTATATTATACAACTATTATATTACTGTTTATGCTGCATATACTATGTACTATTGCTAATCTATTACTATTATTGTTTAATTATGTTATTATTTATTAGACCAGAATCATGCATGTTTTTTCCAATACAATCTATGGAGAATTGAAGTTGCCTGGACCAATACGGTGACGACGATGATGCGTGATCCAGTGGCCAATGCGGCATCTAGGGATATATGTCTATGAGTTTGTAGATGAAAACCAGAAATACGTCAGAGATCAAGGCTTGGTAGATGATGGAACTTTCGATTGCAACATGTTGCTATAAGAAATAAAAAAAAATCGAAAAAGAGCAGGAATACAAACTGAAGTAAGCAAGAGGAGACCATATGATCAAGAATGCGATTTGGACAAACAGCACATTGTTTTAATGAAGAAGCACATTGAGGGCAACTGTGAATACTGCAATAATCAAGAAACTGTTGAACATGTAATTCTTTATTGTCCCAAATATTATCAAGCCAGACAATGATTAATTTCACATCTTGAGGGAAATCAAATTAGATTGAAATTACATGACATATATTAAAAGTTTGCGCACTCCTTATCAAATTTTTGTTGATTTTTAAGCCAACATAAGCTAACCTAATCTCTATATGAAACAAAAGTGTGGCATATTTCTACAAATGTTAATGCACAGTATTTATTTGCTTAATTTTGGAAGAAAACTAAATAAAATATGACATCTGCAGATTTGGACACCCTGTCAGTCAGTACTTGGCAACTCCTTGACAGAAACTACAGTGAATCAATAGGTGCTCAAATCTTTGCACTTGCAGCATTTTTGCATGTTTCCCCCCCCCCAATATGTTAAATTCAGCAAATCAATGGCGGTATTACATTAAAATGCAGACTTGTTTTCATTTAGAATTTAGAAATTTAGAACGATCTTCCCAATTGTCAGGCCTAGTGTGTGAACATGTAATTTAAGGTAAGATGTCTGAAATAACTTTATGCATTCTCAGTAGATATAATGTATTTGAGATAACGTCATATACATGAGTCAATTTCTGGAAACTGTGCAGAGAATTGGCTGGCCATCATGGTATGGTCCTTTTTAATTAATTTCACAGTTTACTTTCAATATTATAAAACTGTCTTTGAGTCTGTTCTGTGCCCCATATATTTCGCAATTTATACTTCATTTTAGCTTTAATAATACTTTTAATTTCTTCTTTACTGCATTTTATAGTAATCTCTATATTATTCATTCCTGAAGATTTATTATAGAGACATCTTCCAATCGATAGTTCCAGTAATCATATACTAAGCCTTGATCTCTGATGTAGCCTATTTCCGGTTTTTATCTACGAACCAAGCAGAAAATTCAGACGCAATCAAAAAACTAAAATGCATGCTGAAAAGAGTGAAGTGTGCAAAAAAATAAAACGTAGTGTTGGAATCGTTCTTGTTTCTGTGCTTTTAATTTGTTGTTTCTGTGTTTTTAATTTATTTTGCGCGCTCGATGTGCCTGAGTTGCTCGATTTAAAATTATTTTGTGCTCTCATATTAAAAGTAGTGATTTCACTTCTTACTTATATACCTCTGTAAAGAAGCAGGAGTTTGTAATCCTGCAGAAATGAGCAGGACCTTTTAGTCCTCTGGAAAGAAACAGGCAGTTGTAGTTCAGGAACAGGAGCTTGTGGTCCACTGGCATGTATCACAAATTCATAGAAGGGGTAAAAAGACCTACGCTTACTATAAAACTGAACCATTTATTCAATTTGTGTTCCTCAAAAAGTGTTCCCACCAAACACAAATAAAATTTCCAGAAAGATTTAGGGAATTATTTTATTATCGACTAATTAGGACTATGAAATGAACATATTGCAATAGGGGGTATAATTATTTGAACAGGAAAATGTCATCAGGATATAGTATAATGCATAAATGTCTAAGTGTTATGGGATGACAGATTTTGAAAATAAGAAAATGTCATTACCACTTTTTAGAAGAGTTGAGGATGAAGAGGCCAAAACATGTTGTGTTCCACTCTTAATTTGTTTGTTTATTACTTCTTGAAGGAGTGACTGGGTATGCATGGCAGATTGAAGGCTATAGTGGTGCTTGAAATTTGTGAACCCTTTAAAATTTTCTATATTTCTGCATAAATATGACCTAAAACAACATCAGATTTTCACACAAGTCCTAAAAGTAGATAAAGAGAACCCAGTTGAACAAATGAGATAAAAATGTTGTACATGGTAATTTATTTATTGAGGAGAATGATCCAATATTAGTGAGTGGCAAAAGTATCTGAACCTTTGCTTTCAGTATCTGGTGTGACCCCCCTGTGCAGCAATAACTGCAACTAAACATTTCCTGTAACTGTTTTTCAATTGTACAGGAATTTTACCCCATTCCTCTGTACAGAACAGTTTCAACTCTGGGATGTTGTTGGGTTTCCTCACATTAACTGCTCACTTCAAGTCCTTCTACAACATTTTGATGGGATTAAGGTCAGGACTTTGACTTGGCCATTCCAAAATATTAACTTTATTCTTCTTTAACCATTCTTTGGTATAACGACTTGTGTGCTTAGGGTCGTTGTCTTGCTGCATGACCCACATTCTCTTGAGACTCAGTTCATGGACAGATATCCTGACATTTTCCTTTAGAATTCTCTGATATCATTCAGAATCCATTGTTCCATCAATGATGGCAAGCCGTCCTGGCCCAGATGCAGCAAAAGGCCCAAACCGTGATAATACCACCACAGATGGGATAAGGTTCTTATGCTGGAATGCAGTGTTTTCCTTTCTCCAAACATAACGCTTTTCTTTTAAACCAAAAAGTTTTTTTGTCTCATCCATCCACAAAACATTCTTCCAATAGCCTTCTGGCTTGTCCACATGATCTTTAGCAAACTGTAAATGAGCAGCAATGTTCATTTTGGAGAGCAGTGGATTTCTGCCATGCACACCATTGTTATTCAGTGTTCTTCTGATGGTGGACTCATGAACATTAACATTAGCCAATGTGAGAGAGGTCTTCAGTTGCTTAGAAGTTACCCTTGGGTCCTTTGTGACCCTGCCAACTATTACACTCCTTGCTCTTTGTTGTTCATCACACCTGGGGAGGGTAACAATGGTCTTGAATTTCCTCCATTTGTACACAATCTGTCGGACTGTGGACTGGTGGAGTCCAAACTCTTTAGAGATGGTTTTGTAACCTTTTCCAGCCTGATGAGCATCAACAGCTCTTTTTTCTAAGTTCCTCAGAAATCTCCTTTGTTCGTGCCATGATACACTTCCACAAAAATATATTGTGAGGAGCAGACTTTGATAGATCCCTGTTCTTTAAATAAAACAGGGTGCCCACTCACACCTGATTGTCATCCCATTGATTGAAAACACCTGACTCTAATTTCATTTTCAAATTAACTGATAATCCCAGAGGTTCAAATACTTTTGCCACTCACTAATATGTAATATTGGATCATTTTCCTCAATAAATAAATAACCAAGTGTAATATTTTTGTCTCATTTGTTTAACTGGGTTCTCTTTATTTACTTTTAGGACTTGTGTGAAAATCTGATGATGTTTTAGGTCATATTTATGCAGAAGTATAGAAAATTAGAAAGGGTTCACAAACTTTCAAGCACCACTGCAGGGGCGGTTTGTGTGCGTTTGTGTCTGTAAATAATATTTCCACACTGCCCCCTCATTGTCGTTAATATACTTTCTATTCCTCCCTAGTAATACACACTGTCTCCACTCCGTGTGCAATCCATCTGTGGTGACAATTCTCTCTTTCCATTTCCAGCAAGTATACATTGAGTAGGTTCATTACCTCTCAGATGCCGTTTTGATTTATAACTTAATGGGTGCTTAATCTATAAACACTGCATGCTTCCGAGTCACATAATGTAGGGCAGGGGATTTAGGACAAGTTGCGGTGGGAGGTGTGGGACAGTGTGGGAGACTTGAGTGAGGGAGAGGCAGTGAAGAGCCACTGCAGTTCATCACTCAGACACAGTCTTCTCAGAATCTGTCTAGAGGGAATAACGTTTGAATGTTAGCATGCTGAAAATATACTTGTGCTTTTGCCCTAATAGGCTGAAATGTCTTACAGAGTTTCCCAGCCATTTGATATTGCCAGGGAATTGGTTAAAAGCATTTATTTTCAACAACAGCTAGCAGGGAGGAAAATTGCTCTGTGCCGTGGTGACTATTTAACCCTTTTAGGAAACAAAGCCCTTTAAATGCATTTTCTTAACCTACATTCCATGTATTCCATTACTGGTAGAACTCTCAGAAATGGTTTGCATATGATTAGAATTGAGAAAACAGGGATAGGGTTACAATACAAACTGTTTTGGAACCTTGTCAAGCTGGTTGTGATTGGCTGTTTGTCTTCGATACAACTACACAGTGTTTAATTTACATGATAGACTCCCCTGCTGCTTTAACATGCTATGAAGAAGTTAAAGGTGTTCTGGGCTTTGTTATCAGCAGCCGAAATATTAATCAAAATCAAGCTATAGTACCCAGTCTGCAAGAGAACAATTACTTTCCTCATTGTACAAGAAAACATAAAACACTAGTTTAAGGCAGGATGATACATAGTAAGCATGTTAGAGCTACGGTGGAGCTTGAAAGTTTGTGAACCTTTCAGAATTTTCTATATTTCTGCATAAATATGACCTAAAAGTCTTAAAAGTAAATAAAGAGAAACCAGCTAAACAAATGAGACAAAAATATTATATTTGGTCATTTATTTATTGAGAAAAATGATACAATATTACATATTAGTGAGTGGCAAAAGTATGTGAACCTCTGGGATTAGCAGTTAATTTGAAGGTGAAATTATAGTCAGGTTCAATCAATGGGATGACAATCAGGTGTGAGCGGGCACCCTGTTTTATTTGAAGAACAGGGATCTATCAAAGTCTGCTCCTCACAATACATTTTTGTGGAAGTGTATCATGGCATGAACAAACGAGATTTCTGAAGACATCCCATCTGTGAAACATGGTAGTGGTAGTATCATGGTTTGGGCCTGTTTTGCTGCATCTGGACCAGGGCGGCTTGCCATCATTGATGGAACAATGAATTCTGAATTATATCAGAGAATTCTAAAGGAAAATGTCAGGACATCTGTCCATGAACTGAATCTCAAGAGAATGTGGGTCATGCAGCAAGACAACGACCCTAAGCACACAAGCCGTTCTACCAAAGAATCGTTAAAGGAGAATTAAGTTAATGTTTGGAATGGCCAAGTCAAAGTCCTGACCTTAATCCCATCAAAATGTTGTAGAAGGGCCTGAAGCGAGCAGTTAATGTGAGGAAACCCACCAACAGAAAAACAGCCCCAAAGCATGATGGTTCCACCCCCATGCTTCACAGTAGGTGTGGTGCAACTCAGAATTCTTCTTCCTCCAAACACGGCGAGTTGAGTTTTTACCAAAAAGTTCTATTTTGGTTTCATCGGATCACATGATATTCTCCCAATCCTCTTCTGTATCATATGCTCTCTGGCAAATTTCAGACAGGCCTGGACATGTACTGACTTAAGCAGGGGGACACGCCTGTTACTGCAGGATCTGAGTTCCACTCGGTATAGTGTGTTACTGATGGTAGCCTTTGCTACTTTGGTCCCAGCTCTCTGCAGGTCATTCATCAGGTTCCTCCATGTAGTTCTGGGATTTTTGCTCACCTTTCTCAGGATCATTTTGACCCACGGGATGAGATCTTGCGTGGAGCCCCAGATCGAGGGAGATTATCCATGGTCTTGTATGTCTTCCATTTTCTTACAATTGCTCCCACAGTTGATTTATTCACACCAACCTGCTTGCCTGTTATAGATTCACACTTCTCAGCCTGGTGCAGGTCTACAATTTTCGTCCCGGTGTCTTTCAACAGCTCTTTGGTCTTGAGTTTGGAGTCTGACAGTTTAAGGCTGTGGACAGGTGCCTTTTATACAGATAACGAGGTCAAACAAGTGCCATTAATACAGGTAACGAGTGGAGGACAGAAGAGCTTCTTAAAGAAGAAGTTACAGGTCTGTGAGAGCCAGAAATCTTGCTTGCTTCTGGGTGACCAAATACTTATTTTCCACCATGATTTACAATTAAATTCTTTAAAAATCCTATGTCTCTCATAGTTTAAGTGTACCTATGATGGAAACTTCAGACCTCTCTCATCTTTCTAAGCAGGAGAACTTGCACAATCAGTGGCTGACTAAATACTTTTTTACCCCACTATATATATATATATATATATATATATATATATATATATATATATATATATATATATATAGTAACTACAAAGGCTCAAAATTCCAGAGAAAAGATGAGTAGCTACAAGCCTGTTGAGAGAATACAAGCGAGTTGAAAAGGAACAGGTGCCCTGGGGCTCAGAAGTGAAAAGGCTGCTATATTTTATCTAACCTCAAGGCCTGGTTTATTTGAGGTTGGCTCAGGAGTGTGCTGACCCATGGTTGGACCTTTCCCAGATGGGGACTACTCTTCCGGATCATATCTGCCACACAGAACACGGAGCAGAAGAAGACAGCAGGGTGTCTGTGCATGTGAACTAAACTAGCTCCCATTAGTTATCTGTCTTTTTCTGTAAACTCTTCCTTTCCTAACTCCTCAAGGTCCCTTCATCTCTAAACATTTGGGCTTGTCTGTAACTTTTCTTTTCACTATAGCACTGATCCCAAAACATCATTTGTGTAAAAGTTTCTTCACTTTTTCTTGTCTACAGCTCCTTTTTACCCTTGCATTGTTATTGTTTCAGCTGGTAAGCCATTGCCTATGTCTGAAGATTACTGCTCACCGTGGCACAATGACTACATTTAAATTCAGCCTAATAAGGGTTCAGGATGCAATTTCTGGCTAGTCCTAGAATATCATGCAGTTGATTAAATATAAGCATTTCTTTTAACATCATGAGCATTGCGAGTCTTACTGAAGTAAATTAATTTGTTTCAAATGACTTCCAGTTATGTATTTATTTATTTAATGGGCATCAGCATCAATAGCTACTAGTGATCGGAGCCAGTTTATAATGATACTTGTCAAACTGGGGCACTTTAGAACGACCAATTAATCTAACACATGTCTTTGGAATGTGGAAGGAAACCCAGTGAAAATCCACATAGCTTCCAAGAAGTCCAGTTAAAGGCTGCTGTTGTGAGTGTGTTCCATCTTTCCATGCCTTCTGATCATTTTCTAATGTATTGGTATCTTTATTGAATTGGATTAATTGAAAATAACAGCCTATTCGAATAAACTGTGTGTATGGACAAAAACAACTGTTGTTAAATTTATATACCGGCGTATATATATAAAAGTTATAGGAATTGCTATTCACAGAATGTACTGGTCACATATATTTTCCATTTAAAGATATAGGGTCTATCCAGCTAAAGATTAAAGATTAGAGCTATAAAAACCCACCATAAAAGCAGGAAGGAAATGTGAATATAATTAGCAGCAGTGAATGGTGGGAAAGCACAGATTGTGGCCTTTACTAAGGCATAAAGCAGTATGATATATGAGAAACACTCCAGAAAGATGCCAGAATTACAGTTTTAGCTTTGTCCATTAGTTGTTCATATTTGCAACACTGGAACTGCATTTTGTTGAGGATTGACTCAATCCATAAAATGTATTGACATTAAAGTTTATTTTGAAATATTTAACACATCTCCACACACATATAGAGCTTGAAATGAGTCTTAAAATAGTCATGATAAGCTCACCCAATGAACAGTTAGTCACCTGTGACTGACCTAATAGCGTGTAATACCTTGACTAGTTTGAATAACAGCTATGATACGATTTGGCATGGACTTCACTAGTTTCTGGATGTAGGCGACATCAGTGTTCAGCCACTCTTGCATCAAAGCATTGTCCAGTTCATTTTCAAGAGGATCTGGTGATTGTGCTGGCCAGTTCAGATGTGTGACTACTCTTGAATGTTCATCATGCCAATTAGTCACATTGGCATGATTGTTCATGGTTCTTGGTTTCTGGTATGTTCAGAGTATGCAGTTCCTTACAGAGCATTCTTTCAGAAATTTGTTGTGAAGAACTGGTGTTGACTTCTAGAAGCAACTCTTGCCTTGATGCAAAGCTATTTTTATTTACAAGCCATGAAACATGCTAGCCGTCCCTGTCCATCAGTTTCATCTACTGCCCACAGTTCTGACGAGAATTTCCTATAGACCAGGATCTTTGCCACTGCTGTTAGACTTGTATGACTGTACTCTTCAATAGACATGCAAATTCAGATACTTCCTTCACACTATGACCTTTGGCACGTCCTAATGCAATCACTCCTTTTTGCCAATCATTAACATCTGCTTTGCGACCAATTTTTCCATACATCGAACAAGACATTCACTGCAATGTACCACCTCTTCTCAATCAATGAATCCTGTTGCATACTCCGCATGTATTTAGAATCTGATCATCCATATGCAATTTCATCTGCAGGAGTCTGAAGCTCCCACCACCTAAAACACTCAAGGTGACTTATTTTTTTGTCTGGGTACAGCTTATATTGTTCCCAAAAATGTCTGATGCCTGATGCTGGATAAGTAACCAAAAGACAGAAAGCAAAGTTTAGTATGGAAATGCACAGAGATATTGCTGCTTTATATGTGTTTTCAGCTGATTGAAGGAAAGTTTCACAGCAGCTCAAACTGTCAGAAAGGAAGAGTTGAGAGTAGATAAGTGACTGGTATCATCTAAGAATCCCTGCGGACTCATTTTCACACCTGCGTAATCACAACCTCATTAATAACGTATTTCAGATGTGTCTGTTCTAGCACAGCCTGCAGCAAGGTTACAAAACATCCATCATAAGTACAACTGAACAGAATTTGGATCAGTTACCAAATGCCAATTCAACTCTCTTATAAATAATTAAAATAGATGGCTAGTGTTGTCATACACATCTTGTTGGTTTGCTGTTGTAATGCTTCTTACCTCACCAGATAGTGTTACTGTATATATGTAATATATAGTTCAACAATCAGATCAGATCAGTCAGATTTAAAAAAATAAAGTGTAATGACTCCAGTACAACAAATTGACCCTAATATAGTATAACTCAGCTTTTATGCTTGCCATAGATATTTGGAGTTGATACCATAAAACTTTTAACTACGTTTTTTAAATTAATTAAGTTATTTTTTGCTTGATTTTTTTCTTTTCTTTCAATAACATGATGTATACTATTCCCTAAGTAAATTACACTTTGCCACTACATGAACTATTTTACTATTTTATTGGGCAGGCAGCACAAATAAATACTGTATATGACACAATGAAGAATATAAACATATAAATATCAATGTCGAAAATAATAAAATAATTACTAAAATAATTTTGACGCAATCGCCTCACAGCTCCAGAGAGCCCCGATTCGATTCTAACCTCAGATTCCATTTGTGTGGAGTTGGCATGTCGTCCCTTTGTCCATATGGGTTTACTCCAGTTTCCTCTCTCATTCCAAAGACATATGTTAGGCTGATTGGTCTCTCTAAATTGGCCCAGTTTAATGTGACTGAGTAGAAACTGCAGACTGTTCAACCATGATTTCACTAAAATAGCATCCATTGTTCCTTCGTCTTGGTTTCAGGACAGTATTAGAAATGAGTCATCATCTCTAGTACTCATCTAGTACATACAAGTATGCCATGAATACAGGTGTTGGCATGTGGAAATGAGGAATAAAATGAATGAAACAATATAATTAATTGTTTCAAATAACATAATTAACAATCAGGGAGCTTATTCCCTGATATTCTAGACTTTGGTTAGCAGGAGGTGGCTGCTAACAAATCTAACCTAATTCTGATTTGTCTAGCTAACACTTGATGTCAGTCTTGTTCACTATAGCCTGTCTGACAATTCCAATAGAAAAAGCACAAAAGGTAACAATCTATATATTGTTACCTTTGACCACTGACATTTTTCTATATTTAACAGGTAATATTAAATCCATACAAGATTCAATAGCTAAAATTATAAATGATCATAAGAGATAAAACTGTAGTGATAAATCGTAAAACTGTGACAAACTTATGTCAAGTAAATAAAACAGTATTTTAACACATTGTTCGTCTTCCTACAGCCATTCGTAGCCTTTAAATGAGCTTTAGTTTGAAAAATGTAAGTGATGGGCTTTATATATCTCATATGATAATGGAGACTCATCTAGTTGTTAAAAATTGAGAAAACACAGTGATTATATCTGTTCTCTTCAGTTTCAAGTCAACACTCTGACCATTTGTCATGCTCTCTCAGAATTAGCACATCATAGAGCAAATTCACATTAACCTGTATGTGCACTGTCATCCACTATTCTCCACACGGCATGTTAAATCAAGCACTAAAAATGGAGAAAAGCCATACAGACTGCTCCTGTGAAAACATATTATATCAGTATCGTATTATATTAGTAATCAGCACACATTCAATTTGCAAACCAGCATCCAAGCCTAAACAGAGCTATTTTGATAACACCAGAATATCTTTATTTTATTACATTTTGTGTATTTTGAAAAGCCTTACAGGATAACTGGTCCTGGCAGAGACGTTCATAAACCCGTCTTTACAGTTCCAGTTGCCCTTTGATTGCATTAATGAGAGTTACGGTGCACCAAGAAATATAATGATGATTAAAATGCAATCACACAGTCAATTTATCTTGTCCTTCCACTACAACAGTACTGAGGCATAACACGCACCAGTTGTAAACTCAATTTCTGTGTGTGGCTACTCTGTTTAATGCCCCCTCCCCTCCCTCTTTTAATGATGCACATTAATCTGATATGTGACACATTTTTCTGATGTGTCAGCTCGGATGGACAAGGATGCAACTTTATGAACTTAATTAATAACAATGCCTGTTTGTTCATTAATCTTGTCTTGATCATTTTCAAAAATGTGGTATGTTTTGTTTTTATAATACAAAACCCAACTAATTAGTAACATAATGCATAGGGTAATTATAGAAATCTATAAAAATATAGAGATTTTTTTAATCTAGACTTAAGAAAGGGCTTAATTAGATCAAACTCTGACTTAATCAAAACTATTCCTAAAAAGAACAACATCTGGGATGGAGACTTTTCAGATCCATCATACAGTGTTAAAATACCTGGAATTTGAAAAAATCTGACAGTACAGTCCATGTGATGCATATGCACCAGTATTCACTCAGCGTTTTGCTTGTAGCTGTTAGCTTATTGAGAATTTCCTAATCTCAATTTTACTGTGCAGTGTTATTTATGATGGAAGTATGTGATCATTAAAATGTCTACTTGGTTACCAGTGGAATACTCTGAGAAGGTAAATAAGCATTTCACCACAATATCTGAAGCTAACTAACAGTAGTCTATCTTCTCATTCATTCATTGTTTTTATTAAGGCATCTGCAAATTTGTGATTCCTGTGCACAGTGTGGCATGTTTAGTTATTGCTCTGCAATCATTAGTGATATTTTTATTTGTGATAAGTGTAGACTTGTAGCTAGTCTGACAGAGAAGATTGCAGAGACAGACATTAGCGAGGGCTATTGATATTGAGAAAAGCTTTGTCATGGAAGGGCTGGGAGTCAAGTGTTGATAGTGATGGTATTTAAAGCTGCTTACATTTACAAATACTATTTGGATGCATGTTGACTCATACAGTATGTCTCATACTGTATGTTTTTTTTTTTCTTTCAGAAAATAGCATAGTGAGTACATTTAGCAATAGCATTTACTGAAATATTAAATACAGCAAAAATATCTTGTCAGTGTTGCAACAGCTGCGATGCAATCTGTTGTGACTGTAGCGAGGAAATGCTTAAAGCTGAAAATACACCATGACTGGACTTATTAAGCAAGCCTATGAGCCATATTTTAGATGTAAAATTGGTGACCAAGACAAGGCATTCAAGCTTTGCTCAGAGGTACTACGAAGTCAATGCCATTTGCAGTACCAATGACAGGGCCAGAACAGAAGAATCACATTATGAACCTTTACTTCTTTCTGACCAATGTTTCTGGATTCTCTGCTAAAAGTAAGAAATCTATTGAACTACCTCAATCTGCCTTCAGCAATGAGAGCAGTGCCACAGTTTTCCAGTACCGAAGCCACCAGAGACATGGGGCCTAGATGAGGCAGATGTTTAAAATGCCAGATGTTGAAAATGACACTGATCCAGCTGTTGAATATTTTATGATTGGTTATCCTCTTATGATAAAATAGACAGAATGAAACAACCTGGTCAGGGACCACCTGTAGCACATAAATTAATTGCTAATACTATACTTCAATAATCAATTTTCAATAATCAATTTAATAAACAATGGTACAGTGGGGCAATAAAGTATTTAGTCAGCCACTGATTGTGCAAGTTCTTATGTGCTTATGTTTGGGAAGGTTTTTATTTATGCTTACATGAGATTGGTCTATTGTTACACGTAGATTAAACTATTCAATAGAAAGTAAGAGATCTGAACACTTCTTCCACTGACAGGTTTTATACAGGTCTAAACAGTAGACAGGTTTATCTAAGTGTAAAAAGTAAACTGTCAAGTCTCCACAGCCAAGTACACTGCTGTTCCAATTGTAGAATAACCGAACTGCATCCTCCCTTCATCGGTGTACTCACAAGTCAAACTTCCTAGTCCAGATTTAGCAAGTACGCAAGTCCGAACTTCCCGTACTTGATGTTGAGAAACGACCAGTAATTCAGTCTCACATTAGCTGTTGCTATGTACAGATCTCTGTTTTTTTTCTCCTGTTTTTATTTATTTTTACATCTACAGTACAGTATTCTTTGCGCAAATAATTCCCCATGGGTTATGAAAAGGTTAGGAACAACAGCCAACCAAAACAAATACAGTGAGAACCTCTGCACTGTACAATACTCTGGCTGCAGCCAGCTGAGCAGTAGCGCTGAGTTCGCTAACAGAATAGGTGTTTTACTTTTACTTTTCACTTTCAATCCATTACTCACTAAATTACATGATATTTTTCAACATTTTATTATAAAATAAATATTATAAATAAAGCTTTGTATTAATGATTTTGGCCAACTGTAGGTTAACGTAAGGGCTTTAAACAGTAACTTATCATTATTTATCATATGCTCCGCTATAATACACTATAGACCGCTCTACCAAACACACTTTAAACTGCTCAGTACATATCTTCTAGGGTTTTCTGGGGGTCTGAACCAGACTAATTCACTTTTCATTATTCCTTATGAGAAATATTTGGTCGATACTTTGGAACCAAGGCACCACTGTACATTCAATTTGTCCGTTTTAATATTTCTACAGTTTCCTATTTGATACAAAAACTCTGAAATTGTGTTTGTTCAACTTGACACTGTGTGAATCTAACTTTTAGCAAACAGCAGACCAAGAGGTTTGCCTACCCACTTCCTCTATTTTCTGCAACCTTGGAGCAGCTCAAATTGGTGCACACCTTCACTATACTCAACCTTAGAAGTGCCTATAACCTGGTCTGAATCAAAGTGAGATGATTGGATGAAGACTACCTTTAGCACCAGAATCAGATGCCATTTGGCCTATGTAATGCCTGTCAGTATTCCAATCCTTCCTCTGTGACCTCCTCCTGGACATGACAGAGAAATTCTTCATTCTTTACATAGATGATATTCTCATCTATTCCCTGAGCTTCAATGCCAACACCTTTCATGTGTGCCAAACCTTAAAGCACCTGCTCCACTGAAGGCTGCTTGTGAAAGCAGAGAAATGTGTCTTTCATACCCAGGTTACAATGTACCTGGGGTACAACAATAGCACATCTGGGGTGACCATGGGTGATCACAAAATCTTCAGCAGTGTTACAGTGGCCCCAGAAATGCTCCATTAAGAACCTTCATTGCACCTTTCTCCAACCCAGTGGTATCTCTGCTCAATCATTGGCCATCATGTGCATGGAACCCAGGAAAGAACACTTATCACACCGCAGTTAATGCTCTTATTCTGAATTCTTACAAAAAAAAAAAAGAACTTTCTAAATGTTATAGTTGTTTTAACAGAAACCTTGGCAGGGGCTTTAGCATGAATTTTAATAACCCACAAGCCGTCATATCTATTCTAAACTCTAGTAGTATCTGCTAGAGGGAAAATTGTTCTTAAAAATCCAAGGTTTTTATTTTACTTTTTTTTTCTTTTCCAAAAGCTAATCAGGCAGTACTTGGAGCAAAAATACCAACATATCTTTGTAGTGATGAAAAAAAAAATTGATAAAATAGGAAAAATTAGGTAATTCTAAATACTTTTATCTAGATACTTTGGTAAGTAATTCCATAGAGGTTAATGAGTTTAGATCAGTGGAGATTCTGGGTTTCCAACTACAGTCCAGCAGAGAGAACTATTTTAATACGACTCTTCCTCTAAATCATCAATATGAATTCTAGATACAGTTCCTGCTTATCTCCAAAAGGAACTACTACCAGCAGTAAATGAACATTTGTTAAAAAATAATGAACGCATGTCTTAGTATTGGTTACAAAACAAAGTCTTTTAAATTAGCAGTTCTTAAGCCACAATTAAAGAAAGCAAATCACTACCAATACAATAACCACAACAGAACCAGAAAGAACACTTACTACCCAATATGTCAAGTAGAATTTAAGAAACTAAAACTATAAACTAAATAATAAAGTAACAGAGCTGGTTATAATAGTAAATTATCTAATATTAGCCTCTGACTAAGGTTTCACTACGTGTAGTGCCTGATCTTAGTGCTTAGCGTTTGAGATCATAGATGATAGTATAATTCTTTATAGGCTGGAACGGTCTTGTTGGGGTTATGGATACAGGAGTCTCATGGTTTACTCACCACTAAAAGTTTGTTAATGTAAATGATTAGCTTTCTGCTCACACAAACAATGTGTTTGGTGACTCACAAAGGGCCAGTGCTTTTTTCACTGTAGATTCTGCCACTTGGTACAGTTATTCATAAACATGGTGTTAGTTTTCATTGTTATGCTGATAGCACTCAGCTTTAAATATGAGCTAGGCCAGACAATCAATACCATTTTGGTAAGCTAGAGAAATGTGTATAGGATATCAAATACTGGATGGTGCATTATTTCCTCCTACTGAATCCCAACAAGACAGAACTGATTCAAATAGGGTCAGAGGTCACTAGAATAAATTTGACTGATTATGTTGTGACGCTTTATGGCTTTTTCGCTTTCTCCACATGTAGCAGTGAAACACCTAAGTGCGATTATAGATCTAATATGATCTCATTTGGAGCTTTTATATATAACAAACACAGTATATTTCCACCTAAGATACATCAATTAAGAAATGTACATAACCTGATGCAAAAAAATTGCTTCATGCTTTTATTAGCTCTAGGTTGGACTACAGTGACATCTCCCTCATGCCAGTAAGTGCTTAGATAAGCTTCAGCTAGTACAGAATGCAGCAGCTTGAGTTCTCACCAGAAGTAGAAAGGTTGATCATATCACGCCTGTTATAACCTCACCTTATTGACTGTCAATTTCATATTGATTATGACGTAATGCTACTAACATGCATGTATGAAGCCCTAAATATATTCAGTTAGCCCATTATGATCCACCATGTTAACATTGATCAAAGGATGAAGGTTTATCAGTACTCAGAGTAATGAAAACTACTGAGTGGCTAGAGCAGCTTTTTCCTATATCCATGCAGTAGCATTTATATCAGTGGTTGAGAATCACACACTAGTATAGTCTTTAAAACTATGCACAAGTGGTCAAATATGACTTAGTCTTACTTACTTAATCAAGTATTTATATAGCAGGACAAAGCCCAGCTGATGTTCTTTGGGCTACTGTAAGTTAATGCTAGTGCTGCAGCTGACTAGATATCCTGTGTTGTGGATTTTTGGCAGGCAGACGTTTGTTGCAAAACCTCCCAAATAAAATATGTAGTAGATTAAGCTGTGATGTTTCATGATATTCTGTTTTATTCCAACAACTTTGGAGTGAGATCACTGTCTTTTATAAGCCGAGCAAAACAAGACACTACAAGCGCACAGCAGTGCACTCTATAAACAATACAGCAGCTCAGACAGTGTTGCCAGATCCTGAGATAATTTAGCAACCAGGGGCCGTATTCATAAATATTCTTAGTGCTAAGAGTTGCTCCTAATGATGAAATTCTAAGATCTAAGAAAATCTTAGAATTGTGGGCATTTCCCGCTCAAAGTTAAGAGTAGATCCAAGTAAAGATAAAAGTTATTCATAAAGTATCTTAACCCCTAAAAGAGCACCTAGGTTGATAAACTGTTCGGAGTTGGAACTGTTAGGAGGAGAAAATGGAGGAAAGACGACGAGGCAGAAGAAATGTTCTCCAAACACTCAAGAACAATGAGTTAATCAAACGCTACCCATTAGATTGTGCAGGAATAATGTTTGTGGTTGATCTTATTACAGATTCGCTCACATATCACTAGTGCAACAATGGTGTAAAGTAACCCAAAATGAATGTTACAACTGCACCAATTAAATAGACACAGCAGCATCATACCTGAAAATAGCGGAGTGGCATTTTCTCCAGGTCATAGGCTAGCCAATGGATTAAGTAGGCTACAAAAATTATCAGCATGTTAGACTATAGAGTATTTCCCTAATTAAATGTGTTTTGTGTGTGCGTGTGTGTGTGTGTGTGCATGTGTGCGGGTGTGCGTGTGTGTGTGTGTGTGTGTGCATGTGTGTGTGCGCGTGCAAGTTGTCTCCTTGCTCAGAGTTGATCTGAGATCATGTCTGAATGACTCTTAAGCTTATAAGCTACGTTCTCTAAGCCATAGTTCTCTAAGAGGAATACAGTCCCAGGTCTGTGGAAAGCAGCCCAAAAGAAGTGAATTGGCTCAGAAAAAGCCCAACAGGCTTGCTGCACTGTGAGGGAGTGGTCACTTGATCAGTTAAAATAATAATAATAATAATAATAATAATAATAATAATAATAATAATAATAAAGTATATTTTTCTTTTAACTTTTGAGGTTGAACAAAACCAACTTGCAATATTACTGGAGAGATTCAGGAACAGGGAGCAAGCCCAAAAAAGCAACTACACTTTAGAAACCCTACAAACCCACAAGTTAGTCACTTAGAATAAGCGGACCTGCCGATTGTGAATTCAAACAAGCTGTGCTTCTAAAATATGCATGTCCATTTTTATTTTTTTCCTGCCAGTTATTTAAAATCCTTCTAAAACAATCACAGATATTATAGTTGTGATTATTCTTAGATATGTTTTGAGAAAAAATAAATAAATTGAGAGAAAATGTAAAATGTAGCAGCCCTTTGTCGAAGAATACCATGAACAGAGAACAGTGCAGATAACAATTGTTCAAACTGAAAATGTATACAATGTCAAGAGCTTCACATTTCAATTTTTTCCTCAAAAAAGGTGAAAAATATGAAGCGATTAAGATTGTAATAGTAGTAGCGACAACAATTTTAAACTACTTTTACCGCTAATAATAGGTAGAAATGCCAGAGTCTCTGCTTGCCTTCTTGCACATCATCACCGTTTACTTCTGACTTATGGCTTGGTTCCCCCTCACCAACCCTAACATTTTGATGCCCGCTTTGCCAAGTTCCACTTGTGCTACTGTTCCCTGACCTGTTACAGTACTGTTACTATTAGAGTTCAACTAACAGGAAACTTATCCAAATTGTTACACAGAACATTTTCTGTAATCTTTCGTATGACTTTATATAGTTTATATTTACTACTGCCTGTTAATTAAATCTTGTTGCCTGCTCTCACCCAGAGGAGGTTGAGTTTCTCACTTGAGCTAAGCTCCTTCAAGGTTTCTCCATAATTGGTCTCAGGGAGTTTTTCCTTTTCTCTGTCACCTCTGCTTGCTCATTTTGGGGTCTAGACTCAGCTTTTGTAAAGTTTCTTGGAGACACATGTATTGTAATAAGCGCAATACAAATAGATCGAATTGAATGGAAAAAAAGTAGCAAATGAGATTGAAAAGAGTCGTTAGATGTAAGGCATTTGAAAAGGGCAAGGGTTGGGCTGAGATCACCAATTGCCATGTTAACACAGGCTGTGTGTGTATGAGAGAAAGAGTCAGTGACAGAATGGGGGCTGCAGACAAGCGACCTGATGGAGCAGTCAGTACTTGGGCCCAATTACTCATTTTAGAGGTCAGGAAAGACTCGACTCTAGCGACTTCTCTTTTATAATTAATCTTTCAACCAGCCACCAAGGAGACCTGTCTCCACATGCCAGCACACACACACACACACACACACACACACACACACACACACACACACACACCATACACACCATACACTCATGCTTGAGAAGCACTGCTTTCTACATTGTTGCGCCTTTTATCTCTAGTGTGTGGTGCTACAGTAGTTCCATTCTTTTATGTGGATTCCTTAGACACTGTATCCATGTCAGTTTGAATCACATGCAGAGAGCTGGTTTTCATGTATCTAAGAAGTACGGCTTTGGTGTGTATCCAGGATTAAGTTAATGAACTCTTACAAGTCACTGTTCACAGGGTCGCATCATTTCTTTACGATGTTGTCGCCACAAAAAGCCAAGCAACATGTTTAGGCGGTGTTATAAGTGCTGCCAAATGTTCTGTTCAGTTTTGTGTTTGATGCTGGTAAGTACATAAATATTAACATATTACATAATAAATTAAAATAAAATACGCTACATGATCAAAAGTAGAAACATCACAAGAGGCTTGTTGAACATCTCTTTCGAAATCCATATGGAGTTATTCCTTTTGCTGCTTTCACTCTTCTGAATAGTCTTCAGAACAAGCTGTAAGAACATGACTGCAGTAATTAATGTTCATAATGTGCTAGCGCATTAGTGAGGTCAGCCCTGATGTTGGATAGTGACACATTCTCACAATTGGCATTCTTATTATATGCAGAGGTGTTGGATGGGGTCAGGGCTTTGTGTAGACCAGTCAAGTTTAAACAACAAGCTGAGAACACCATTTTTTACGGACGTGACTTTCTATGTATGCAAGATATTTATGGCTCTGTTCAGATTACCAGGCTGAAGTGGCCCAAATCTGATTTTTTGCCTTAATGTGATCCATAGCTGATTTTTTCAGAGCTGTGTGGACACGCAAAACTGATCATGACAAATCTGACCTGAGCCACTTTCATATGTGATCCTAGATTGGATACGTATCCGACACGTGGCCATGTGACTTGAATGAGAATGCTGCCAACTCGTCATACTTGTCATTTGCCATAAATATGCACTGAAGAGAAGCGAAAATGACAGCAGTGAGGGAGGTTTTCAGTGGTGGGATAGCGAGATAGCAAACCTCATAAATATTTGGGGTGATATCTCTGTGCAAACAAAATGAAAAACCACATATCACGACCACTCCGTGTTTTGAGGAAATGCCGAAATAAACAGCCGGACGCAGCCACAGGAGGACGTGGCTGCAGCATCAAAGGAAACTAAAACGCTTAAAAGATACTGAGGACTCAAACCAAAGAAGTGGCCGTGGAAAAATAATGCACTGTTTTTAACATGACCATTAAAGAAGTGCCATTCCTGTTTACATCTGGACGAGTGAGTCACATGAAGGGGTGTTCTTTTGCACATGCATGACAGTTTCAGAGCTTGAAACGTTCAGACAAAAGTCTGATATAGGTCAAATTATAAAGATAGTGTGAACAGCCTATTTTAAAAAATCAGATTTGGTGAGAAGATTGGATTTGGGTCACTTTGCCTGCTGTGTGAACGTAGCCTTTATGTGTCATTAAGATTTACCAGAATGCCCTAATCATGAGTAAGCTTTGTCACATGCCCATGTAGTATACATCTAACTGTAAGCAAAGTAAAATAAAAGTATCTCATTTTAAATTTAACCTGAAATCAACACCATTTTAATTGCAGTGAATTTTACAAATCAGTGATAATTTTTCGTTCTTCCATACAGTCATTTGTGTAAAGCCACGTTTTCATTTTATAATGTGCTTTTATGTTGTATTAAATAACATTTCTAACACACATATAGTAGAAGCCAAAATTCTGAGCCAACAAAATAAAGATTATTTTATTTTGCATTTTTCTTGAACTTATTTTTATTATTATTATTATTATTATTACACATAATATAATCAGCATGATTTGAGTGAAGAGTTGAATCTTTGGGGAAAAAAAAGTATTTAGTCAGCCACTGATTGTGCAAGTTCTCCTACTTAGAAAGATGAGACGTCTGTCATTTTCATCATATGTACACTTCAGCTATAAGAGACAAAATGAGAAAAAAAAATCCAGGAAATCACATGTACAAGTACAAGAATTTAATTGCAAATTATGGTGGAAAATAAGTATTTGTCTTCACCAGGTTTACACAAACTGTAGCTGGTATTTTGGCCCATTCCTCCATGCAGATCTCCTCTAGAGCAGTGATATTTTGGGGCTGTTGCTGGGCAACATGGACTTTCAACTCCCCCACAAATTTTCTATGGGGTTGAGGTCTAGAGACTGGCTAGGCCACTCCAGGACCTTAAAATGCTTTTTACGGAGCCACTCCTTCATTGTCCGAGCGGTGTGTTTGGGATCATTGTCATGCTGGAAGCCCCAGCCACATTCAATCTTCAGTGCTCTCACTGATGGAAGGAGGTTCTGGCTTAAAATCTCACGATACATGGCCCCGTTCATTCTTCCCTTATCACAGATCAGTCGTCCTGTCCCCTTTGCAGAACAACATCCCGGAAGCATGATGTTTCCACCCCCATGCTTCACAGTAGGTAAGGTGTTCTTGGGATGCAACTCAGCATTCAAACACGACGAGTTGAGTTTTTACCAAAAAGTTCTATTTTGGTTTCATCTGACCACATGATATTCTCCCAATCCTCTTCTGGATCATCCATATGCTCTCTGGCAAAATTCAGATTGGCCTGGACATGTACTGGCTTAAGCAGTAGGACTGCAGGATCTGAGTCCCTCTCGGCGTAGTGTGTTACTGATGGTAGCCTTGTTACTTTGGTCCCAGCTCTCTGCAGGGCATTCATCAAGTCTCTCCGTGTAGTTCTGGGATTTTTGCTCACCATTCTCATGATCATTGTGACCCCACGGGATGAGATCTTGCATGGAGCCCCAGGTCAAGGGAGATCATCAGTGGTCTTGCATGTCTTCCGTTTTCTTACAATTGCTTCCACAGTTGATTTATTTATTGCTTGCCTATTGTAGATTCACTCTTCCCAGCCTGATGCAGGTCTACAATTTTGTCCTGTTGTCCTTCGACAGCTCTTTGGTCTTGAGTTTGGAATCTGACAGTTTGAGGCTGTGGACAGGTGGCTTTTATACAAATAATGAGGGTAAACAGGTGACATTTAATACAGGTAATGAGTGGAGAACAGAAGAGCTTTCTAAAGAAGAAGATCTGTGAGAGCCAGGAATCTTGCTTTTTTGTGGGTGACCAAATACTTATTTTCCACCATGGTTTACAATTAAATTCTTTAAATATTTTACAATGTGATTTCCTGGATTTTGTTTATCATTTTGTCTCTCATAGTGGAAGTGTACTTATGATGCAAATTTCAGACCTCTCTCATCTTTCTAAATAGGAGAACTTACAAAATCAGTGGCTAACTAAATACTTTTTTACCCCACTGTATGTCTAAATCAATAAATCAAAATTTATTACTGTAGGGTATGTTCCATTTTTGCTATAATGACAACAAGCATGCAAGGTGGCATGTTCTGCTTTCTTTTGTCCAGTCTTTTTCAAATTTGTGCAGTGATCCTCAGATCCAATTATCTTACCATGATCTTACCAGCTCTGCTTTCTCTGCTGTATGTGCTGCCATAAATGCTTGATGGGGTTTAGCTCAGGTGACAGTGGAGGAAGTTTCATGTCAGCACTCCTTCATCTTCTTTAGTCTTTATGTAGTTGGTGCAAACCTTTAGCGTGTGTCTTGGGTCATTATCTTGCTGCACCACGAGCCCCTCTCCACAAAGATCCAAACAAGCACTTTCACTAGTCCTCTCAGACTGTTGGTACACATTTTATCTGCTGTGTTGTCTTTGTCTACAATAAACGTTCAATTAGCTTCTTTATAACTTTCTTTCACTTTTCTTCTTCTCCCATATTAAAATTAAAAGATGAGTAAACAAATGCAAATTAGTGGATAAAGTGGATATCTAGAAATCATTCACAGCTGAGAAAGACACACACACACACACACACACACACACACACACACAGAAATACAGCTCATTTTGAGAACAATCCAAAGATTTGCATGGATTCCACACATTTCATGCCTGAGCATAATCAAGTGTTGTGAAGATGATTAATATTATTACCACTATCACTGATTTTCCACAGTTCTCTTCAAACACAGGACCTACATGCTCAGTTATGAGGCACATGCTTTAAGTGGTAAGTGAAGGTCAACCCACGCTCTAAGACATTAAAGCAACTCAAGTGCCCACTGGTGTCGGTATCCAAGAAACAAAAGTCATACCATCTGCTTAATGCATGCTGATGGGGAAACTTGTTACGTGTTAAGCTGGTTATCCATACAATCTGCATGTTACACATTAGAGGTTTTTGTTATACTGAAATAGAATTAGTAGCTCTTTCATTTGTATCATGAAACTAGCACGTGTGTTCTACACTGAGGGTGCTTGACAGATGAAGGACCAGACTGCTGTGGAGATTTCCTTAATAGGATTGACTGATTAGGACCTATAGAGTTACAGCCTGTGATGCGAGAATACTACATTCTTACAGTGGGGCAAAAAAGTATTTAGTCAGCCACTGATTGTGCAAGTTCTCCTACTTAGAAAGATGAGAGAGGTCTGTAATTTTCATCATAGGTACACTTCAACTATGAGAGACAAGATGAGAAAAAAAATCCAGGAAATCACATTGTAGGATTTTTAAAGAATTTAATTGTAAATCATGGTGGAAAATAAGTATTTGGTCACCCACAAACAAGCAAGATTTCTGGCTCTCACAGACCTATAACTTCTTCTTTAAGAAGCTCTTCTGTCCTCCACTCATTACCTGTATTAATGGCACCTGTTTGACCTCGTTATCTGTATAAAAGATACCTGTCCACAGCCTCAAACAGTCAGACTCCAAACTCAACCATGGCCAAGACCAAAGAGCTGTTGAAGGACACCATGAAGAAAATTGTAGACCTGCACCAGGCTGGGAAGAGTGAATCTACAATAGGCAAGCGGGTTGGTGTGAATAAATCATCTTTGGGAGCAATTGTAAAGCATACAAGACCATTGATAATCTCCCTTGATCTGGGGCACCACACAAGATCTCTTCCCGTGGGTCAAAATGGTCATGAGAACTGTGAGCAAAAATCCCAGAACTACACAGAGGGACCTGATGAATGGCCTGCACATAGCTGGGACCAAAGTAACAAAGGCTACCATCAGTAACACACAACGCCAAGAGAGACTCAGATCCTGCAGTGCCAGGCGTGCCCCCCTGCTTAAGCCAGTACATGTCCAGGCCCATCTGTAGTTTGCCAGAGAGCATATGGATGATCTAGAAGAGGATTGGGAGAATATCATGTGGTCAGATGAAACCAAAATGGAACTTTTTGGTAAAAACTCAACTGGAGAAAGAAGAATACTGAGTCGCATTCCAAGAACACCATACCTACTGTGAAGCATGGGGGTGGAAGCATCATGTTTTGGGGCTGTTTTTCTGCAGAGGGGACAGAATGACTGATCCGTGTTAAAGGAAGAATGAATGGGGCCATGTATCATGAGATTTTAAGCCAAAACCTCCTTCCATCAGTGAGAGCATTGAAGATGGAACATGGCTGGGTCTTCCACCATGACAATGATCCCAAACACACCGCTCGTGCAACGAAGGAGTGGCTCTGTAACAAGCATTTCAAGGTCCTGGAGTGGCCTAGCCAGTCTCCAGACCTCAACCCCATAGAAAATTTATGGAGGGAGTTGAAAGTCCGTGTTGAGCCAAAACATCACTGCTCTAGAGGAGATCTGCATGGAGGAATGGGCCAAAATACCAGCTACAGCAAACCTGGTGAAGACTTACAGGAAACGTTTGACCTCTGTCATTGCCAACAAAGGTTATGTTACAAAGTATTGAGTTGAACTTTTGTTATTGACCAAATACTTATTTTCCACCATAATTTACAATTAATTCTTTAAAAAGACTACAATGTGATTTCCTGGATTTTTTTTCTTCTCATTTTGTCTCTCATAGTTGAAATGTACCTATGATGAAATTACAGACCTCTCTCATTTTTCTACGTAGGAGAACTTGCACAATTAGTCACTGACTAAATACTTTTTTGCCCCCACTGTATAATTGGATGATGGAGAGCACCTATCCTATCAGATTAATCTAATACACAAATATTTACTCACTCACACCGGGAAACTTTGAGACATCCATTGACCTAATGTCTGTCTTTGGAGTGTGGCAGGAAATAAAAGTAACCAGAGGAAACCCAAGCAGCCGTGAGGAGAGCATCCAAACTCCACACAGACAGCAACAAGGATTGAACCCAGGTCTCTGGAGCTATGCCACATTAATGTACAGTAAATAATAGTAAATGTGTGAGTAAATATTGGTAAAATATCAATACACTTTTCTGTGAATTAAACATTTGTTGCATTAAACATTTCTGTGACTTGTACCACAATAGCTCTTCTCCATTCTCTCTATTCAGACCAGACAGAATAGGATTTGTTGCTCTCATGCATCTTTGGCCACAAAAGCCCTGTTGCTCATTCGTGGTTTGTCTCTCCTCGAACTGCTGTAGGATTATGATGAGCGTACGATGACTCATAGAGGTAGGCAGTAGGAAAGGGGATAAGCACTTTCATTGCCACTGCAGAGAGATCAGGTAATTATTCGTAGAGGGAGGACCAGACCTCTTCTGCAATTGTCTCTTCAATTCTCTGTCACATGACAACTCCATCAGCTTGCTCTTCTGCCTTACCAGTCAGTTGACTTGGGACTGTAGCACTCAGAACAAATGGTTCCCACATCCAATCCTAATAATCAGTGCTGATCCGGAGATATACAGTATAAACAAATGTTTCCTTAGTTTGTGGAGGCACATTCTGGCAACTTCTCACACTGTCAAGCAGTTGTGTGAAGAAAGTCTGTCAGTTAGACAAGCATGTCTGTAGTGCCATCTCAAAGCTGTAACATTTAAGAGGATAGTATGATGGGCCTGATATTTTGTTTGATGGAAGCCAAAAATGTGTTCATAGACAGTATTATGAATAACATGGAAGACCAGCCAGGTAAAACAGAGATTCAACGAGTGAATGTGAACCAGTTTATATAGTTATAGGTTACAGAGAATATTCCGGTAGTGGGGGAACAAAGAAGTACTACTTACAATAGGACAGACACATACACTTTTGAATGGCATTTACAGCTTGTTACAAACAAGTACCATAAACTCATACACATGAACATGAGTAACTTACACAAAGAAGTCTCTAAACACATAAACTGTGTTAGAACTGTCTCTTGTCTAAACATGAGCTAAAGAGCAAACAAGCCCATAACTGGTCAGGTGTGTACACACACACACACACACACACACACACACACACAGGTGAGCACCCATAGTGAGAAACTCTCAGATCACAGTATATTGCTTGAACACTCTTTGCAATACTTTCCCTCAAGAGAACCATCACAGAAAAGACTTAAACCTAAGTACCTCATGCTCAGACTCCATCTCACTTCAAACAATCTCGTCTGTAGTGTTTTTGATTGCCTATAATTCACTGTCATCACAACTGCATAGAGAACAGAATGAACCTCTGGGTCCCTTTTTTGGATGCAAGCACGTCATGATGTAACATACAGCGTGTTGTCATAATGCACAGATTTACAGCTTTATACTTGCAGTAACAGCACTTTTACACGTTGCAGCTGTGTCATCAGTGCTTACAGCCATGCAATTTTCCCAGTTCAGTCCAGGTTCGGTCACAAAATATCTTACACTTTCAATATTTCCTCACCTGTTGCCCTCCCAGGTAACTCTTTATAGAAAGAAAATTCTCCCAAAGTTTTCCTTTCTGTGAGTAGCATGCCATAACAATTAACTGAGCAGCGCCGGCTTTATCTGTTGATTCATCTAGCTGAATTGAAAACTGTCCAATAGATGTGACTAAATGATCCTCAATTGTACTCCTCAGTCATCACTGGACAAAGGAACATTAAAGTTATTTACTGCCCCTGATCCGAACATCACCTGACACAGTTCAACCACTGAGAGGAAAACAAGTGGAATCTACTGCATTGCTACATGTAACCTTCAGCATTGTAGCCAGAATCACCATCCCATTTTTCTGAAGATTGTATTTGTTAAAAATGATTAAATTTGCTGGCATAGTTGGGGTGCTTCGTAAACAGATGTTGCCATAGCTTGGCTGGGTTAGTGGTCTCGTTAGGATTTTGACACAGATAACACAGTTTAACACACTTTTATGCACTGGCGAGATCCTGTGTCTATATATATATAATTTGAATATATATTATAGAAAGGCTGTCAGAGACTACTTTTGTTGAGTGTACCTCTTGGTGAAGGATCATTGACTGCTAGACATGCCACTATGACACATTTGCCCGCAGATGTTGCAGCTGGGCCTGTATAGGTCCTGCACACACATAGATTGCAAAAGTGGGTGACCATAAGACATGGCCACAGGATGTCCAGCACATATTGCTGATCTATTAGTGTCCCTCATATCACTACTAGGGGTGATCGACTGTCGTATGTGATGGCTCTGCAGATCATCACACCAGCAGTTGAGGCAGTGTCCCCTCCAAATCAAAATCAAGATTGAAGCGCTCACCACAAGGCCTCCATACTCTAACTCAATCATTGTCAGATCCCAAACAGAATCTGAATCACTAAAGACGATACAGTTCCAGTCCGTAACAGTCCAGGTTTTTTGTTCATGAGACCGCTGCAGGCAACGGTGGCTGGCTGTCAATAGCAACGTAACCACGTAATGGCCAGCGGGGGGAGTATTTTTACACCCTCTTGTGGCAAGAGCAACTCTTGTGTCTAATCAGACCACGTCTGTAATCATTTAGATATCTGTCTAAGAAATAGCAGCATGCCGCATTTTGCAGCACTCCAGCAGTTTTCAGTCCAGCAGTGACACTGACTTGTTAAAAAACTTGAAAAAGCAAATGCTGAACAACATTTACTCATTGACAAAAAAAAAAATTAAATAAATAAATAAATAAAGCACCCAAACTCAGCATGCAGTTATGCCTCAGGCAGATATGTAAATGGTTACAGGTGTGGTCTGTAATCATGCGATTAGATAATGAGTCTTGCCACAAGAAGGTGAAAAATTCCTTCTGCTGCTCCACTATAAAAAGGCTAGACTTCTGTACCTACTGATCACTGCTAGCCAGCTGCTAGGCTCTACGGCACACTCAAAGGCATTTTGCCCAGTTGACAGACTTTAATAGGGGGTGCATCATTGCACTGAGAGAAGCAGGATGGTAATTTTGATGAAATTCCCACCAACTGACCTAGCTGTTAGGAGTTGTTGGGAGCAGTGGTTCCATGAGCGCATTTCCAGGGTCTTAGCAGAAGGAAATTTGTTGTCACAGCACCCATTACGTGTCCTGCCATTGAGAACCAGCCAATGTTCATCTGCAGTGATTTCATGAACGAGGCAAATGTGCCACAGGATACCACACAGAACCTGTTTGCCTTCAGTGCCCCAACCATGTCTCATCTTATATCCCGGCTAGATGTAGCCTAACAGGGAGACTAGAGACTCCTTTCAATTGTACAGTTTTCTCCAATTGTACCCTTTTGTGCTAATATTGTAATCACTTACATATATCATCATTACATTCATACATATTACGTTTCAGTCCATTCCCACAACCCCTTCTTGGTGAGAGATTTTTTTGAGTTGTGTAGTTGTTTAATCATGATTGTTAAATAAAACTAGCCAGAATAGAGTGCACTTATCAGATCAACTCTATGTGCAGGGGGTCAGGTTGGATCATGGAAAGACTTGCCAATTATTTTCTTGACCAAGTTTAGGTACCTTGACTGTAAGCCTTGGGAAATATAATCGCACAGTGACACCTGGTGTAATTAAGAGATTAAGACATCTGTAAATTAAGAGCTGGAGTGTGCTTAAAGCAGATAATTTCATTGAACATTTATAAACTCAAAGGACTCGCCAGATAATATAAGATGACCTAGATCACAACTTCTGGATCTTCTGAAAAAATTATATGACTATAATTACTACATGCTTCCATGCATCTCTTAGAAACCCTAGAGGCAATTGTGGTTTTCACTTGTTCAAAACCTGAACTAAAAGCACAAAAATAGATTGGCATGATAATAATGATCTTCTCCCAACAAGAAGAAAATGCCTTTCTTTTAGCTTTTTTATGGTAGATTGGATAAAAGAAAGGAGTCCATGCCAGTTTGAGTGCACACTGTCATTACAGAAAAAGGGGGGGACATACCAAATAGTAATAAATTCTGAAATTTATCAAACTCTTTTGTAATTATTCAGTTTCACTCAAACTGATATGCTAAGTATATATGAATTATGATGAAGAGTGAATTAAAAATAGAAAAAAAAATCACACTCACTCACTTTTTATACAAATTCAGTTTTGGGTTGTGGAGGGTCCAGGGCCTAGACAGCAGCACAGAGTGCAAGATGGGAACCACAGGGCGCATAAAGGGACACTTTTAGAGAGCAAACTGCTTTGACTCTTGTCTTTGGAATGTATAAGAAAACCAAAGAACCCATTGGAAACCCACCAGCCTCACCAGGACTCGACCTGGGACTCTGGAACTGTGAAATGCTCAACACTGCACCAATGTGCTGCTCTTTTGAGAAATATTGGAGCATTTTCACTAGTGGTCGAAGACTAATACCCTGCAATGCACACGTTTACGTTCGTTTATTAATTTTTTTAACGTCGCTATCAGCATCAGTGGCCATGTTCAGCAACACATGCAAGGTTACATCCATACACAAGTTTATATCAAGACAAGTCACTCAAGTCAATGCCAATTTAGTGTAGTCAGTTAACCTAACATGCATGTCTTTGGACTGTGGGAGGAAACCAGAGTACCCGAAGTAAACCCACACAGGGAGGACATGCAGACTCCACACACAAAGGCCGCTCCACCCTGGGTTTGTACCCAGGACCTTCTTGCTGTGAGGCGGTGATGCTACCCACCGGGGCCGCCACACACACACACACACACACACACACACACACACACACACATATTGATTACAGTGGTGTGAAAAAGTGTTTGCCCCTTCCTGATTTCCTATTTTAGAAATGGCTTTATAACCCTTTCCAGACTGATAGATCTCAATGACTTTCTTTCTCAATTGTTCCTGAATTTCTTTGCATCTCAGCATGATGTGTAGCTTTTAAGGATCTTTTGATGTACTTCACTTTGTCAGGCAGGTCCTACAGTCGTATGAAAAAGTTTGGGCACCCCTGATAATTTTCATGATTTTAGTTTATAAATCATTGATTGTTCAGATCAGCAACTTGAGTTAAATATATCATATAGCAGATGAACACAGTGATATTTGAGAAGTGAAATGAAGTTTATAGGATTTACAGAAAGTGTGCAGTAATTATTCAAACAAAATTAGGCAGGTGC